>JADRCH010007102.1:539226-635149 GCA_019843965.1 Rhynchomys soricoides
GTATATATATATATATATATATATGTATATCTATTTATATCTATATATATATAGTGTGTGTGTGTGTGTGTGTGTGTGTTAGCATGTAGGAGGCTGTATTTCATGTCTACCACACAATTGTCTATTTCAGGTAGCCTAATTTTAACTTTGTACCATGTCAAAGGAGTATCTTTGATTATGGTACATCCAGTGCTGTTTATTTCTATCCTGGGTCCATCTTTCGAAGATTGCTTTTCCATTTTCTGTTTCTACCCATGTCTTACCTGAAATGACATAAGCACAAGCCCTTATTTCAAAACCTCAATGCCTGAATATTTAGTGTGTCCTCTTGAATAAATGAGAAGAGAGCATGGGAGCCGACAAGTGGTGTCAGTGAGATCCCCAGCAGGAAAGGAACATCATTGAGTATATCTGTGTGGAGATGGAAAAATACTCAAAGGCAGACCTGCCTTTTTTCTGTCATCAGAAGAGATGATCACAGCAAAGGTCAAGAGCTGAGGTTGTTTTTGAGAATTCCAATCTCAGTGTCTTTACTGCTACTGTGAGACTCTGATAATTGACATTTGCTTTTGCTTCCGTATTAAATAGAGTCGCTGTGCCTGAAAAAAAAAAATCAAGCTGCCTAGTGTCAAAAAGAAATAATAAACTGAAGAAAATAGATGTTTACAAAAGCTGTGTTCCTGAAGGGAAGAACATAACAAATAATTTTAAAAGTGTCTTGGATTTAAAATTGTTACGCATATACATGTACATGTTTGGGGGTACATAGACGTCTATGATTTTCTTAGGTATGGAGGACTGGAATTACTAGATCATATGGCAGCTGTACATTTCACTTTTTGAAGAACTGCCAAGCTCTTTTCCACAGTGGGTGCTATGCCATTTGACATTCTTACTAGCAATGTCTGAGGGTTTCAATTTCTGCACATTCTCCTCAAACCTTGTTCTATCCTGTTGTTGTTGTTGTTGTTGTTGTTGTTATTGCTGACATACTGAAATCAAGAAGCACTACTCTGAAGAGAACCTTTAGATTTCAGGGTTTCGATTTAAATTTTCCTGATGACTAATCATTGTTATATTTTCAGAAATAATTTGTGTTTTTGTTGTATTGGCGTAGAAATGAGCACACATCCCTATCTCTAGGCAGATTCCTTTATAACAAGAATATAGTCTAGTATTTGTGACAGATTTTTAAACACTCCCAATTCTATGATTATTCTTTGGGTATTTCACTTTGAAAAAAACATTCTTTGAGAATTTAATGCATGTGTGTGTGTGTGTGTGTGTGTGTGTGTGTGTGTGTGTGTATACATATATCTCATATCCCCACATCTGCTTTCTCCAATTCCTGCCAGACCACCACCACCATGTCCTCCTCACAACTTTATGTCCTCTTTTCCCCCTTACAGTTTAATATGTGCATGGGTATAGAGCCATTTACTGAATCATAGGCAACTGACCAGGGCCACATCCCTGAATAAAACCAACTCTCCCTCTTCCCCAGCTGCCATTGGCTTTCTATAGCTCTTCAGCAAGTGCTGAGTCTCGTGACTGGCTTGAAGCTGTGCAGGTCACTACTACAGCTGCTGGGTATGAATAAGTACAATTTCTATGTCATGTCCAGAAGACAGGATTTCACAGCATTTCTTCCCATTCTTCATTTCTTATATTCTTTATATACACTCTTCCATGTTATTCTTTGAGCTGTGGGGATGGTAGTGATGACATATATGTCAATTCTAGAGCTGAATACTCACTGTCACTATAATGATCTTGAAGGATTTGTATATCAAAACCTATAAAACATTAAAGAAAAAAGAAAAGAAGATGTAAACAATTGGAAACATATTTGATGTTTATGGATTGGAAGATAATATTATTAAAGTGTTCATATCACTCAGACTGACTTATAGATCTGTATTAGTCACTGTTCTATTGCTGTGAAGAGAAGAAACACTATGACCGAGGCAACTCTTCAAACAGAAGCATGCAATTGAGGCTTGCTTACAGTTTTGGAGGTCTGATCCATTATCATCAAGGTAGGGAGAATGGTGTTCAGGCAAAAAACCGGGAGAGGGAGGGAGGAGGGAGGGAGGAGGGGAGGGCAGGCAAGCAGGCAGGGTTTTGTGACACACTTCCTCCAACAAGGCCTCCTAATCCGTCTAATTCTTTCTAGGAGTTCCACTCCCTGGTAACTAAGCATTCAAATATCTGAGACTGAGAGCCTTTCTTATTCAAACCACAAGATCTGGTAACTAATAAATCCCAGTGGCACTTTTTTATTTTCATATTTTATTTACATTTCAAATGTTTCAGATCTCCCCCTTTGGAACCTCCCCATTCCCTCCGCCTTCCCCCTGCCAATATGGGGATATTCTCCCACCCACCCTCCCACCCACTCTCATCTTCCCTCCTTGGCATTCTCCTATACTGGGGGATCTAACACCCTCAGGCCCAAGGGCCTCTCCTCCCCTGGCACTTTTAACAATCATACATCAATTCGACAATTCACATGGATCCAGAAAACACAAACATCAAAGCTGAAAACATCAAGTTCCCGATTTCAAAGAATTTTCCAAGGTTTCAGAAATGAAATCATTTTCAATACTTGGAGTAGCATCAAGAATGTCAGCTGTTAGTCTCACAAACATACTGAGGTGTAGGGCATGTAGCAATAAAATACCACAAATGCCACTTTTCTTATTGAGAGGTTCAGTGATTTTTTTTGAGCAAATGCTCTTGGAATTCCGACAGAGTTTTCAGTTAGTTTCTAGAATTCCTTTTTTTAAACTTGTATTTGTTTTTCTTTTTTATGTGTGTGCGTGTGTGTGTGTGTGGGGGGGTCTGAGTATATACAGGTGCCGAGGAGATCTGATCAGGGTTACCTAGATCTTGGAGCTAGAGTTTACAGGCAATTGTGAGCAGCCTATCACAGGTGCTAGAAATGGAACTCAGACGTAGGCAGAGAAGCCAGTGCTCATAATTGCTGAGCCATCTCTTCAGCCTTGTATTTCTGAGTTACTTCATCTCTATTTTATGCATATGAGTATTTTGCCCATATGTGAGACTGTGTACCATGTGTGTACAGTGCCAGCGAAGACTATCAGAGGATGTTGTATCCTCTCGAACTAGAGTTACAGATGATTGTGAAGATTGTGAGCCCTTTGGGTTCTGGAAATTGAATATGGAACTACCAAAAGAGCAGCCAGTGTTCTTAATCAATGAGCCATCTCTCCAGTCCTATTTCCTCAGTTCTCAAAAGGTTGATTATGTAGGATTTGCCCCCATAGATTTAAAAAGCACTTTATTGTTATTTTTACCTGCATCTCATAATCTTTTTTCCATTAATTTATTTATTCACTTTATATCCTCTCTCCTCCCAGTTTCCCCCTCACACAGCTCCTCCCCCATTCCCTTCTCCTCTGAGAAGGGGGGGAAAACCCCTGGGTACCAACCCACCCTGGCACATCAAGTCACAGGACTAGACATATTTTCTCCCATTGAGACCAGATAAAGCAGCTCAGTTAGGGGAATGGGATTTATGGGCAGGCAACAGAATCAGGGTAACAACCCCCCCAAGTTTTTGCAGGACTCCTGTGAGATTCATTGCCCTAATAAAGGAGCAGGATTTGATCACTTTGTTTTTTTTTTTTTTTTATTAGAACAATCTAAAACAATGAAGACATAATTTGCTATATATAATGAGAGTTAGTTAAGACATTTTCCCATAAAAATTCTTATGCAAAACTGACCTAACCTTAATAGTCGACTTTAGCCAGAGATGTGAGTCATTCTCATTCATATTTTCTTTGACGAAATTATTCACTGTTCAATTGCAGCCTCAATCCAATGGCTGTGCATTGGTTTCTTTTGTCCAATGAGACTTTTTAAGGTTCCCATTCATTTCTTGGATGCTTCACTCTGGGAAGTAATATAAATAAGATTAGGCATAGTTTGTTGGCAATAGCAGGCTGTAACCTCAAAGAAGAATATAATATAGCACTGTTCTCTTTGTATCATGCTGCTTGCTCTCTCAAGGAAGAGCTTACCATTCAGTATATAGACTACTGTGATCTGACACTCTCCATCCAGTAGGACCTTCAGCTGCTACTTGGAGCATACTGTTTTATGGACATTTATCAGGCAAGATAACTTGGCCTAGGCATTTCCCATCATTAATGAACTTTACCATCAGAGCATATTTGCTCTACATCTCTCTAATGGATTCAAAGACTTGAAATCTGAACCACAGTATAATATTCCCCTTATCCAAAAATTATAGTCTCTTCCTTTTCCTCTCACAGGCATCATAGACTGAAAGGTTTGCCATACCCATTTCTGCTCCCATGTCTTTGTACCTTTTCTATATGTTACTTGCAGCAAACGATTGCACTTCTATTTCCATTTCAGCATCTGCCTCTCTCCTTCTCACAGAGAATACAAATGATACATAATTTAGTATATTTCCATATTTGGCAAACAAAAATCTAGGCTTGGTGATGCATACCTTTTATCCCTCCAATCAGGAGAGGCAGAGGCAGGCAGATCTCTGTGATATGAAAGCCAGGCTGATCTACTTAGTAAGGTCGAAGTCATCTAGGGCAGCATAGTAAGACCATGTCTCAAAATCCAAACCAAACAAAATGGGAAAACAAAAATAAAGAATACAATGATTTCTGAGGGAAAAATAATCTTTTAAAATTTGTTCTCTTTGGAATCTGATCTAGTCCCAGTCCCGATGACTCTGTGAGTGAAACTAAAGGTCATGTTAATTAAGCTCTAATTAAAAGGGTAAGTGAACATAAATATAAGCAAGCATTTATCTATGCCAAATTTTTGCTATGAATCTAGCATGCATATGATTTCAATGTAGACATGTTATATACGTTTTTATTGGTGCCAAGTCCAACAAAATACATCAATCCAGGAGTTTGCACCCTTTCACAATTAGCTCATATGCTACTAAACAGAAAATCTTCTCTTTCTCTCTGCAGAGATGATCTTTCTTCCATTACAGAGTGCCGATGCATTAGGGTTCCACAAACTAGATCATCTAACCCCAAAGCAGGAGAAGGTCTCAAGCAATAGCATCTGATTAGGTAATTCTGTGGAGAAGTAATCACATCCATCTTACAGGCTCACCCACTACTTAACAGACTTGTTTCTTGATGTTTATAAACTTCATCACAATTTTACAAACAAAATGTGTTAGGGAAACCTTTTCCTAGTTCTTTCTGAGAATATTAAGGTCCCAAACACTAGGAGCTAGCTGGAGGATATGTTGGGTATTCCCATTATTTTTCCAAAGATTTTTTTTCATAGTCAGGAGTTCAGTCTTTAAGATGTCAATTCTTTGGCAAGATAACTCAGCCACTGGAAGAACAACATATGTATTTGGTTACATTTGTAGGAAAAAAAAAAGGGAGAGAAGTTGACAGCTACAGTAGAATTGGGAAGAATTGGATTTGCTTTCTCCAAAGCACCATGTTTTATGATAAGTGTGTCTTTTGGCCACTTAGTGGCTGGCACTTTTCCCTTAGTCATTATTTAGCTCATGTTCCAATAAGGTATCAGGGAATACAAGGCTATGTGAAGTGCCAAGCTGTTGACCAACCCTGGCTGCAGAGAATTTTATGACAAATGAAAAGATTTGGCTTCATTCCTTTGTATTTCTCACTTGTCAATCCTTTTTGATGGCTGTCTCTAAGAATGGTCCTGTAGTTTGGAATTGGCACTGCCTTGAACTAATTCAAACATTTTGAGAGGCAGATATTTATAATAGTTACAAATAATCAGAGTGGCAAGAGGCATGAAGACTTTTCACATTTTATTTTCTATCTCCCTTGGATGAGTAAATGCCTTTCCCAGAGAAGTATAGCCTGGTATTTACTCATACATTGGACTTTCCTGTGACAGAATCAGGTTTAAGTGAGTTTCAAGGATAGCTTACACAAGAAGCTATGTTTTATGTTGTGGTGGTACAGCAATACTGAAAATATATTCATTTATATTTCAAGCAATCTGTATATCAGATGCTGGGACAAACCATAAAATTAAATACCAAATAAGGCAGAGAGGGCCCCTGGCCTCCTCAGCAAATGTGTGATCTAGTGGGAAATTTAAAAGTGCATACACAAGCAGCTAGACACTGCATAATGATGGCTCCTATGTGAGTGCCAAGGAAAGGAATCATACTGGTATATGATGGGAAATAAAAAAACCCTTATTTTAAAAGAAGAAATAATATAGAAGCTAATACTTAAAGAAATTGAGACGTGAGAGAGGGAAGGATGTTTGTTAAGTGGTAGGAACAATATACAGAAAGCAAATCCAGAGAGTATAAGATGCCCAAACTCAACTTGCTTGATAAAGGAAATGAAAGAAATCATGCATAAACAGAGCATAGCATATAACACAGTGAATTGCAAGTGAAGGCTGATTACTGTTTGCCTTAGTCAGGGTTTCTATTCCTGCACAAACATCATGACCAAGAAGCAAGTTGGGGAGGAAAGAGTTTATTCAGTTTACTCTTCCATGTTGCTGGTCATCACTAAAGAAAGTCAGGACTGGAACTCAAGCAGGTCAGGAAGCAGGAGCTGATGCAGAGGCCATGGAGGGATGTAACTTACTGGCTTGCTTCCTCTGGCTTGCTCAGCTTGCATTCTTATAGAACCCAAGACCAGGTCCAGGGATAGCACCACCCACAAGGGGCCCTCCCCCCTTGATCACTAATTGAGAAAATGCCTTACACCTGGATCACATGGAGGTATTTTCTCAACTGAAGCTCCTTTCTCTGTGACACAAAATTAGCCAGTACAATTTACCCCTTGTCAACTTGACACATAAACACATCACTATTAAGCCTCAACCCTTACTTTCGTATTCATCCCCAAGATCTAAATAACATTAAAAGTCCCACAGTCTCTTGTTAGCCATCAGGGGGAGCAGAGGCCCTTGGGCCTGAGGGTGTTAGATCCCCCAGTATATGAGAATGCCAAGGAGGGAAGATGAGAGTGGGTGGGTGGGTAGGTGGGTGAGGGAATACCCCATAGGGGCAGGGGGAGTAGGAGGGAATAGGGAGGTTCCAAAGGGGAGATCTGGAAAGGGGGAAACATTTGAAATGTGAATGAAGTATCAAAAAACAGCAAACAAGTCCCACAGTCTTTGCGAATTCTTACTATTGAAATTTCAATCCCTTTAAAGGTATCCAATCTCTTAGAATTCAAAGTCTTTTTACCATCAAAAGTCTCTTAACTGTGGGCTCCACTAAAATACCTTCTTCCTTCAGGAGGGAAAATATGTCAGGGCACAGTCACAATCAAAAGCAAAATCAAAGTCCAACTGTCCAATGTCTGAGATCTACTCACAATCTTCTAGATTCCTCCAAGGGCTTGAGTCACTTCTCCAGCTCTGCCCTTTGTAGCACACACCTTGTCTTCTAGGCTCCAGATGCCTGTACTCCACTGCTGCTGCTGTTCATGGTGGTCATCTCATGGTTCTGGTATCTCCAAAACACTGCTGTCTTCCACTGCAAGGAGGCTTTACCAATAGCCTCTCATAGGCTCTCTTCATGGTGCCAAACCTCACCTCCTTTGCATGATCCCTTCAGTCCTGGGCCATCAATTGCAACTGAAGCTTTACCTTCATCAGTGGTCTTCCACCCCCTCTCACAGTGCCCAGGCCTCAGCTGCTCTTCAGGACTCCTTTATGCCTTCAAAACCTGTACCACCTGAGTGACTCTTACACATTACCAAGTCCAGCCAGAGCACAAGGTACAACCCTGGCTATCTCTGGAACTCAGCCTCTGTGCTCTCAGAAAACACTTCTCAGAAGATTTCACCCCAATGATGCTGGTCTCTTCTGATCACTGCTAATATCTCAGCTCCAGCTAACCAGCATCAATAGTCCCAGTAATGTAAAAGGTTTTGCTTTAGTAGTTCTGGTATCTTGTTAATCACAGCTGATTTCTTCAGTCCCGGCCAACCAAAACCACAGAATCTTAAATCAAACTAGCAATGGCCCTGATAATAGTCTTTAATCTTCCCTCTGAAATTTCATAAGCCAGGCCTCCATCTTCTGCACTGTTCTCAACATTATCTTCCAAGCTCCTACACAACATTCCACAGAGCTCTTAACACAGAATGGATCTTTTTGCCCAAAGTTCCAAAGTCCTTCCACAGTCCTCCCACAGTGTCAGATTGTCACAGGAATACCCCACTATACTGGTACCAATTTCTATATTAGTCAGGGCTCTCTAGATTCCCAGAACTTATAGGTAGTCTCTATATAGTAAGGGAATTTGTTGATGACTTACTACAGTCTGTAGTCCAACTCCCCAACAATGGTCAGCAGCAGCTGTGAATGAATATCTGAGGATCTAGCAATTGCTTAGTCCCACAAGGCACGCAGGTGAAGAAGAGAGAGTCCTCCTTCTTCCAATGTCCTTATGTAGGTCTCCAGCAGCAGGTGTGTGTACCACCACACCTGAAACTTGTGTCTTCCAGCCTCAAGATCTAGCTCACAGGTGAGCTTTCTAATTCTGGATTGTAGTTCACTCCAGATATAGTCAAGTTGACAATCCGGAATAGCCAGTACACGGTTCTGGAGAAGATGTGAAGGACCTTAGCCTCATACTATGTATATGCTTACTTACATGTATGTTGCTTCAAAAATTCTCTATATGTCGAGCTCTGTGTTGGGTACTCTAGCAATACAGATTTTAATAATGATTGTAGCAAATACCTATTGAGTACTGAGTTCCATAAAGCAAGTATTACCATTACCCTGTCACAGTTCTAAATATAAGATGATTGAAAAATTAGAATAGACAGTAAGTGATGAATGCCCTAGTGCATGAGCACTAAAAGTAGACATCAGTTCTTAAGATGAAGATATAGTCCAGGATTGCAAAGGGGAAGTCTGAGGCACAGTATTTGAGAACACCTATGGGCTAAATGAGTGAGAACTCAAAAGCTTTATTAGGTGCTTGGGGTTGTTAGAAGTGAGCATGAAAACCCATCAAATGAAAGCAAGTCAGTGAGTCACAGAAAGCAGAATTCCCTTTCCCCAGTGTGCATTACAGAATGTACCACTCTTCTTCCCCAAGGCAAGCAGAAAATCCCAGGGTCATTCTCTCTTCTCATTTGGAGACTAGCATTGCCCAGAAGCCTTTCCCCACACTGAAACACACATGGGTGGTGGCCATGCTGCAAAGAGGCCAAAACGATCCTCTTGAACAAACAGGCTGGGCTGTGTTTCTGAATCCTGGGAAGGAGGAGTTGTGGAGTATAGTAGGAGCTGTCAGCTAATGCCAAAGGAGAATGTTACCATGACCTCCAACAACACAATTCTGCCTTTCCTTCTCATTCATCCTTCACTGGGACTATAAAATGAGTAAATATGGATACTTTCCCTGAAATACACCAAATGAAAACCAAAACGTGGAAACAATGTATTGACAGGTCTTGAAGACAACTCTTTTAAAAAAGCCACATCTCAGCCACAATGAATCTTCAGTCTTTTAGTGGTACTTTCCAGATGATTGCTTTGCAAAATAGTGATGTTTTGAACATAAACTTTTAACTACTTCTCTTTGAAAAGAACTATAGCCTAGTGGTCCAAGTTTAAGATTCATAAAGTGTTTTACTGAAAGCTGACTATATAACTGCTGGTTAACTACCCTGCTAGGATCATGGCCCAAGAACTGACATTAGAGCTGTGTTCTTATTCTTCTTCAGGATCTCTCTCAATAATTGAAATCTGTGATGAATAATCCTTTAACTTGCACTTATTCTCCTCTAAATGGCTGGCATAACATTTGGGTGACAGAGGACCAGGAAATTCAGGGGGATACATCCTAACTTGTCAGTAGTCTTGCTGCTTAGACAAGTATCTGTGATGCTCTGTACTTACAACACAGACGGGCAGAGCAAGCATGTTACAATTGAACTTTGCTGTGCTAGTTTGATGAACTATAACTGCTACTTGAGAAGTAAAAACTCATTTAAAGACATTGATAAAAGTTGGTTTATCAAAATTTCTGCCTAACTTAAATGGTGCTGACTCTAAATAACCATGAATAAAGTATACACCACTATAGCAAGCTGAATTAATGTGATTATTTTTACATACTTATTTTGGGTTTATCATAAACATGGTATCATAAACACATTCTCAGTGAATGTAATATTAGATCCAGAATCAATGGAAACAAAAGGGAAACTAAAAGATAAATGGAAAGAGAAAAAGATGAGACTTTTTTTTTTTTTTTTTTTGGTTTGTCTAGCCTTCTACTTAGGTGGCCACTGGTAAAGGTCAAGTCTTTATTTGAAAATCTGATTTAAGTGGCAATATTGGATTTTTCAGATCACTGCAGAATGGCAATCGTGCTAATCAAATGATTCATTTCTTTTGTTGACTCCCTTTTGTCTTTTCATCTTTATATAACTGAATAAAAGAAGAATGTTCCTTGAACAATGAAAAGGAACTTGAGACACACAGAGGGACTATTTATTTTCTCTATCTATTAACCATATATTTCACAGTAACTCTAGGTAGCCAGTCCCTCCCCATTGTTCTAACAGATATAAGGAAGTTTTTTGGGGGAAGGGAGAAAATTATAGATCTGCTTTCAAGACACTTCTGGGTTATATAAGAATGATTCAGAGGGGACATTGTTTATAGAGGAAGATATTCAAAGAGGGTGGGGAAGTTGGTGGTTAGTTTGCCTTAAGATTCTTATCACAAAGTGCAATGTTCATTCTACCAGGCTGAGTTGTTAGGCAGAATCAATATCAGAGAATTGGAATTGTGTCATATGAGGTTGCCTGTGCCCTTCAGAGACAGACCATGTCTAATGTGGTATATAGAACAGAGGTACCTCCTTCTTTTTTGTTCATGATGTCTCAAGAAGTTCATCTTTGTTCATGCACTTTTCCCTATAAATCTGGCTAAGGCCTGCATATGGTAACTGCCTGTCAGGATAATTCATTTCTGAAAAGTTCCATATTCCCCATTGCTATCCAGTGTTGTTCAAGTACTACCTGTGAAAACACCTGTATGCCAGTTCCAGCTCAAAATCTGTTTCTTACGGATGCTGGCCCAGGACAGGAGGAGAAAGTAGAGATGTTAGCTAGACAGCAGAAGGACTCTAGAGAGATGAATGTTTTCTCTTCTGTAATGGCAGTAGAATGTATATTCTTGAGATAGTACATTCTGCCTAGGAGTTGCTAAGACTGTCCTTGCAGAAAGAAAGTTTCTGATCTATTCATATTTTGGACTTGGGACAAAAGAAATTATCACCTGACAGTTCAACTGAACTGATTAATCCATTCAACATTGTTGATATTAACAAATAAAGGTGAACAAAATAAGACTAAGGAATTTAGGAATAGTGACTAAAGACATGCAATACGTACTTTGGTAAGTTTTCTCCCTAATAGAGTGAAGGTTTTGTTAATAAAGTTGAATTTTAGAGAGTCAAGATATATATTAATATAAGTGCCAAGACAAACAGGCATTATTGGTTAATATATAAGTACACATACACACACACACACACACACACTCACACACTGAACCCCAAATTACCAGAGACAGTGTTTCCTGCCTCAGTTTGATCATTTACTTCTGTTTTTTCCCTTTAAATTAATGTGAGTACACTGTCACTGTCTTCAGACACCCCGGAAGAGGGCATCAGATCCCATTACAGATGGTTGTGAGCCACCGTGTGGTTGCTGGGAGTGAAATCAGGACCTCTGGAAGCGCAGTCACACTGTGTCATCTCTACAGCCCCTGTTTTCTTCCTTTTTATTGAGTAAGAATTTTATAAATGCATATGTTTTCATCATGCCCAAACTCTGCTCCCTCCCCTCGAAGTCCCCACTACCACTATTTCTTTCTCATTCTCTCATTCTCTCATTCTCTCATTCTCTCTCTCTCTCTCTCTCTCTCTCTCTCTCTCTCCCTTTCACTCCCTCCAACCCTTTCCTTCTTCCTCCCTCTCTCCTTCCCTTTTCCCCTCTCTCTTTCTCCTCTCCTCTCCTCTCCTCTCCTCTCCTCTCCTCTCCTCTCCTCTCCTCCCTCCTTCCCTCCCTCCCTCCCTCCCTCTCTCCCCCATGGAGTCCACTCAGGGCTGCTAATATGTGCATGGCTGTAGTGCTGTCTACATGAGCATGGGCGTCTCTTCATGGACCGCATCTACAAAAGAAGACACGACTATTCCTTTCTCAGTTGCCATCAATTGCCAAGAGCCCACCGTCTAAGAGTGTGATTTCCTGAATTTTTCCTATCTCTGTGATGATGATATTTTGTCTAAACTGATCTTGTGCAGGTCTTATGAATGACCTCACTGCTATTATCAATGCATACGTGCAACTGTCCTGTTGTGTCTGGAAAACAGAATTTTGCCTTAGTCATCTACTACCCCTGGATCTTACAATCTCTATTCCACTTCTTCC
The DNA here is from genome assembly GCA_019843965.1 of Rhynchomys soricoides. Taxonomy (NCBI): domain Eukaryota; kingdom Metazoa; phylum Chordata; class Mammalia; order Rodentia; family Muridae; genus Rhynchomys; species Rhynchomys soricoides. Next base: position 551,685 of record JADRCH010007102.1, read on the forward strand.
TTAATGATCCCCGAGCCTTGGGAAGAGAGGAGTGATATATCTGTCACATTATAAATAAGCACTGCACAAAGTCTTACTCTGCCCACAGTGACTAGTTATGATGTGTCTCTGTGTTAATCCCTATCTGTTGAAAGTAAGAAGTTCTGATGGGTTTGAAAGAGTTGAACTAATACTATGTCAATTTAGCATAACATTTTCTTTCTTCACTGTCCTCAAGTTTTTGTTACATAAGTCTTTTTCTCCTTGGTTTTATTTTTTTTTCAAGGTAGTTTATATTTCTGAAGCGATTATGAATTGGGTTTTTTTTTTTATTTCTTTCTCAGTAAGTTTGTTATTGGTACAAAGGAAGGATACTGATTTTATTATGTTAATTTTATATCCAGCTAGGCCTATGACCTACTTAAGCTCGAAATTGTGGTTCTTTGAATGATGCCAGGCATGAGTTCTGCCTTGTAAGGTGGGACTTAAATCCAATAAGAAAGTGGTTGATTTCTCCCATAAAATTCATGCTACTCTTGCATCAACAGGCATAGCTTTCTTGGAGGGTGGTTATTGTAGGTCATGGAGTTCACACTTATGACTGATCATAAATTTTCTCCCCTGGTACATGTATAGTATCTGCCAGCACTATGAAAGTTACCTAGTCTGGATGAAACTTCCTGTCAGTGATAACTTGAGCTCCGTGTTCTAGGACTCAATATGCAATGTTTCAACACTGGTATCTTACCATCAAGTTTCCATATTCTCTCCACTACCCTGCCTTTCCATTGCCAATCTCACGTAACTTCTTGTTTCATTATTCCGCGTCCTTCTTTATGGCACCTGCATTCTGTCTCTTCTATTTAAAAAGGCCCTTCAATACCCTCTTACTGGTTTCTTGATGTCTATGGGTCCTATAATTTAAACACACAACTAAGGGTTCAAAGCTACCATCCACATGTGAAAGAGAATATGTGATGTTCATCTTTCTGGGTCCAGGTTATCAGCATCCCTTTATGATAAAAGTCCTGGAAAATCTAGGGAAGTGGGGGACATAACTCACATAATAAAGTTAAAATACATTAATCTTACTGCCTACATGATCCTACATGGAGAAAAGCTCAAAGCAGTTTTAGGGAGAAAAAGATAGTCACTTTATTCCTGTTCAATACAGTGCCTGGAAAGTTAGGTGTAGCACCAACAAGCAAGGGAGAAAAAGATAATACAAATAGGAAAGGAAGAAGTAAAATATCCTATTTTCACAACATATGACTACACACATAAAGACTCTAAAACCTTGACCAAAAACCTCTGGTAAACACACTCAGCAGAATAGTCAGATAGAAAATTAACACAGAAAAATCAGTATCTTTCCTATATACCAACAACAAATCTGCCGAGAAAGAAATAAAAGAAACAACCCCATTCATAATAGCTACAAAATATAAAGTACCTTGGGATAAATATAACTAAGGAGTGAAAGACTTATAAAACAAAAAACTTTCAGACAGTGAAGAAAGAAATTGAAGAAATATGAGAATGGGAAGGCCTCCAGTGCTCATGAATTTGTAGGGCCAGTGTCATGAAAATGGCCATTCTACTGGAAGCAATTTACAGCTTCAACACAGTGCTAATCAAAATTCCAATGCAATGCAATTCTTCACAGAAATTGAAAAGAACTTAAAATGAAGATGGAAACACAGAAAGTCTAGTATGGACAAAACAATCCTGAAAAAGTTAACCAAACAGCCTGTTGGAGGCATCACCATCCCAGATTTTAAGTTATACTAGAGAGATATAGTAATAAAAAGAACATGAAAGCACCCAAAAAGAGATTCATTGAACAATGGAGTAGAATTGAGTACTAATGTGTAAGCCCACATGTTTACAGCCACCTGATTTTTGACAAAAAGGCAATTAATACATACTGGAGAAAAGATGGCATCTTCAACAAATGGCACTGGTCTAATTGGATGGATTCGCATAGATTCTTTGTTGCTCTTCCTGAACAAATCTCAAGTCCAATAGATCAAGCATTTCAACATAAAGCCGGATCAGAATACGATAGAAGAAAAAGGCATGGATATGCTTGAATTTACAGACACGGGAAAGGATTTTCTGATTAGGGCACCAATAGTACAGGCATTAAGATAAACAGTTGACAGATTCATGAAACTAAAAAGCTGCATAGCAAAGGGCAGCATCATTGGAACAAAAAGCCAGCCTTTGTTTAGTGGGAAAAATCTTTACTAGCTAGTCATCTTAGACCTATAGTCTAGAATATACCGATAAGAAAAACAGTAACAACAACAAAAGTCATATCACCAAGAAAACAACAACCTAATTAAAAATTGTGGCCTATAGCTAAGTAATACCTTTTAAATGTTCAGCTTCCTTAGCTTTCAGAAAAACACAATGGCTAAGATAAACAACAAAATAAAAGCAAAGGACAACAGATGCTGATGTGGATGTGCAAAGAGATGAATGTTTGTTTGCTACTGGTAAAGTGCAAACTGCAGCAGCCACTGTGGAAGTCAGTGTAGATGTTTTTCAACATATAGATCTGCACCATGATCCAGCTATAGGACTCTTGGTCAGATACCTAAGACTCTGTATTCTACCACAAAGACACCTGTTCATCCTTGTTCACTGCAGCTCTATTCACAATAGTCAGGAAATAGAAACAGCCTAGATGTCCATCAACTGATGACTAGATAAAGAAAATGTAGTACATTTACAAAATGGAATATTATTCAGCTGTTAAAATGGAACTGATTATATAAATCAAGGGCTTTTGGTGAGTCTAGTAACTTCTCACATCTCACAATGTTGCTTTCTAAGAAAGTCACTGTGGTCAGAAGCTGTGACACATAACTGTAGTCTGAGATACTTAAAAGATGTAAGCCAAGTAGATTGTTTAAGTCTGAGTATTTGAGGCCAGCCTGGACAACATAGAAGAGCAGTTCCTCCAAAATACCACTCTATAGAGCTATCAAAAGTTCCGATAGTGTGCCCCAGGAATGGTACATTTAAAATATGTTAATTTAGAAAAACACCCGCCCTCACCCTACTGTTCTGTAGACTCCGTGGTTTGTAATGTCAACCCCACCATACAGACTTTTTTGTAATTCAACATATTCTTGCATTTTAGTATTTAGAGAGGAATGTGTTGATTTGAGCTTCCATTAAATGTGAGGAAATCAGCTGATGCACAGTAAGCTTGTAAAAGTTCCGCACAGAGCCAGAGACACTTGGTGCTCTATGCATTCTGTGACACTTTATTTTGAGATGCAAGGTCTTACAAAGTGAAAGAATTCCAGATACCTTACTCCAGGCTTAGAGGACCAAAGAAACCCATGAGCACTAGACTATAAACTGCTTGAGTCTATTACTTTGAATCACCCTTTCAAGTCTCTCATTTTGTGTTTGATACAATTTTTTAATTACATTTCTGTTCATCAATTTAACCCAATTTGATTAAATTATTAAAATGTCACATCTGATTCTGAACTTTAATAGATTTCAGCAGTAATCCCTTGTCAATTGGTTTTACAGAACAATTTAGTATAAAATTTAAGTTGTATGGCAGGAAGGAAAAATTGAAAGTCAATTATGAGGGTTGGGGAGGCAGCTCAGTAGGTTCAAGTGTTTGTGTCCAGACTGGATGACAAGTTCAATTCCTAGGACCCACATGGTGAAAGGAGAGAACTGATTCCAGAAAGCTGGCCTCTGACTTTCTCATGATGGATGTCACGTGCGCGTGAGCACGCTCACGTGCACACGCACATACACACACACGTTCACACACACACTCACATAGTAAAAATAAAGTTTAAATGGTCAATTGTGATAATATCTTATCAGTGAGTACATACCATGTTAATTCTTTTGTGACTGTGTTACCTCACTCAGGATGATATATTCAAGTTCCATCCATTTGCCTGTGAATTTCATGAAGTCATTGGTTTTTTTTTTATTTTATTTTATTTTTATTTTTTATTTTCTTTCTTTGTTTTGGTTTTGTTTTGTTTTGTTTTGTTTTTTCGAGACAGGGTTTCTCTGTTTCGCCCTGGCTGTCCTGGAACTCACTCTGTAGACCAGGCTAGCCTCAAACTCAGAAATCTACCTGCCTCTGCCTCCCAAGTGCTGGGATTAAAGTCTTGTGCCACCACTGCCTGGCCTAAAGTCATTGTTTTTAATAGCTGTATAGTACTCCATTGTGTAAATGTACCACATTTTCTGTATCCATTCTTCTATTGTGGAACATCTGGGTTGTTTCCAGCTTCTGGCTACTATAAATAAGGTGGCTATAAACATAGTGGAGCATGTGTCTTTATTACATGTTGGAGCATCTTCCGGGTATACGCCCAGTAGTGGTATAGCTGGGTCTTCAGGTAGAACTATTTCCGATTTTCTGAGGAACTGCCAGATTCCTATCCAAAGGAAAGATAGGGACAAAAAATGGACAGAGACTGAAGGTGAGGCCATCCAGAGATTGTCCCACCTAGAGGTCCATCCCGTCTATAGACATCAAACGCAGACACTGTTGCTGATGCCAAGAAGTGCTTGCTAACAGGAGCCTGATATGGCTGTTTCCTGAGAGGTTCTACCAACACTTGACCAATACAGATGGAGATACTCACAGCCAACCATCAGACTGAGCCAGGGGGACCCCCAATGGAGGAGTTAGGGGAAGGACTGAAGGAGCTGAAGGGGATTGCAACCCCATAGGAAGAACAACAGTGTCAACCAACCAGACCACCCAGAGCTCCCAGGGACTAAACCACCAACCAAAGAGTATACATGACATAATCCATGGCTCCAGATACATATGTAGAAGAGGATGGCCTTATCTGACATCAATGGGAGGGGGAGGCCCTTGGTCCTATGGAGATTTGATGCCCCAGCATAGGGGGATACTAGAGCAGTAAGGCGGGAGTGGGTGAGTGGGTGGGGGAGCACCCTCACAGAAGCAAAGGGGAGTAGTAGAGGGCAGATGGCATGGGGGGCTTATAGAAGGATAACTGAGAAGGGGGATATCAGTTAAAATATAAATGAATAAAATGATTAATAAAAACTATTAGGGGAGAGTGCAAAAAACCCTCAATATGAACCTAGAAATAGTAAAATGAAGTAATAAAATAAAATAATAATAAAATTATTGAGTCAGGAAAGATGTTTTTAATGTTCTAAGATTCTCAAAAACTTTTAGAATATGAATAGCATGGTTGAATTCTTTTATGTTCATCATTTTGTTCTTGAAGAGAAAATACAATGTGATGAAACTTAAAAAAAAAAAGGTCAATTGTGACAATCTACCCAATAGCTGTTATCAAAAGTCCAAAAGACCTCAAATTCATTTTATAACCTACCTTTATAATCTACAATATCCCAGAAACTTAAAGCTCATTCATTATTCAAGCACCATAGCTGAAACATTCTGATGCCTGAATTCTGTCAGCAAAAGTATTGTTTTGCATGTAGAATTACATGAGTTCCCTGAATTCCACCTAGGACCCTCTTACTTCCATGGATTTTTCTTTATAAATAAGAAAAGAATGTCACCTGTCACTCATCAGATTCAACCTATATTTTGTATTGACATTGAAAACATTTGAGACTGACCTACCTGGAAAGTGATGGGATAGAGCATCGTTGCTTATTGGCAGGACTGGAGAAACATACTGACATTCCTGATGAGTTCCTTACTGCTATGTAAAATACATTCATTTTCCAATAAGATGCTCTTACAGAGGAAAGCCAAGGCACTCTTTAAGCTGCCTACAAATCTCAGCATGAGTGTGAAAATTAAAATCTTGTTTTTATTTTAAATAACACTTCATTTTGGTAGAAGTAGGGAGTGAGAAGGCTCCATTGAACTAGTGTGATGATATATTTATTATTCTCATTGGGAAATGACTGGGGTGCTGAGAGATTGTTGGAGAGCTTCCTGAGCTATGTTGAATAAAAGTCTTTTATTTTTTTTAGATTGATTTATACACCCATGTCTTTGTATGTTTGTTTGTATATGCAAGGCCATGTGTTGCTCAGAGGACAGTCTTGCAGAGTTGGTTGTCTCCTTCTACTGTGTAGGTCCTAAGCATTGAAATCAGTTAGGTTGTCAGTTTTGGAGGTACGCAGCTGTATTCACTGAGCCACTTGTGCACCCCCACTGAATACATTGCTAAAGTGATAAAACTTGCAAATAAACAGGTAAAATAGGACATTTTAAGGTTCCTGTGATTACCTTTTACTTTCTACATCAGATTCCAATGATCTAGAAATGCATCCAAAGCTTTGTTCAAAGACCAATGTAGTCAGATTGCATATGTAGAACCTTGACATTTTGGTAATCACTTGATGTTAATGCCATGTTTGATTAATGATTTTGTTCCTATGCTGAGGTGGAGCAGATTAATTTTGGTTGTTTTATAAACAGTGCCCCTGCTGTGTTAGTTGTTTTGGAGATCATTCTAATTATTTACTTTCTATGAATTTAGCAATATGTAAATTTAGGATGTTTTACAGATAACAGGATTATTCTTCCCAAAGGCTGACATACTTCAAAATCAAAGCATCCATGTATTGTAAAAGATGGAAAATTCTACACCTGACCTGATGTAATGAGTTAAGCTCACAAAGTAGGTGCAGTAAAATTTTGTATAAAATTATCTTCCGTCTATATGTGCCGCATTTGGACTTGAGTTGCATCCCCAAGATATCTCATTACCCAGAGATAAAGATGTCAAAAACTAATCAAATAAATATGAAACATTTCTGGTCTCAGAATTTCAGACAAGGTATCGTTACCCTTTATATAATTTTGCCATTTGCTATGTGGCAGGTCCAGACATATGGGAAATGAATGAGATGCTCTGCTATTAAGAACTTTCAATGTATTCGATATTAGGCAAATACTTTATTACTTGGTTCCATTTGGAACGACTCTAAATAATAGCCTCTAGAGTTTTCCCCAAGCAAAAGAGTAAGTCAACAGTCAAAAGAAATGATCAATGTAGAGGGCTGAGAAAATGGCTCAATCAGTAAGTGCTTGCTGTGTAAGCATGAGGAACCAAATTTATTCTCAACACCTGAGATCTCCAGCAACCCACACAAAAAGCTAGGACTGGAGTGGTGGACGCAAGATGATCTTTGGGATTTACTATCTAGGAAGTCCAGTCAAATCTCTGTTTTCTAGATTCAGTGGAATGCTTTTGTTTCAAAATGTAAGGTAGAGGGAAAAAAAAAAAAAAACTTGATGAAGACACCGAACTTTAATCTCTGGCTTCCATGTGCACATACATGCACTCTTGTGAAGGTATACCCCCACACACAAATAAATGAGGTTTCAAATAGTGATGTGTACCATTGAAGTGAAGGTATCATTTACTGATGAAAAGGTGAATAAATTGACCATGGTAACCACTGTAGTAGTTTGAATGAGAAGTGCCCTGCCCCAGTGTTCATGCGTTTGAACACTTGGTCCCCAGTTGATAATGCTGATTGGGGAGATTTATAAGGTATGGCCATGCTGCTGGAGGCAGGCTTTGAGATATCAAACTCTTACAGTATTTGAAATTAGCTCTTTCTGCCTACTGTTTGTGAATTAAGATGTGGGCTCCCAGACTGCTGCTGCTCTATCCCCACCATCATGGATTCTAACTCCCTGGAACTGTAAACCAAAATAAACTTTCTTCTCTAAGTTACCTTGGTCATAGTGTTTTATCTCAGCATCAGAAAAGTAACTAATAGAACCTCTAATATCAATCACATTTGCCATGCTTTTATAATTCAAATATATATATTTGGTTTTTAAAATTCAAATGCCAGTAGACATTTGATAACTTTTAGTAATCATAGAGATTCTGTCACCAACACACTATGTAAACTCATCAGAAGAAAACAATGAAAAGCAGATCTCTGTCGTGCCCTGTTATAACAGATCTTGTTACTCACATGAGCTCAGATACTCCATGTTGTTTTTGCTCTTGCTACACAGATAGACATTCCGAGTTTTCTATTCTCCGTGGTGTTTTGAATTCTAAAAAAAATCCCAAAAAGCCAAGTGCATCTGGAAAGGGCATGGGTGAAATGTACATTTGGAAAGCCTAAGAGAGTTTCAACCTTGGACTTTATTATGATGCATAAAGCAAAGTAAAAGTTAAAGGTGAAATCAGGACTTGAGGCAGAGATGAGCCATTAGTCTTGTCTCACAATGATGAGGTCTGGACAGTCTCCAGTTCCCCAGCTAATTAGGTAGCCCTACTGCCCTGTGGAGGTTTGCAGTGCTGCATACTGTTATTAATATAAGTAAAGCTTCTATCTTGGCTGTGAAATCACTACAAATTATAGCTAAGTTCCATTTTAGCCTTTTTGGTCATCCATCTCTGTCCACGTTTTATTCCTAAAGACACTTTAATAAGAAAATTTTATAAATGAAAGGGATTTAAAATTTCCCAGTCTGCACAAAGATGCTTTCCTGATCAATAAGGGTCCTTTGCAAAGAAGTTACAGAAACAAAACCATACAGCATTCTGAGTCTGCACCAAGGTAGCTTTATGTGGAGCTGCACTCATATATGTCTCCAAGCAGGTGGAGCACTTACTATCTTTGAGATCTCAGCACCCCTCATGCACGAGGCTACTTCTGCCTTCTTCTTTTAGTCCTCTCAATTCTCAGTAAATTGGGTAAAGAGCAAAAAATTTCCTTGATCCCTTTTCCTTGGTGTTTTATATTCTTCTGAGAAGTATAATAGTTATGTATCTTCTTATTCCAACAAATATCAATTGATGACAAACATTAGTGGATATATTCACTACATTGAGTTATGAAGATGTTTTCACAGATGTTTACATACATCAGCTCAACAGACTGTATACTTAAAACTAGTGCAGTTTGTTGGATGGCAGTTTTACATCCACAAACCTAGTACTTGATTTTGTAAGTGCAGAGATAAGACTTCACATTTAAGCCATGTTGGTTTTTTGTTTGTTGTTCTTGTTTTGTTTTGGTTTTGGTTTTCTTTGAGACCAGGTTTCTCCATGAAGCTCTGGATGTCCTGGAACTTGAGCTGTAGACCATACTGGCCTTGAACTCATGGAGATCTTCCTACCTCTGCCATCCACATACTGAGATTAAAGGCATGTATCACTAGTGCCTGGGTATGAACCATACTTAATGAATCATATGCATTTATGTTTCTGTATGTGATAAAAGAAAGTAATGTTGCAACAGCTCAATATAACATCAGTTAACAATTGCATGCACATGCTTTTGTATACATATTTTGTGTACTTATACAGGGAGTACAGGTATCATTTTTGTAGATAAGAAAACCCAAGCTAACAAAGGTTAGGTATTTGGCAGGAAATACATCATCTGGCATGTTCAGGCCTCAGCCACCAGTTTTCTGGATTGTCCACCGTAAGTATACTGCAAAGAGCAACTCATCCACAGTTGGACATATGGTCCATTGATCACTACACTTTCAGTGTTCCTTATGGTCCTTGAAGAGCATGCCACAGAGGCAACTTACATGTAGGTGACCTGTGATGGTTAGCTTTAATTTTCAACTTAACACAATCTAGAATCACCTGGGAAGATGGTCTCAATGAGGGATTGTCTACTCTGTATTGCCTGTGAGCATGTCTATGGGAAGGTTTTCTTAATTTGGTTGATGTGGGAAGATCTAGCCTAAATGTAGGTAGCAGCATTTTTTTTAGGCAGGAGATCCTGAACGGTGTAAGAGAAATCAACCTGAATATAATTGAGTATGTATGCATTAATTATTTTTGTGCTTTTGACTATGGATATGATGCAACTAGCCATTTGAGGTCTCTGCCTTGACTTCTTCACAGTAATGAGCTGTAAATGTGAATGTGAACTGTAAATGAAGAGTATCTGCCAGCTGAGTAAAGCCCTTTCTACCTAAAATTGGTTCTTTACATGGTATTGTATTATAGCAAGATAAATAAATCAGAACAGGACCCTAAAGTTCTTTCTTATTTTCCTTGTTAACCGAGCGTGCTTTACTGAACTAGTCATATTTGACTGAGTCTTGGGTGTTTGTCTCCATTTATTTGTGTTGTGGTTTCTACAATCAGTTGTGTTTTTTTCTATTTCCAAGCAAACTTCCTTGGCTTCTAACTTGCTTCTTCTAATGATTTTCTTATGGTTTGCCCACTCATTCGTGTCTCCTGTATAAAACAATGCTTGCTCTCAAATGTTGAGGTTAGAAGGGCATCAGGATTGGATCGATCTTTATCAAGTATTTTCTGAGTTTATTCAATGATTCTTTGTATTAATACAGTTCATTAATTTACAATTTGAGTTACTTTCCATAAAAATGGGCAGCATAATAAGAACACCCAATTCACTTTGAAAGTATAATAATTAAAATGAGTTAAACAATGTAGAATAATATCTAGTCTATACATAGTACTGAATATTACTATGTTTAACATGGCATTACATTAAGTGGTATCTATAGAAAGTAGTTGGATAGGCTAGGGACAAAATAGAGATGGATAATGTTGTCTAGATATAAAGACTTCATAATCTATCACCTAAGTTTTATATAACACTTAATGTTATTATTAAAATAGAAAGCATAATATGCTAAGGACATTTCAAAGTTAGGAATGATAGGTTAGGGGGAAACTTCATGTTGAATGTAGTGTTTGAATTTCCCACTGTAAAACAAGCCAGGTTGTGACATGAGAGATAGGCAGGTGTGGAATAGGTATGTGGCATTAGGGTAGATGTATGGGCAAAGGCTCAGAGGTGGGGCAGTACCCTTGAACATTTATAAGAATGCTACATTGGTATGGTAAAGTAATCACCAGTGCAAATGCTGTAAAGGTAGACCCAGGACCAGGCTTCTCGTGTGATGATGCTATAAGGAAGTCTCTTTCAACAAAACTCTGCTCATAGCAATACCATTGTGTGATGTTGTATACGACATTTGTCATATGCTAGTGCTAGATTTGTCATAACAAGTGGTGGGATTGATTTACCAGTTGTGATATATGGCATAATATTTGTTTATTTGTAAACCAAGAGACAGGATGCACTGAGAGCACAATCTAACTTTGGTGCTATTTCTGCCAAGGTTGTATAACCTAAATCTTAGAGTGATGAAACATTTGATTGTCCAAACTGAGGGGCATTCTCTAAAGCATCTATACTTGCCTGAAGTGCTCAAAATGCTGAGATTTTGAAAGCCAAAGAGAAGCTCAGAAAGATAACCTATCAAGTATGTATAGCACATAGTTCTAAACTTGTCCCTTATATTATAAAGGGCATTGTTAAGACAATTTCTGTAGTTTGGGTGATATCTAAAGATTAGAATTCAGTTACATATCAGTATGGCTTTCTTGATTCTGTTGGTTTATTGTGATTATGTAGAGTAGTAACTTTGAAGGAAATGTCCGGGTACACTTAGGTATCGAACTGATTATCGATGCTCACTGATTCAAGAGAACAGTGAAAATCTTAGACTGTATTTGAAATCTTTATTTGACCAAATTTGAGATGATACACATATCTGAACATATGATATACATATGTACATACCTACATACATATATGTATCTATTTATCTATATCTATATATCTATAATATATCATACAAATGTTCTCTTTTTAAAAATGTAGTATCTGGCTGTCCAGCAGCTGCAGTTTCCTGAGGAGGCCATGAGGTTCTTAATTGTCATTGTACTGGATGAAGCTCCATGTGATCAGTCTAGAGGCTACTATGCTTTTGATGTTGCAGCATTTTTGTTGTTATTGTTGTTGTTGATGATGCTGTTTGGAGACAGTCTCACTTTGTGATTCATGTTGTCCTGGAACTCAGACTCAGGGCATTATAGCCCAGGATAGCCTCAAGCCAACAATGATCCTCCTGCCTCATTTTCTCAAGTGGTGATAGTACAGGCCTGAGTCACTAAAGCCAGCTTTGCTCTGCTTTCAGAGAGGTTATGGCACAAAGAAGGAGCAGTATTAAAAAATACTCTGCTGGATATTAGTGCTCTATCAGATGTGGGGTTAATGAAGATTTTTTTTCCCAGTCTGTAGGTTGCCGATTTGTCCTATTGACAGTGGTTTATTTATTTATTTATTTTTCTTACAGAAGCTTTTCAGTTTCATGAAATTCCGTTTATATATTCTTGATCTTAGAACCTAAGCCATTGGTGTTCTGTTCAGAAAATCCCTCTCCCCATGCTCATGAGTTTGAGGCTCTTTCCCACCCTCACTTTTATTAGATTCAGTGTATCTGGTTTTATGGGGAGATTTTTGATCCACTTGGACTTGAGCATTGTGCAAGGTGATAAACATGGATCTATTTTTATTCTTCTATATACAGACTGCCAGTTAGACCAGCACAGTTTATTGAAGATGCTTTTTTTATTCCACTGTATGTTTTTAGCTTGTTTGTCAAAGATCAAGTGTCTATAGGTATGTGGGTTTATTTCTGAGTCTTCGATTCGATTCCATCGATTGGCCTGTCTGTCTCTGTACCAGTAACACGTGGTCTTTATCCCTATTGCTGTGTAGAACATCTTGAGGTCAAGGATGGTTATTGTTGAGAATTGTTTGGGCTATCCTGGATACATCTGATAAAGGGCTATTGTACAAAATAGATAAAGAACTCAAGAAATTAACCTCAAACAAAACAAAACAAAACAAACCCAAACAAATAACCCAATTAAAAAATGGGGTACAGAGCTAAACAGAGAATTCACAACAGAAGAATCTCAGATGGCCTAGAAGCACTTAAAGAAATGTTCAAAGTCCTTAGTCATCAGGGAAATGCAAATCAAAACAATCTCATAAAACAGATAAGATCATAAACTCAAGTGACAGCACATGCTATCAAGGATGTGAACACTCCTCCATTGCTGGTGGGATTGCATATTGATACAACCACTTTGGAAATCAATCTGGTGGTTCCTTAGAAAATTGATAATCGTTCTATCTGAAGGCCCAGCTATACCACTCTTGTGCATGCATATACCCCAAAGTAGTCTCACCATACCACAGTGACACATACTCTACTGTGTTCATTGCAGCCTTATTTGTAATAGCCAGAAGCTGGAAACAACTCAGATGTCCCTCAACCAAAGAATGGATACAGAAAATGTGGTTCATTTACACAGTGTAATACTATTCAGCTATTAAGAATGAGGACATCATGAATTTTGCAGGCAAATGGATAGAACTAGAAAATATAATCCTGAGTGAGGTAACCCAGACCCAAAAGGACATGCATGGTATATACTCACTGATAAGTGGATATTAGCCAAAAAGTACAGAATACCTAGGATACAACCCACAGGCCATAAACAAGCAGAAAGGCCCAAGTGAGGATGCTTCAGTTCCACATAGAAAGGGGAAGGAAATATTCACAGAAGGCAGAAGGAGGGCAGGATCTGGGTGGGAGAGAGAAGGGGGAGGGGAAAACAGAAACAGGTGTGGGGAGTGGACAGGAGAGAAGGCCAGAGGGTAAGGAGAATGAATGGAAATATGCAGTCTCGGGAGTAGGAGCTGGGGGACCCTCTAGAAAGTACCAGAGACCTGGGAGGTCTCAATGTCAGGACTCAATGGGGGTGACCTTAGCCAAAATGCCCAACAATGGGGAGAGGGTACTACAATGGGGAGAGAGAATTCCACCTCCAGATTCCACCTCCAGTAGATAGACAGGGCTGCAAGCAGAGGGACAGGGTTACTAATTCACAGTCAAAATTTCTGACCCAGAACTGCTCCTGTCTAAAAGAACTACAGAGACAAAAATGGAGAAGAGACTGAAAGAAAGGCAGTCCAATGACCCGCTCAACTTCGAGTCCATCTCATGGTGGGGCACCAAGGCCTGACACTATTACTGAAGCTATGATGTGCTTACAGACAGGAGCCTAGCATGGCTGTCCTCTGAGAGGCCCAGCCAGCAGCTGACTGAGACAGATGCAGATACTTACAGCGAACCATTGGACTGAACTCGGGGACCCCTATGGTTGAATTAGGGGGAAGATTTGATAGAGCTGAAGGGGAGGGTGACCCCATAAGAAGACCAGCAGTCTCAACTAACCCAGACCCCAGGGAGATCTCAGAGACTGAGCCATCAACTTGGCAGCATATATGGGCTCATTTGAGGCCCCGGGCATAAATGTAGCAGCGGACTGACTGCCTTGTCTGACCTCAGTGACAGAGGATATACCTAATCTTTGAGGCCCCAGGGAAGAGGGAAGCCTGGTGGGGGGAGCACCCTCTCATAGGCAAGGAGGAGGAGGAATGGGATGAGGAACTGTGGGAGGGGGGGCCAGGAGTGGGGCAACACCTGGAATGAAAAGAAATAAAATAATAAAAAACTCTCTGCTGGTTCAGTTATGCGTTATAAGCTTTGATCTCTTCCCTCTCCTTGCTGTAAGAAGTAAGGAGTTGAGCAAAACAAAAGTACAGTCCAATACTAGTAATTGCCGGACTAATTACAAATTAAAAACTATTCTCTCCCTCTGCTTGTAAGAAACAGTGGCAAATGCATTTATGTTGTCTGTTTTGCTAAGTCCCATGGGATCCTAGAAAATAATTGATCTTGTTTCTTTTATTTACTCCAAGAGGTCAATGGTTTTCTATCTTCTTAATGCTGTAACGCTTCAATATGGTTTCTCTTGTTATGGTGAACCCCACAACTATAAAATTGTTTTGGTGTTATTTCATAGCTCTAATTTTGCGAATGTTTTGTGCCAGAGGCAAGCTCTGGAGCTCTGGTTCTTTCTTAAACCAGGGGGGAAAGACTTGGTCTTGCACGTGGTTAGGGTTGCCTTTGTGTTTAATAAGAACATTTCCCTGTCCTGACTGTAAGGTACTCTGAAGCCAGAAGCGGCAGGCCTGTGGTTGAATTAACACCTGTCACTTAACAGCAGGGGCTTAAGTAAAGAGGTCCCGGTGTTGTCCTTCTCCTCAATGCAGGCCCTAAGGCTGGGAGTCTATTTACCTTCCTGTCAGCTAGGGAGAGTTGCTAGTAGGAAGAGAAGAACGGAGACACTTTAAAAATTGATTCTAATCCTTATTTCTAAGGGAAAGTAAAAGGGGCGGGGGGAATCCTGTCAGACTATATGCTCTCTACATTCCTAAGTCACTTTCCTAATTTCTACGTTGTTGTCTTAATTTCTAAATTCCTCTCCTCTGCTGCCCTCCCTCCTACTAATTTATTTCTCTCCCCTTCTTCTTGTCTTGCTCTCTCTTCTTGCTCTGATGTAATGCCACGTAATGTAATGTAACCATTCCTAGTTTTTTGTATCTTTTCTAGGGGAATAGATCACATGGGTTTTCCAAGTGTTCTTTTTATTTTTTTTTCTTCAAAAGTTCACTAAAAGGTCAAACATAAATTCAAATCATATATTGAATAAGTAGTTTACAACAGAGATGTTTACATGTTTTTCTACTAAGGAGAGTTATCTAGTTAGACATTTATTTTCTGTCACTGGCTCCACAGGTTCATTGAGAGTTAAAAAAGTCACAATTTTTGTGACTAAGTTATCATTCAAGTGTTGCAGAGATAAACCCAGTCAATATTGTATCTTCTGTCCTTGCACCTACAATAAATTGTTACTTCCCTTTAATGACCTTTGGTTGTAAAACCTCTTGGAATGTGTTTTAAGTTATTAAATGCCTACTTTCTTTCTCAGAAGCAATCAACTCATGGCACTTGAAGATTGGCAGGGTTCTCATTGCAGTATTCCTATCAGAGAGGACTTTATAAAGGGCTTGGTAATTACTAATATAATTTTAGGAATACTTATAGGATCATCATTAAGAACTAGGAAATCATCTATTTGTCTATATAGCATCACTACAAGCACATCTTCGTTGTTCTGTAGAAATCTGCCCAATAGGGTGGGCTAATGCCCAGTGATTGTTATGTATATTTAATAATAACAGGAAAGACATATCAACTGCGAGAAGCAGTCCTGAGATGAAGTCTCTTGGGGACCTTGCCTCATAGAGCTCACCCATCGCAGATCATGCATAAATCACCTCAAAGAAGACTACCTGCTAGCCTTAGCCTATCCTAGATGGTTCCTGACAGTTTTGAATTATACTTAAATATTTCTGAAGATAGAGGTTTGCTAAAGGATTTGTGACTCACAGATTGACAACTACTATTCTTTATCAAGCATTGAAATGTGAACTGATCAACTGCTTTAAGGTTTCAGTAAATTAATTACCCCTTTGGTAAAACTATGAATTATTCATCTTTCAAAATCAGCCATAATGAAAATAAAGTTTAGGAATATCAAATCCAGCCTGCAGTTCAATCACTGTGTTGTCATCATTCACACTAGCATCGCTACAACGTCCTAACACCGCAAATAGGACAGCATCTTTTCAATTCTTAATACATGTTTTATTAATTCTTTGAGAATTTTATGTTATATTTTGCTCATATCAACCCCATCTTACAGATATTCCTGTCCATACCACCCAACTCTATGATGTCATTTGTAATAATAATAATAATAATAATAATAATAATAATAATAATAATAATATTCATCCAGTCCATTTAGAACTGGTTATATGCTCTTGGGTATGAAGCTCTCCACTGGAACATATTCTATCTTCCAGGGGATACATCTTAATTAAAAATACCAAAAAGAAAACATAAATGTCATTCTACTTCTTCAAACAGCCATCCATTATGAGTAGCTCCTCATCTAGGAGTAAAACTTTGTGACCATGCCCTCCACCCTTTCATATAGGTATTTTGTTTGTCTTGAATGTGTACAGGTCTTATATGCATGCTGTCATAAATTCTGAGTCGTATATGCAGCGGCCCTTGTGTCTGGAAAGCACTGTTTCATTTTCACCTACTTCCTCTGGCTCTTATGATCCATCTGACCCGTCTTACATAGTGATTGCAGAGCTTGGAAAAGCTGAGTGCTCCACACTCTCTTATTTTCTGAACATTTACAAGTTGTAGGTCTCTGTGGCAATAGCCATCTACTGCACAATGAAGCTTCTTTGATGAGGGTTGAGAGATGAGTTGAATATTGGGAATAATGATAACTTATTAGTAGTTGGTTTAATTCTATGTCTATTTAGCATAATAATAGTAGTAGAATCTTCTCCTAGCACCTAGAGTCTGTCTTGACACAGGTTTTGGGCCTGATAATGGTGTCAGTTATTTGTTTCATTTTGTGGAGTAGAACCTAAATCCCATCAGGAAGTAGTTGTTTACTCCCATGATGTTCAGGCCACTATTACACCAATGGCTATCTTTCCAAGCAAGTCAGTATTGTACCTCACAAGGTTCACATCTCGGGAAGAATGGTGATTACCTTTATCCTCTGGTAGCTTGCATAGCATCTTTCAGCATTTTAGCTAGCTAACAGAGACGAAGCTTTCAGGTCCATGCCAGCTTAATTTAATCATGCTCTATGATTGAAGCATGTTGTGTCTTCAGCAGTAATGTCTTACTGTCATGTTCTGGGGCGTAATGGAGAGCACTGGCAAAAACCTGTGATATTTGGCAGCCTATAGGACAACAACTCAAGAAGAGGAAGCCTAGTTCTCCCACCGGGCCTCTTATTTGTTAGCTTTTACTAGGGGAATCATTGCCTGTTAAAGGGTAACATCAACTTAAGGGGGAAAAAAGGAAAAAGAAAAACAAAAAACAAAACAAATAAGAGGCATGCGACTTCTTGGTATTTAGCATATATTGTTCCCGAACAAGCCAGTGATTCTATCACTCAGGCAATTGTCTGTTTAGCACATGTATTTAGCATCAAAGGGCTCATATGTTTATGTCTGTTTACTATATGCCAGGTACTGTGTTGTGTGCTTTACCTGTATCTATTTGCTTTCCATAAGTTCCATTTTGTGGCTGGCACTTTTATTATTAATCTCAGAAATGAAGATGCTGAGAGCTAGAGAAGTAAATTTACTGGTGTAATGTCATGTATCACTTGAGCTGGAGATATGAGATAGAAAAATGGATCAGTGTGACTCCTACATAAAGTTACTCTCCACTGTCTCCCAGGCCATTTGATCTTATCAACTAAATTAGACATAGGTCCAAGCTCCCCAGTCTATCTTTAACTCTAGGAGTCAATCTGTCACCTCCTATTGAGATTATGGACAAATTACTTCAATTCTTTATCCTCAATATCCTTGCTTGTAAAATGGGAATAGTATCACCTAATATATAGGTGGTGGTAGATGAAATGATTTATGTATGTAGAACACTTAGCATAACACTTAGCACATGGTAAATTCTAAGAACAGGAAGAGTACTACTATTGAACAAATTTAAGTGTACCATGGAGAATACTGTACCTTTGGAAATGGTACCCAGATCATGGTAGCTTCACAGACCATGTTTCTCCATTTATACAGAAACTATCTTCCATGCTCAGCACCTGCCCAATACATTTACTAGTTCTTCTGTAAGGATGGATAATTTACAAAGCTTGAGCAACCCATTTCCTTTTTAAATCTATAGACATCATGGAGAATTTACTACATGTTTTAGCATTATGCTAACAGTGAGAACAATAAAAAAAATCTATGAGATAATCATTTTGTATTCATGAAGCCAATTGTTCAATCAAGAGAAATATCAATTGAGAGTACTGAGCAGCACATAATTATGTATTCAGTTCTACAGTGTAAGACTCTGATGAGTCTTAGCTTACCGGGGACCCCCGAGTGAACAACACAGAGCCGGGGATGAATGCAGAACCAAGAGGAATTTACTGTTCCAACGCATTGGGGTCGTCCTGCACCCAAAGGAGAGGTGACAGAGAGACTGTGACCTCCCGGCAGCCCGTTGGGCCAGTTTTGTATAGAGCAGCAGTCATTAGGTACAATGTGATTAGCAGAACAGTGTGACTTTTAAACTTTTTGGTCCTTAGGGAATGAGGTAGCAAGAGGTGGCACTGGGGTCGGTCCCCCAGTGGTCTTCCAGTAGGGGAGGGGTGTCTACATGCTCTCTGTCTTGTCTCTTCTAGGAGGGGAGGGGTATGATGGAATTTTCTATCGGTTCTGAGCTGACCTCTTCAATAGTGCTTATGTGAAGAGGCATAGAGCTAGGCCGGCAAGAGGTAAATTAGAATTCATATCTGAGCCAATTTATGACTATATATATTCCTAAAGCATGAAATAGAGTTGCAGCATTGTTTCTTAGCCTTACCATTTCATTTCTGTACTCGTTTTTCTCCCCCTTCCCCTAGTTCTTATTGCTACTTGAACTTCGTTTTCTTTTTGAGTTGCAATTTTGTATCTTCTCAGTCTCTACCACTTGAATTATTTCCATAATGTAAATGTTATTATCATAGTGTCTGAATCTGCAGCATTCCCCAAAGACTCCATAAAATCTATAGATACTGAGCATCTGACAAAGAACTGTAACAATGTCACAGTGCTTTCTTGAACTTTCTTCTTTGCTTTAAGACCAACAGTACCTCAGTGTTCCAGCTCTGATGAGCAAATGATAATACGTGGTAATATTGATTGTCCATCCTGTAGATCAGGTTGTGTAATGAAGTACATACAATAACCAGATGAAAGTTGTTGTATACTCTTGAATACTTACAGTATTCTTTTTGTCTTACTGAAGCAGCTATTGAATACCACAGCATGTAATTTCATATATATATATATTATTATTATATATAAAATGATTATATATATTATATATTATACTAATGGTTGAATATATACTTCAATGTTCTATGGCTTTGCTTATGTCATAAGCCAACTTGTAGTGATGTTGGGCCACGTATAGAATTTAAGTTACAGAAGTATATCCTTGAAGAAGCAGGGAAAAGGAAAATATAGAAGAGATAAATTGGATTATGCTCCTCCATCAAATTTATGTGTTAATGGACTAACCCCAGAAATTGGACTTACATAGTTTTTTTAACATATAGGACTAATGAAGGCAAAGTTGTGCTTGATCAAAGTGATCATAAATCTGATACAAATTCCTTATACATAAGGACAGATTTCAGCATAAATTTGCACTGCTACACAAATGAGTGTAAAATTTCAATAAAAACAACTAATTTTGGATCTTGGAGATAAGTCTGGAGTAAATTTGTCCTTGTAGGTTCTCAGAATCTCCCAACACTGCTATAGCTTTGATCTCTGATATTTAACATCCAGAGGCAGGAGGCAATAGATGTTTGTTCTTTAAATCATCCAGTTTGAAGTAGTTTGTTACTGAAGCACCAGGAAACTAATACTACCACAAAGGACAGCAAAACATTTAAGCTCCTTGGAAACATTGATGTTCACATCTCTTCATAATCTTCTCTCCCTATATTCAATGCCCATGAAGACACTGCCTGTTTCAGCCAAAATCCAGTTGTGATGTTTAATGTTATTCCTCAACTTAGCTGGAAGCCACAAGATGCCTATGTAGGTATTAAAATATCACTTCTGGACATGTCTGTGTGAGTGCTTCTGGAATAGAGTAACGTTTGAATCTGTGAACTCAGTAAAACAGATGCTCCTTTCTAATGGTAGAGGGCATTATTTAATCCATTGAGAGTCCTTTAAAGAACAAGGTGGAAGAAGAATTTACTCTGCTTAAGATTTGACATTTTGCTTCTGGTAAATTTAGTCATTAGAAATTCCAGCTTCCTGTCTCTTAGACCTACAACAGGATGTATGCCATGATTTCCCCATACATAGCCCCAAAATTTCTGAACTACTGGATTCAGAATGAATTCTATTACCATTTATTCTTGGACCTCAACTTTGCAGTGGACAGATTGTGAGACCCCTCAGCATCAATAACCATGTTAAACAATGCCTTCAGTACACGAATCACTCCATAGATCTAGGTAGTATATACATATATCTGTCTGCCTTTGATTCTGCATCTTTAGACAGCCATTATTAATACAGAAATAATCCAGTAGTTCTACAGGCACCAGCAAATTCCTAGAAGATGAAAGTAGACTCAATTCTTCTTCTTAACCATGATATATAGAATCACTACTTGAATCATTGTGCAGGGAATAGCTGTTTAGAGACCCCTGGTCCCAAACTATCTCATATGTTTGTATATAGACACACCAGAAAAATCTCACAAGCCAGATCCCACATCATCTGTTGGTGATTTTCATTGAAAGAACAAGATTGAAATGGGAAATTGACAGTTAAGACACATTCCTAATCTCAGAAGTATTTGCTAAAAGATACTGAATTCATTATCTTTTAGCACTTTGGCACTAAGGGTGACATTATATTATGAGTGATTAAGACAGAAGCCTGCCAGGAATTGTAGGTAGCTACACATCATAGTCATAAGTTTTTCATTGTAAAACTAATGAAGGTCAAAGAACAAGTTCATAATGAGTAACAAGGTAAGGAAAATGCTTATTCAAATGCCCGGTCCTAACCACAACCCCACAGACTTCCTTGGGGACTCTCAACAATGTTTAGTCTTCTTTTAAGTTACAGCAGTTTGTCTTCTGGACATAACTCCTGTATAATGAGCAGGTAAGCCTTTTGCGATGAATTGGGCTGTATTTGCATTGTCTAACCATGAGACCAACATTTTTTCCATATAGGGCCAGGAAGTAAATATTGTAGTTTCTGTTACAACTCCTCATGAGTACTATTGTTGTGCAAAAGTGACTACACATCAGCTATAAACTGACATCCATGTTGGAGTCAATGAAAAGTTGTTCATTTTATGGAAAATGGGCTTTTTTCATATAATATATCCTGATTACATTTTCACTGGTTTATCTGACAGATTACCATTTGTAGGGGTCTTGTATCGATAGCATAAAAGGGCTGATATTTGGCTGCCTGGTCTTCAAAGCCATATTCCTAATTTCGGAGCTTTGGTGTCCAGATTTTTCCTGGGAAATGTCATCTTACGGTGTACATGGTTTCTCACTGCATCATCAAACAGAAAAGAGAATAAATCTGTCTCATGATCTCTTTTTAGAGCTTCATATTGCCAACTCTGGATTAAATTAATGCCAACCTGTGACCTTTTCATTTCTTCTCTTAGAACATATAAGCTCGTAAATTTCATCATGAGGAACAAAGAGATTGCCACAGGGTGTCTCCTTCAATGATGAAATGATGTCGAAAAGAACAGGACTAGACTGTGTCTGGCGTCCTTGCTACTTATCCATGTCTCTGTCCTTGACAGGCTCAGCACCCACTCACAGTCATCTCAGTTCTCTGGTGTGAGAACTCCTTCCATACCTACTTTATGTGACTGTCGCAAGAATAAAGTAAAAAGATCACTATGAGACCCGTGAAGGCATTTTGTGAAAGGTTGAATTAAAGCTAAATTCAGCTTTATGGAAAAGGATCGTTATTATTGTTATAAATCTTTTTCCAGGGAGGGCAGAAGAGAGAGAGGAATGTTCTCTGCATAACTAGAGACCTTACAACTGATACAGAACACAGAATCCTCATGATGTTGCAGAGGCAGGAAAAGAGAGGGCAAAGAATTTTCAGACAAAGCTGGGGCAGTTCCGGGCATTCCCCTTAGACTGCCTGGTTGTTGTGTCATTTATATCTAAATTGATTCTTTCTCTCTTAGTTGTTTCCTGGCAAGTTTATTGGAAATAGCAGGTGCTCATTATTGAATTCTCTTGTTTATTTTCTCCTAGATCTATTAAGTCAGTACCAAGCAGCCAGAATTCTTGGACACTAAAGTAAGTGATTTATTTATCTATAGTTATCTATTTTATCGTGAGCAATAGGCTTTATTTCTCTGCGTTAAAACTGCTGTGAAATTTAAAGGCTTTATTTTATTGTAAAAATGAATAAAAGTAGCTGTTCAGAGAAACTTAGATGTGACAGAAAGGAACAATTGTCTGATTGAAAAGTCTAAATGTCAGTGCTTTTGAAAAAACAATTGAAAACATACCGAGTCAGGGTGCAGACTAAGAGGCCAGACTTCGTAACATCTCATAGGGAGATCTTGTTTGGCTTTGAGCCTGGAGTATGAGCTCTGTTTTGTCCAGTGGTAGGTGCAGTGAGGTCATGCATGTAAGATCGTTTGGATATAGGTTCTGCCAATAAGCTGCTATGTAATGGTAGTTAAGGTAATTATTTACTCTTGAATTTTGTCTTCTCTAGAAAATAAAGTAATATTTAAGGTGTTGTGCTCTAAAGATTCTCCTCCATCCACTTTATACAAAATGGGAATATAGGGAGCTGGCTCATAAACCCGTAGAGCCTACTCTGGAGCTCAACATTCATTGACCCAAGGAAACACTAGGATGCTGCAATAAGATAGGAATAGGGATGGAAATGTGCACAAAGTTTCTAGCCATTGACTTCTTTTATTCCACAGAATGCACACAATTTCTCTCTTCCATCTCTAGGAGAGTGCAGAAGGGCTTCAGTAGCAGTTTTGTCAGTTGATATTTCTGATCAATTTCTTGGGTTGTCTACATTTCACTTGAATCTTAAGAAAATATTTGCCTTGAAACAAATTTTGCCATGGTAGTGAGCATGAAATTTTAGAATGTTTAGACTGTAGATTATGGGAGGAAGTCTTTAAACCAGGACAACCTAACCTTGTAGCCTCATCAGAGACCTTGATTCCAAGCTGACTCTGCCTATAGGCTGAGTCTAGAAAGATAGAGTTGCTGTAGCCAATTTGACCGGAAAGAAAAGAAAGACACTTGAAAAGGCTTTCTCCAGAGAAAGGGAAAGAAGATTGGGCTCCAGAAAACACAGGATGTAAATGAAACGTGTACAATAGCACAGAAGTGTTCAAAAGACTTGGTGGCTAGGATAAATTGTAGTGGATGGGAAAATGAGGTCTAGAGATAATGCTCTGATTCATAATACAGGTGCAAAGCTATGCTGGTGTTACTATAGAGTTGTGAACGCTGCACATCTCTTTACTAAGGTGTCTAATTTGCAGCAGGTACTTTTCTTCCATTCTGGAGACATAAAGATAATTTAAATCTGGCCTACACTCTTCAAGGTTCATAGCTCAGTGAACATGCTATTTGCATAAATGACTAGTTAAAAAATATGTTTGGGTCAGCTGTGGTGCACAATCCCAGCACTGCGAAGGCTGAGGCAGGAGGATCATAAATTTTGGGGCCAGCCTGTTATAAACAGAAGTTTGAGACCAAATCGGACTATATTGTGAGAACCTGTATTATAGAAGCAGAATTAAATCATGGTTGAAGACACTGTTCTAGTCTCTTCACCCAGTTTAGAATGTGACCTAGGAAAGAACATCTTTGTTGTAGTCTAGACAAAGCCTAACAGTGATTCACTGTGTGTGTGTGGGGGGGGGGAGGGGATGGGGAGAGGGAGGAATATGAATGAGAAGTCAAAAGGCTTTAAGGAGGGGTACTAGACTGTAACTTGGGCGAGAGGACACAAAGAAGAGGAAGGGATGACATTCAGACTTTTGATTGGGAAAGTGAATGAATGACAGTGCCATTCACAGTGGGGCAACCTAGGAATATTGACTAAGCATGAAAATCATGGAGTAGGTGCTGGAGCATCTCTAGAAATAGCCAGTGGAGGTGTTTGTTTGTGGCATCAATCCCTCTGTTTTTAACTTCATTTTTTTTTTTTTGTCCAGTGAATGGATTGTTTCTCACATATCCTGAGGGGAAAGAACTTACTTCTTTTTGACGGAATGGTTTAGTCTGACTCCCCGAGCTTTAAGTCAGATCTGTGTGTACTAATTACAGTCTAGTGTTTCCATCCTTACGAAGTCCACTGCTTGACGAATACCCATAGGGTGCTGAAATGATGAAAGCAAAAAAAAATAATGAGGGAATACTTCAACTAATATCAGCCTACATCTGTAAAGTTCTGCCTTATCCATGCCTACTTGAAATTTTAAGGTTGTCATTCTCTTAAGTAATCTTTTTGAACACCATTATGGCAATTAAGTTCAGGCAGAATGAGGCCACATCTCCAACCGTTTTATCAGGCAGCAAGATATAAAGTGACATGTACTTCTGTCTGGCATCTCTTCTTGATGCTTTCTTTAGGGCTGTTAAGTTTGAGACTACTGTTTTGGAATCAACATGGAAGGAATACTGGACTGGTATTCAGCAGACACCTATTTTACTTTACTCTTTATTGTTTAGTAGCCAGATGACTCTAATGCAGGCAGTCCCCTTAGCTGTAAAGTGATGAGTTAAAGTAATATTAGTTCCATCTCTGTCAGCCCCACAGTTCTAGAAAAATACACATAGGGAATAATTGCTCACATGTAACTACTACAAATTATTCTGAAATGGACTGAAAGTAAACAATGACTGGTCAACAGCTCTGATGCAAAGCTCTTTGAAGAGGCAGTAACTGGAAGACGAAAGGGTAATTAGAGCAGATTATTTTTCATCAATCATGTGCCTGTCCTAGAAATTAGCCCAGTGCTTTTCTCCCCAAAGGTACTGGCCTAAGGCACAGAGTTGCAATTCTGTGATACGCAGATAGTTCTATGTTCTTTTAAGAGAAAACCATTTGGCCTTAGGTTAGCCCAAGAGTGCTTGCTTACTGGACTCTACTAAAGCCAGAAGGTAGCTGTAGACCAAGATAAAGGAAATCAAGCCTTGCTATGTAGGGAGTAAAGTGAGGTCTGTGGAAGTCCATATTACCACTTCAAATTATCTCTCCCATTTGCTGCAAATAGAGAGAAATGTACCCATAATGCATTGGAGTACTGGGGCTACTTCTCAAGCAGCAAGCACAGCCTTTCCAGTTTCATAAAAGAAGAAGGTGACATAGGCAATGCCTCTGCAATGTGGCTAGGTACTGTAGAAGGTAATTGCTTTCACTAGGATTGTGGTGAGAGTTTACCTCTTCTCTGCACTCTAAACATCTCTGTCACAGTCAATCAAGAGCCACAAACTAACATGGCCATATGCAAAGATATCTAAGTAGGATAGGAAAATATAAAATGATTGATGAGGGATTCCAGATGTGGGGCTTATACCCCAGAATCACCCCTTTTTGGCCCCTTTTCAGAGCAGATCTATTGATTGCAATGTTATTCATGGCTTGTGATGACTACAGCCATTGTGTATAAGGACATGAGTGTTCTATGTACTGCTTCCACAGGAGTCCCAGGATCTGAATACTCTTTTCATAAAAAATCCAAAGAAAGGATCTCAAGAGATCTGTTGAGTCTAGGAGGTTTTTCAGGCCCCAATATATTGCTGGCAAAATTAAATTTCAGAGTCAGTCCACCTTGGTGGAACAATCAATCCTAGATCCTCCTTATGAACAGTTCTCAAGTGGAGATAACATTAGTCCCTTACCCCATCCCAATTTCTCCAAATACAGGGGGACTTTTGGAAACGTGAAGACTTTTGAACCCGTTAAAATCCTTAAGGTTCTGCTGGCATTAATAGTCAAGAAACTTCAATGCATTAAAAAGTCCTGTATTTGGAAAATGACAACACTGATCCACTAGGGGCCATTGCAGATCTATACCCCGCTGTGTTCATTTAGAAAAATGGGAGGTTATTGCTTTATTTTGCCTTATCCTTTTCTATCAAGAAAGAAGCAGGGCAGGAAGGAGGGCAACAGACCTTAGATTGAGTCCTAACTCTGGCATTACATCCTTGATCTCATTGCCCTCAGATTCTGAGTTGGTGAACAGTCAGTTAAGCTACAGTGAGTGTCAGAAACTAACACAATTCAACATTTTGTGTTCAATCATTTTAGATCTGGTCAGCAGATCATTAAGAACGCCAGTTTCTTTCTTTTTTTGTTTTAAATTGGTTATTTTATGTATTTACATTTCAAATGTTATCTCCCTTCCTGGTTTACCCTCCACAAACCCTCTATTCCATCCCCCCCTCTCCCCTAATTCTATGAGGGTGCTCCCCCATCCACCCACCCACTTCTGCCTCAGTGCCCTAGCATTCTACACTGGGGCATTGAGCATTCACAGGACCAAGGGGCTCTCCTTCCACTGATGCCAGACAAGGCCATCCTCTGCTGTATGTGCAGCTGGAGCCATGGGTCCTTCCATGTGTACTCATTGGTTGGTTGGTGGGTTAGTACCTGGGAGCTCTGTGGGGGTCTGGTTGGTTGATATTGTTGTTCTTTCTATGGGGTTGCAAACCCCTTCAGCTCCTGCAGTCCTTCCTCTAACTCTCCCAGTAGGGTCCCCGTGCTTAGTCCAATGGTTGGCTGCAAGCATCTGCACCTGTATTGGTCAGGCTCTGGCAAAGCCTCTCAGGAGACAGCTATAACAGGCAAGCACTTCTTGACATCAACAATAGTGTCTGGGTTTGGTGTCTACAGATGGGATGGATCCCCAGGTGGAGCAGTCTCTGGATGGCCTTTCCTTCAGTCTCTGCACCACACATTGTCCCTGCATTTCCTTTAGACAGGACCAATTCTGGGTTAATATTTTTGAGATGGGTGGATGGCCTAGTTTCTGAACCCTGCTACAGATCTTCTAAGTCAGAGTCTAGGAAAATGGGCCACTGGGATTCGTGCTTACAGCCTACTCCACGTGCTCACAATGATTCCGGAGGGGGGAAAAAAACACATTAGAAACCATAATTGAGATATCTAGAATGGGTGAACCATATGTGAGCCAACACTTTCAGGGTATAAAGAAAATGGTTTCCACTTTCATTTCAGAACTAAATCAGCATTCATATAATAGAAGGCCTCTCCACAGGACTTCCCTGATACTGTATGCAAGGTCCCTTTGCAGGGTATTAGGTCAGATTGCTTGGGCTTGTGTACAGAGAAGGGGCCAGAATCTGCTGAGGGTTTGGTCGTGGTGGAGACAGAGGGTCTCAGAGGTAGCAGTGTGACTTTTCCAGATCTCAAGATGACTTTGGTAGCTTAGGGGAGTCAGGCTGCCCTTACCATAGTTGCCTACCAAGTGCATGCCTTCTTAAGTAGCTGCCTATAACAGAGCTGCAAGCTCAGGCCTCATGGTCCAATTCCTGCTAAAGAGAGAGCCACTCTATTCACTCTTAGCTGGGTCTCCGTAGTCTGTGTCCTCAGTACAACTCCAGCATCCACCTCTTCATTCCCCTACAATGGATAGAGGTGACATACTGTATGCAATACACCTAGAGAGAACTGATAGCTCCCCTGAGTTTGGTTCATAGAGTTCTTTGTTCTTCTCGACACCAACCAAACGGCAAAGGCACCTATCAATATTCAAAGCCCCAAAGACAGACTGAAATTCACCTTAGGCTAGATGGAGGAAGGTAGCTCCTTTGGCTTAGAAATAAATGAATAAATAAGGTGTCAAACAGATTGCTTTTATTCTTGTGGGAAAGATGCAATGGTGTGTTCCAGGGAAGTTTCAGAGATTTATTAGCTGGCATTGTAGATGACCTTCCAGCAGACAGACCATCAGTAATCACCCTTTTTAAATAATGCAAAGGATGTTGACCCCAGTTTCTTCAGGGAATCGTAGGCCTTGGAGAGAATAAATGGGAGAAATCCCCTGCTGAGCATAAGCTAGTCTCTTCACTTACGGTAGCCTCTTCTCCAACAGAATATAGATACTTCTAAATAGACCTCAAAGCATCAACATGCCTAGAAGATTAAACAATTAAAATAAAAAATCCTTTCCACGGCCTTCATCTGGCAGAGAAGAAATTAATGATAAAGTCATGTTTCCAGTTTGGCGTTGAAGGCCTCAGTTTCTACTCAGAACAAATGTTGAAGTCTGCAAATGTTCAGGATCCAACAGTTTGATGCGAAGATTTAATTACTGGTAATTAATTTATCGAGCACTTTAAAAAGATCCAAGCCAAGGCCGGAAGACAATGTGCTGTCAATATGGAGGGGCCATTTTACACTTGTTAGAAAGCTTGCTGGGTATTAATCTGCCCTGACAGGAAGAAAACAGTTTGGTACCTGACAGAGTTGATAAATGTGACAAACGCAGGCCCCACATTTTAAAATCAATATGGAATGTTATTTTGGAGCGAACCCGGAACAAGCCAGCATACCAAACCAAATTGCTAACAAGATGCACGGAGACTAATTGTTTAAATGAATTCCAAGAGGCAGTAACAGTTGTAAGAGGGGAGATAGAGGTAGACCATGCTGATAAAAAGAAAATGGTTTTGGCTTGCTTCAGACACACTTTTCTCTAATAAAAAGGATCTTTGAAATGTAAAGGGGCTTGTTATGGCAGAGCACAGCACTCATAAAATGCAGGCAAGAAATGAGCAAGCATTCATTAACTCTCAGTATGGCTGCTGTGCAATTTGGCCCTCAAAGTATAAACTATAAATCAGAATGATACACTGCTAAGGAACACTTGGAAAATGCCAGGATCTTTTAGTGTAGATACTTCCACCCATACCTTCTGTTTTGCCTGCATCTATTTATTTACTCAACATTTATCTGGAATTCCTGAGAGTCATTACTGAATGGAGCAGCTTCTCTGCTTTCCATGGTAGAAGTGAATGAAGCTGTAGGTGGGAAAATGGTGCCCCATATGATGAGTGTTATAACTGAGCAATGTGCTGGTGAGTAGAGAGCAGGTGCACCAAGCCAGACCTGCTCTGTGGAAAATGTGGGCCTTCAGGGTGGGGGGAATGTAGGAGGCACTGTGTGAGGGGAGGAGGGCAGTAATTGGGATATAAATTGAATAAAAATGAATTCATAAAGTACAGATCTTTCCTAACTGCTTAGAGATACAGAATAATGGAATGAAATTGAACAGCGTTCTGGAATCCAATAGCATTCTGAGTTCATAGCCAAGTTTAAGCAGTCACTATTGTGCGTAACTTGAGCATAAGTTACTAATTTCTATAAACCTTGGTTGCTTTATTTGCAAAATGGGAATAATAGCACCCACTTCCTAAGGATACACGGACTAAATGAATACTGTGAAATCAGATGAGATCCAGTGTGCTCACAATGGCGTAGTGGTAGTGTAATTAAAGGAAGCCTCATGACCTTGACTGGACTTTATTCTTACCTGTCGGGGTTCCTGTTTGGAGTCGTTCTGCATTCTTCCACATAGGCTAGGCTTCTGTAATCTACCTCAGTCAATACATCTGCACCAGCATACACCTCTGTCTGGTCTCCACATTCATTCACTTATTTATTCACACGACACAAAGAATGACAGCCTAGCTTGTGTTAGATATTGGGATAGATACTGAACCTACTTCAGTGAATAAGATACTGTCTTCAGGCAGTATATTGGGTAGTAGTAAGTAGAATTGTTACCTGTGCTTCCTGCTTTAGGTTGTATCAGCATCTGGTGACAGTCTTACCCTTAAAGGGCGAGCTATAGAAATACAGACACATATATCAAGGTGCTGATTGCAAATAGAGCCATCAAATTGGGATACTACTTCAGTTCACAAAAGCTCTTTTCTTATCTATACGCATCCCTCCAACCTGAAAGTTTGTCCTACATAGTAAAGAAGGATTCCAACGAAACTCCATTTTTCTCCAGTCACAAAACCTTTAATATGGAAAATGCTTTTTTTTTTTTTTTCATCAAGGAGTGGTAGCCCTCCTTTAGGTTTAGCTGACTATATTGCTAAGTTAAAAGGACATCATAAGAGACTAGGCATCACAGCCGAGTCTTGGAGCACAGAGAGGGGGAACATAACATAGACCTGGGTTAGTTTCAGATTTTCTGACAGAAGATTTTTTTTTCATACATTTATTTAGCATATATCCTGTGCTAAGCAGGGGAATTATGAAGACAAAATGAGCTCATAACCTAGATTGGATCACAATTTGACAGTGGATTATTTTACAGATGGGACAAACACTTGTTGATAATTAGTCACCAGGCTTATAGGAAGTGTTGGACACAAAGTACTGAATGAATCCATGTTCTCTATGCCCTGATTCTCACAAGGCTCCCAGTCTACAGGCCTGCCATACCTTCCTGCAAAATTATGATGGTGGGATGGAACTAGAGAGATGACTCAACAGTTAAAAGCAGTAACTGCTTTTACACAGGACCCTGGTTTGGTTCCCAGCACCAACATCAGGGCTCCAATCCATCTGTAATTCCTGTTCCAAGGTATTTGACAGATTCTTCTTGCCTCTGTGAGCACTACAAGCATGGGACACATAGAAATGCATACAAGCAGAGCATCCATACACATAAAATAAAAACAAAGCGTTAAGAAAATTACCAGGGTTTGAGCATCTGCCTCTGTATTTGTCAGGCTCTGCCTGAGCCTCTTCGGAGACAGCTTATCATGTTTCCATCAGTAAGCACTTCCCAGTATCCACAAGAACTTCTGGGTTTGATGTCTGTATTTGGGGTGTATCCCCAGGTGGGGCAGCCTCTGGATGGCCTTTCCTTGAGTCTCTGCTCCACACTTTGTCTCCATATTTCCTCCTGTGAGTATTTTGTTCACCCTTCTAAGAAACACTGAAGCATCCACACTTTGGTCTTCCTTCTTCTTAGGTTTCATATGGTCTGTGAATTGAATCTTGGGTATTCTGGACTTTTGGGCTAATATCCAGTTATCATCGAGTACATACTGTGTTTGTTCTTTTGTGACTGAATTTCCTCACTCAGGATGGTATTTTCAAGTTCCATCCATTTGCCTGTGAATTTCATGAAGTCATTGTTTTTAATAGCTGAGTAGTATTCCATTGTGTAAATGTACCACATTTTCTGTATCCATTCTTCTGTGAGGGACATCTGGATGCTCAAAGCCAACCATTGGACTGAGCATGGAGGAGTTGGAGAAGGGACTGAAGGGGTTTGCAGTCCCATGGAGAGAGCAACTGTGCCAACTGGCCAGAACCCCTGGAGCTCCCGGAGACTGTACCACCAACCAAAGAATACACATGGAGGGACCCTTGGTGCTGGCCACATATGTGGCAGAGGAGGGTCTTGTTAGCCATCAGGGGGAGGAGATGCCCTTGGGTCTGAGGGTGTTAGATGCCCCAGTATAGGGACATGCTAGGGAGGGAAGACGGGATTGGGTGGGTGAAGGAGCACCCTCATAGTGGTAGGGGAGGGGGGATGGGATAGGGGGTTTCCAAAGGGGAGACCTGGAAAGGGGAAAACATTTGAAATGTAAATAAAGTAAATACCCGAAAATAAAAATAAACAATAAAAAGAAAAGAAAATTACCAGAGTAGGGAGAGAGATCTAGACTCATTCCTCCCTGAACTTCCCTCGTTTGCACCAATAGGCTGTGGTTCCCCTTTGGGTTCTGAATTTAGTCCCTCGCTTAGGGACAAAGCCCTGCAACTGGGGAGATTGCTGTGTTTTCAATTATATGAAGCTTAATGCTTTGAGGGAAAAAATAAGACAGACAGTCAGTATATTCAGACATGCAATCTCATCAGCCAGGAAGCAAGGCAGCCAGAGGGTGCAGAGACAGCCATCCGTCTTCCCTAGCCCTACCCAAGAACAAACAATCTTCTCTGAATATTAAAGACCTGGGAACAATTTAGAGAGAGTCTGCACTTGCTTTCTCTCATCCTCTTCCCTGAAATGCAATTCTGGTGTTCAGAGAGGTTCTGACTAAGTAGATAATACAGCCATATTTTTTTTTTCCAAAGGGCCTTCCATGGCCTTTTATCTTCCACAGCATCTAATATGTGTCAAACATTTTATTAAAATGAGTATGAAAAGCACATCCTCAGTCAGCTTTTCCTTTGGTCAGCAAGTCAGGGACTAAGATGAAAATCAGCTGGGGGGGGTGTGTTAACTTCCACACTGGGACTCCTCTTCCAGCCTACTCCTCTTACTCCCTTGTAATGTTAATCATCTACTATGTTCAGAAATAGTTTATCAGTAGTGGCAGTGTTTGGAGCTTCGGACATACCACTGAACTGTTGTTGACCTTAGGAAGTCACTTCCCTTACTGAGCCTGAATTGCCTGACCTTGATACTGGGGTTAATTATCCTTTTCTACTATTGGATAGGTTGTGAGACTCTAATGGGCTCATATTTATTAGGTATTTGATGTATGGCAGACCCTCACTAAAGATGGTCTGACAGGAGAATTCTCTTCAGAGATTGTACTCCTCTTTGTACCTAGACTCCCTTTCTACTTGATCCATTTAATGTAATTAAAATATTCCAAAATTCCTCTTGACCTTCCTTCTGGTATTTACTACTCCTTTTGGTCTTCATTTTACTGCCAATTAGGAGGTTAGGCATCCATGCAGTATGAGTACAGCCAGATCAAAATGAACACATTCTGTCATCATTGAGAATCTGTATAATTTAACTGATGCAAATCCTCTGATAATGAGAGAGTTTCATGTTCCATATGAAAACAAATCTCTGGTAATTAGCATCCTCTTGTCATCAGTGTGTTCTGGTGGGTTGGCTGAATGTCTTGGGTCAGTGATTGGCAGCACTCCAAAGCCTCAGTCTGTGGGGAGTTCAGGCCTCTTTGGAGGCTGAAAGAAAATGATTTAGAAAAGGGGGAATCCTCAACACTTCTAGCACCTCAAAAGTGGTATTGCCCTCAGCACCCTCTAGGCCAGTGGCCCCAAACTTTTTCCACTCACCACATTCCTCTAGTCTGTTTCCTTAGTCCATCTATTAAACTGGCCTATCTAGGAGAGGATTTAGTGTGTGACTTGAGAAAAGTCTATTTTGTTTTTTCCTACTCTCAAACTTCCCTTCTCTGGAATCTACTGGATTTGAATTTTATGAAGTTTATAGCTCACCCCCACATACCACCAGCAGTACACACGTAAACACACACACATATGCATGCACACATACATGCAGGAATGCACTGACCCACCCCCACACCACTTCTAGGTAGTTTTAAAACAGCAACAATGGGTTTGACTAAGCCTCCACTGGAGATTTGAGGAGAGGCTAGAGAAGTAGGCTAGGAAGCAGGCAGGAGCTGGGACGAAACATCTTGGGGCTCTGGATGCAGCTGGTGGCATGCATAATTCCCAGTTAGGTGTGCTTCCTCCTTATTTTGCTCTGCTCAGGACTGACATACAGAGATTTAGAGCCCAGCTATATGCCTCTAGACACATGCAGGAAGACTAGGACAGAAACATCCTCTGACGTACAGTATGGAGTCAGGCCTCTCTAAGATCTCCTGCATCTTAAACAACTTGATTGAACTATTTCACTTACTGATCCATTAACAAAACCAAATCTTTTGGTTTCTTCACTTGTTGTCTAAGATGATAATTACCAACCTTCCCTTTCCATCTTTCTGCACCAATATCAGATTGTTCCTTCTTGTATTGTAAAGGTTTATAAAGAATGAACCGCTATACATTCCTACCAACAATGTGGAAGGGTTTCTCCTTCCCCATATCCACACTGCCATGTTTTGCCTTTTTATTCTTGTTTGTTGGTTGGTTGGTTTATTCACTTTACATCCAGCTCACTGCCCCTCCCAGTCACCCCTTCCTACAATCCTTCCGAATTTCTCTTCCCCCTTTCCTCTTAGTTGATGGGGGCCCTCTGGGTATCTCCCCACACTGGCATTTCAAATCTCTGATAGACTAAACACATCTTCTCCCACTGAGGCCAGACAAGGCAGCCCAGCTAGTAGAACATGTCCCACAGACAGGTACTAGTAGAACATGTCCCACAGACAGGTAACAACTTTTGGGATAGACTCTGCTCCAGTTGTTCAGGACCCACATGAAGACCAAGCTGCACATCTACCACATATGTGAGGGGAGGTCTAGGTCCACTCCGCGTATGCTCTTTGGTTGGTGGTTCAGATTCTGAGAACCCCAAGGGTCCAGGTTAGTTGATTCTGTTGGTCTTCCTGTGGAGTTCTTATCCCCTTAGGGGCTGCAATCCTTCCTTCTATTCTTCCATTAGAGTACCCAAGTTCCATCCACTGTTTGGCTGTGGGTGTTTTCATCTGTTTGAGTCAGCTGGTGAATGGAGCTTCTCAAAGGACAGCCATGCTAGGCTCCTGTCTACACGCATTACAGAGTATCATTAATAGTGTCAGGGATTGGTGCTTGTCCATGGGCTATGTCTCAAGTTGGGCAATTATTGGTTAGCTATTCGCTTAGTCTTTACTCCATCCCTAATCCCTGCATTTCTTGTAGACAGGATAAATTTTAGGTTTATGTTTTGTGAGTGGGTTGGTGTCCTTAGCACTCCAGTGGGGCTCCTGCCTGGCCACAGAAGGCAGCCTCCCCAGCTTTCCTCTCCCTAATGCTTTGAGTCGAAGCTAAGGGCACCCCCATTGCTTTTTGGGCACCTCCCTTCTCTCTGCCTCTTTCTGAAGATGCCCCCTAACCCCCTGTCAGCTGCAGATTTCCATTCCTTCTCATGGCCATCCAGCTATGACCCTGCTCCTCCCCACACCTGAATCTGAACCCCTCACTCCCCTCCCTATCCCCTCTCCTACCCAGTTTCCTCCCTCCATCTGCCTTCTACTACCATTCCATTCCCCCTTGAAGTGAGGCTCAAGTATTCTTGCCCCCCTTCTTGTTTAGCCTCCTTGGAGCTGCAGAGTGTAGCATGGGTACCCTGTATTCTATGGCTAATATCCAATTTTTTGTGGATTTCTTTTTTTTGGATAATTTATTTATTTGCATTTCAAATGTTATCCCCTTTCCTGGTTTTCTCTATGGAAATCCCATATCTCATCCCTCCTCCCCCTGCTTCTATGAGGATGCTCCCCCACCCACCCACACACTCCTGCCTCCCTGCCTGACATCCCCTACACTGAGTCATTAAGCCTTCACATGACCAAGGGCCTCTCCTCCCATTGATGCCCAACAAGGTCATCCTTTTGCTGTATATATGGCTGGAGCCATGGGTTGCTCCATGAATACTCTTTGGTTGGTGGTTTAGTCCCTGGGAGCTCTGGCGGGTCTGTTTGGTTGATATTATTGTTCTTCCTATGGGGTTGCAAACCCCTTTAGCTCCTTCAGTCCTTTCTCTAACTCCTCCATTGGGGACCTCGTGCTCAGTCCAGTGGTTGGCTATGAGTATCTGCATCTGTATTTGTCGGGCTCTAGCAGAGCCTCTCAGGAAACAGCTATATCAGGCTCCTGTCACCATGTATTTCTTGGCATCCACAATAGTGTCTGTGTTTGGTAACTGTATATGAGATGGATCCCCAGGTGGAGCAGTCTCTGGATGGCCTTTCCTTCAGACTCTGCTCCTTTCTTTGTCTTCGTATTTCTTCCCATGAGTATTTTGTTTCCCCTTCTAAGAAGGACTGAAGCATCCACACTTTGATCTTCCTTCTTCTTGAGCTTCATGTGGTCTGTGAATTGTACTTTGTTATTCTGATCTTTTGGGCTAATATCCATTTATCAGTGACTGCATACCATGTGTGTTCTTTTGTGACTGGGTTACCTCACTCAGGATTATACTTTATAGTTCCATCCATTTGCCTAAAATTTCATGAAGTCATTGTTTTTTAGTACTCTGTTGTGTAAATGTACCATATTTTCTGTACCTATTTCTCTGTTGAAGGACAACTGGGTTCTTTCCACCTTTTGGCTATTATAAATAAGGCTGCTATGAACATAGTGGAGGATGTGTCCTTGTTATTATGCATTGGAGCATCTTTTGGGTATATGCCCAGGAGTGGTATACCTGGGTCCTCAGGTAGTACTATGTTTAACTTTCTGAAGAACCTCCAGACTGATTTCCAGAGTGGTTGTACCAGCTTGCAATCCCACCGACAATGAAGGAGTATTCCTCTTTCTCTAGAGCCTTGCCAGTATCTGCTGTCACCTGAGCTTTTGATCTTAGCCATTCAGGTGGAATCTCAGGGTTGTTATGATTTGCATTTTTCTGATGACTAAGGATGTTGAACATTTCTTTAGGGGCTTCTCAGCCATTCGAGTTTCCTCAGGTGAGAATTCTCTGTTTAGCTCTGTTTCCCATTTTTTGATAGGGTTATTTGGATCTCTGGAGTCTAGCTTCTTGAGTTCTTTGTATATATTGGATATTAGCCCTGTATCAGACATAGGAATAGTAAAGATCTTTTCCCAATCTGTAGATTGCTGTTTTGTCCTATTTACAGTGTCCTTTGCTTTAAAGAAGCTTTGCAATTTTATGAGGTCCCATTTGTTGATCCTCGATCTCAGAGTATAACCATTGGTGTTCTGTTCAGGATCTTTTCCCTTGTGCCAATGTGTTTGAGGCTTTTCCCTACTTTCTCCTCTATAAGTTTCATTGTAATCTGATTTTATGTGGAGGTCCTTGATCCACTTGGGCTTGAGCTTTGTGCAGGGAGATAAGAATGGATCAATTTGCATTCTTCTAAATGTTGACCGATAGTTGAACCAGCACCATTTGTTGAAAATGCTGTCTTTTTTCCCACTGGATGGTTTTAGCTCCTTTGTCAAAGATCAATTGACCATAGGTGGTGGGTTCATTTCTGGGTCTTCAATTCTATTCCATTGATCTTCCTGCTTGTCACTGTACCAATACCATGCAGTTTTTATCACTACTGCTCTGTAGTACAGCTTGAGGTCAGGGAGGCTGATTCCCCCAGAAGTCCTTTTATTGTTGAGAATAGTTTTTGCTATCCTGGGTTTTTTGTTATTCCAAATGAATT
This sequence comes from Rhynchomys soricoides, assembly GCA_019843965.1. Lineage (NCBI taxonomy): Eukaryota > Metazoa > Chordata > Mammalia > Rodentia > Muridae > Rhynchomys > Rhynchomys soricoides. The sequence continues at coordinate 589,142 of JADRCH010007102.1, forward strand.
TGAGATTTGCTCTTTCTAAGTCTATGAAGAATTTGGTGGAGTTTTGATGAGGATTGCATTGAATCTGTAGATTACTTTCAGCAAGATGGCCATTTTAACTATATTAATCTTGTCAATTTGTGAGCATGGGAGACCTTTCCATCTTCTGAGATCTTTGATTTCTTTCCTCAAAGACTTGAAGTTCTTGTCATACAGATCTTTCACTTGCTTGGTTAGAGTCACACCAAGGTATTTCGTATTATTTGTGACAATTGTGAAGGGTGTTGTTTCCCTAATTTCTTTCTCAGCCTGTTTATCCTTTGAGTAAGAGGAAGGCTGCTGATTTGTTTAATTTTATATCCAGCCACTTTGCTGAAGTTTTTTATTAAGTTGAGGAGTTCTCTGGTGGGATTTTTGGGGTCACTTAAGTATTCTATCATATCATCTTCAAATAGTGATATTTTGACTTCTTCCTTTTCCAATTTGTATCCCTTTGATATTCTTTTGTTGTCTAAATGCTATGGCTAGGTATTCAAGTACTATATTTAATAAGCAGGGAGAGAGTTGGCAGCCTTGTCTAGTCCCTGATTTTAGTGGGACTGCTGCAAGTTTCTCTCCGTTTAGTTTGATGTTGGCTACTGGTTTGCTGTATATTGCTTTTACTATTTTGAGGTATGGGTCTTGAATTCCTGATCTTTCCAAGACTTTTACCATGAAGGGGTGTTGAACTTTGTCAAATGCTTTTTCAGCATCAAATGAGATGATCATGTTTTTTTTTTTTTTCTTTTGAGTTTGTTTATATAGTGGATTTAGTTGATGGATTTCCGTATATTGAACCATCTCTGCATCCCTGGGATGAAGCCTTCTTGATCATGATTGATAATTGTTTTGATGTGTTCTTGGATTAGGTTTGTGAGAATTTTATTGAGTATTTTGCATTGATATTCATAAAGGAAATTGTTCTGAATTTCTCTCTCTTTGTTGGGTCTTTGTGTGGTTTAGTTATAAGCATAATTGTGGCTTCATAGAACAAATTGGGAAGTATTCCTTCAGTTTCTATTTTGTGGAATCATTTGAAGAGTATTGGTATTAGGTCTTCTTTGAAGGCCTGATAGAATTCTGTACTAAACCCATCTGGTCCTTGGCTTTTTTGTGCATGTCCTTTTGGGACCAGGTTCTTCTTTTCCATTTTGTATTCCTTTGATCTCCTTTTATTGTCTAATTGCTCTAGCTAGAGCTTCAAGTATTATATTGAATAGATAGGGAGTGATCAGCCTTGTCTTTTCCCTGATTTTAGTAGAAATGCTCTACGTTTCTCTCCATTTGTTTTGATGTTGGCTATTGTTTTGCTGTATATATCTGTGATTATATTAAGGTATGTGTTTTGTACACCTGGTATCTCTAATACTTTGTATAATGAATGGGTATAGGGTTTTGTCAAAGTCTTTTTCATCTTCTATGTGATGATCATGTAAATTTTTTTCATTTTGTTTATGTGGTGGATTATGTTAAGGGATTTTTGTATATTGAACCATCCCTGCATCCCTGCAATGAAACCTACTTTATCATAATGAGGGATGTTTTTGATATGTTCCTGGATTTCATTTGTGAGTATTTTATTGTGTATTTTGCATCAATATTCATAAGAGATATCAGTCAGAAGTTCTCTTTCTCTGTTGAATCTTTGTGTAGTTTAAGTATCAGGATGACTGTGGCATTATAGAGTGAATTTGACAGTGTTCCATCTGTTTGTATTTTATGGAGTAGTTTGAAGAGTATTAATATTATCTCCTCTTTGAAAGTCTGATATAATTCTGTATTAAAACCTCTGACCCTGAGATTTTTTTTGATTGAGAGACTTTTAATGCTTCTATTTCTATAGGGGATAAAGTGATGTTTAAATAGTTTACCTCATCTTGATTTAACTTTGGTAAGTGATATCTGTCTAGAAAATCACCCATTTAGCTAAGATTTTCCAATTTCAGGGTATACAGGGTTTTGAAATAGGACCCAATGATTCTTTGAATATCTTCAGTGTCCCTTGTTATGTCTCTCTTTTCAGTTATGATTTTGTTTATTTAGATACTGTCTCTCTGTCTTTTGGTTAATTTGGCTAGGGGTTTGTCTATCTTGTTGATTTTCTCAAAGAACCAGCTCTTGGTTTAGTTGATTCTTTTTTTGGGGGGGGGGTGTTGTTGTTGTTGTTTTTTCCATTGTTCGGTTTTTGTTTTATTTTACTTATTATAAAGAAATAATGTAGATAGACAGTACAGATAAGTAGAAAGGGTCCATCAACCCTGTGAAGGAACCTCACAGAGATAACCACTAGAGGCAGTTTTCCTCTGTGTGGATGTGCTGTCATATCCCCTGCTTTTCTTTTCTTTTTTTACTTTATTTATTTTTTTTATACTTTATTTACATTTCAAATGTTTCCCCCTTTCCAGATCTCCCCTTTGGAACCTCCTTATCCCTTCCCCTTGCCTCTATGGGGGTATTTTCCTACCCACACACCCACCCACTCTCATCTTCTCTCCTTGTCATTCTCCTATACTGGAGCATCTAACACCCTAAGGCCCAAGGGACTCTCCGCCCCCTGATGGCTAACAAGACCCTTCTCTGCCACATATGTGGCCAGAACCATGGGTCCCTCTATGTCTTTGGTTGGTGGTCCAGTCTCTGGGAGCATCAGGGGATCAGGCCAGTTGACACTGTTGCTCCCTCCATGGGGCTGCAAACTCTTTCAGCTCCTTCAGTCCCTTCTCCAGATCCTCCATTTGGGACCTCACTCTCAACCCACTGGTTGCTGTGAAGTGAATCTTGGGTGTTCCGAACTTTTGGGCTAATAACCACTTTTGTGACTGAGTTACCTCTCTCAGGATGATATTTTCAAGTTCTATCCATTTGCCTGCGAATTTCATGAAGTCATTGTTTTTAATAACTGAGTAGTATTCCATTGTGTAAATGTACCACATTTTCTGTATCCATTTTTCTCTGGGCTGTTTCCAGTTTCTGGCTATTATAAATATGGCTGCTATGAACATAGTGGAACATGTGTCCTTATTACATGTTGGAGCATCTTCTGGGTATATGCCCAGGAGTGGAATAGCTGGATCCTTAGGTAGTATTATGTTGATTTTTCTGAGGGTCTGCCAAACTGATTTCCAGAGCGGTTGTACCAGCTTGCAATCTCACCAGCAATGGAGGAGTATTCCTCTTTCTCTGCATCCTCACCAATATCTGTTGTCACCTGAGTTTTTGATTGTAGCCATTCTGACTGGTGAGAGTTTTGCTGGGTATAGCAGCCTGGGCTGGCATTTGTGTTCTCTTAGGGTCTGTATGAGATCTGCCCAGGATCTTCTAGCTTTCATAGTCTCTGGTGAGAAGTCTGGTGTAATTCTGATAGGTCTGCCTTTATATGTTACTTGCCCTTTTCCCCTTACTGCTTTTAATATTCTTTCCTTATTTTGTGTATTTGGTGTTTTGATTATAATGTGACTGGAGGAATTTCTTTTCTGGTCCAATCTATTTGGAGTTCGGTAGGCTTCTTGAATGTTTATGTTCATCTCTTTCTTTAGGTTAGGGAAGTTTTCTTGTATAATTTTAAGATATTTACTGGTCCTTTAAGTTGGGAATCTTCACTCTTTTCTATACCTATTATCCTCAGGTTCTATCTTCTTATTGTATCCTGGATATCCTGGATGTTTTGGATTAGGAGCTTTTTGCATTTTGTGTTTTCTTTGACTGTTGTGTCAATGTTTCTGTTGTATCTTCTACACCTGAGATTCTCTCTTCTGTCTCTTATATTCTGTTGGTGATGCTTGCATCTATGACTCCTGATCTCTTTCCTAGGTGTTCTATCTCCAGGAGTGTCTCCCTTTGTGATTTCTTTATTGTTTCTATTTGTATTTTTAGTTACTGGATGGTTTTGTTCATTTCCTTCCTCTGTTTGATTGTGTTTTCCTGTAATTTCATTTGTTTGATTATGTTTTCCTGTAATCCTTTAAGGGATTTTTGTGTTTCTTAAGGGCTTCTAGTTGTTTACCTGTGTTCTCCTGTATTTCTTTAAGGGAGTTATATATTTCCTTCTTAATGTCATCTATCATCCTCATGAGATGTGATTTTTAAATCTGAGTCTTGCTTTTTTGGTTTGTTGGGTTATCCAGGGCTTGTTGTGGTAGGAGAGGTGAGTTCTGATGATGCCAAGTAGGCTTTGTTTCTGTTCCTTATGTTCTTGCCCCTGCCTTTTTCCACCTTGTTATCTCTGGTGTTAGCTGGTCTTTCTCTCTCTGACTGTGGCTTGTCCCTCCTGCAAGCTTCTGTGTCAATACTCCTTGAAGACCAGCTCTCTCTGAGAGGAATTTGGGTTTGGAGAGCTGTGGTACAGGGTCAGCTCTGGGGTCCAGACAGAAACCAGAAGGATCTAGTCCCCAGCTGTCCCTTGTTTCCTGTGTCCTGATGGCTCTGCAAGGGTCTCTCTTGATCCAGTGATTTTGAACAGAAGTGGAGGTCTTACCTGTGCTTGAAGGTGTGTCAGCACTCCTGGTATACCAGCTCTCTCCTGCCACTATTTGAGTATGGAGCCCTGTGTCACAGGTTCTGCTCCCAGGCCACCAGAAGAAACCAGAGGACCACTCCTCAGATCCTGTGTCCTGTGGATTCCAGGTGGGTCCCTCTGAGCAGACAGGTTTGCCCCCACTCCTGAGAGTCTAGCTTTCTCACAACACTATTTGGCTATGGAGCCCTGGTGGCCCAGGGAGAGGTCTCCTGCCACAGATGGAAACTAGAAGGCTCCTTTCCCCAGCTGTTTCTCAGTCCCGGTGTCCCAAGGATTCCGGGCAAGTCCCGCTGAGCAGTGGTGCTCATCTTACCCTGACTCATGGGCTTTTCCACACTCTTGGAAGGCTAGCTTTCTCCTGGTGCTATTTGGCTATGGAGCCCTCCCTGGTGCCCAGGCAGAGTTCTCCTGCTGCTGAAGGAAACCGGAAGGCCCAGTTGATTCTTTGTATTCCTTTCTTTGTCTCTATTTGATTGATTCCAGCCCTGATTTTGATTATTTGCTGCCTTTTACTTTTCTTTGGTGGGCTTGATTATTTTTTTAAAAAATAATTTTCAGGTATACTTTTAAATTGCAGTTATGAGAATTTCCTAATGTCTTTATGGAGACACTTAGTGCTATGAACTTTCCTTTTAGCACTGCTTTAATTCTATCTCATCAATTTGGGTATGTTTTCCACCTTATTTGCATTGAATTCTAGAAAGTCTTTAATTTCTTTCTTTCTTTCCTGACCTGGAGACCATTAAGTAGAGAGTCAATGAAATCTTTATGTTAAATTTCATTTGCATTTCTCTGATAATTAAGAATGTCAAACACTCTCTTTTTAAATATTTCCTAGCCATTTTTATCTCATCTTTTGAGAACTCTCTCTTTGGTTCTGTATGTCATATTTTTACTTGATTTGTTTACTTATTGTTAAATGTCTGTGTTATATATTATGAATACCAATCCTTAATTGTATGATATCTGACAAAGATTTTATTCCATTCTGTGCATTGCCTAATGATTTGCCAGTCTTCTTAGCTGCAAAAAACGTTTTTCAGTTCTGTAAGAGCACTCTTGCTATTGTGAATCTTTTTCCTATGCTACCAGTAACCTTTCTAGAAAGTCTTTTCCTTTACCTCTTCGTTAAAGCATACTTTCTACTTCTTTCTTTAGCAGTTTTAAGAGTCATTCTGTGTAATGGAAGACAAACCAGTCCCCCCTTGCACTGAATCCACTTGCATACAAATTCTAAAATGTTATTTCCTCTGCCCTACATCAGGACCTGCTGCTACCAGAGTGGTTTAGGTCAGCTCTTGCAGTTTAAAAGTCCAGACTGTCTACCTCTCTTGCCTATCCACAGGAGGTCAATTAAAGGGAGAGGTAATAGTGAAAATGCTAAAACAATATTTATTCAGTGAGACTACATTGGGATGAGGAAAAAGTAGAGGTTCAGTGATTGCCTCCTTTTCAAATCCATCTTCCATGCCCATACATGAAAGTTATTTTCAAAGAGAGGAGCAATACATAACTAATTGTGGTCAAGTTGTGGTCCTGCCCAGTTTTTTTCTCTTCTAAAAGTAAATAGATTTATTTGAATTCTCAATATACCAAAGACATCTATGGTTTTTTGTTATTGTTTTGTTGTTGTTGTTGTATTTTTTAGTACACTGTAGCTGTCTTCAGACATATCAGAAGAGGGTATTGGATCTCATTATAGATGGTTGTGAGCCACCATGTGGTTGCTGAGAACTGAACTCAGGACCTTTGGAAGAGCAGTCAGTGGTCTTAACTGCTGAGCCATCTCTCCAACCCTGTTTTGTTTTTTAATGTGGCAGAAAAGAAGCAAAGACCTTTTATTAAATACTTGAATAGGTAATAATATACAGTTCTGAGATACCCAAATAAGTAAAAAGTCAGACATAGCAAAATAGAACATATCTTCCTAATAGTCCAGTTTTGCTAATAGCTGAGTTTTTAATATCATTCATGCTAAAATACAGATGATGCACAGTTTTAGTTTTTAAATTTTTATTTGTATTTGACACAGGTCTACATGTTTTATAGGGTAGAGTTCAATGGAATGACTAAACAAGTTTATTGTGTTCTACCCTTGTTGACACATTACTGTCTCAGCTTCAGGCTCTTTGGCAGTGGTAGTCTGACAAGGTGTCAGAACTGTATGACATCTTCATTGAAGAAAAGTTACTCTTCTTGCTGGCAACAGGCTTTTTCTTCTTCCAGCATGAGGTTCATAAAGAGAGAAATTCTAATATTTTAGATACCATTGTTTCAGTATCTTATAAGCACACCTTCTTCTCTTTAGAGTATGTTTGCTTTAGCCAGAAGACCTACACTAGCACTTTCTTATCCTTCTGACATCTGTTTTTCATGATGCGTTACTGATTCTCATCCAGGAGTGGTGGTCCCTTTGCTAGTCCTCTTGTTGAATATTCATAGTTGTTTTATGTTTTATTAACATTTTCATGAGATTTCCAGATGGCTACCCTACTGAGTTAAACCAAAGCCTCTTCTCTAGCCTTATCCTTCTAAACATATGGTCCTTTTTCTTCCCTGAATAAAGAGAGCTTTTATGTTTGTATGTGCTCTATTTTGTATTATACTTCCAAATTTTCATTCTACATCTTCACCTTTTCTCTTAAACAGCAGCTATTTCTTGTTTGCCTGAAGGTAATCTTCGCCAGATCTTACTGTTTTCTTCATGAGAATGTAGGTGGTTAATTCTTTTGTTTAGCATATCTACTCAACAGACAAAAACAAGCTCTGGATAACTTGAGACCCATCCCAAGGACAAGCACCAGTCCCTGACACTATTAATGATACTGGTATGCTTGCAGACAGGAGCCTAGCATGACTGTCCTCTGAGAGGCTCCACCCAGCAGCTGACACAGACAGGTACAGATAACCACATACAAACAGTGGATGGAACTTGGGGACTCTTATGGAAGAATAAGAGGAAGGATTGCAGCTCCTAAGGGTATAGGAACTCCACAGGAAGACCAACAGAGTCAACTAACCTAGACCCCTGGAGCTCTCAGTGATTGAACTACCAACCCAAAACATACATGGGCTGGAACTAGGCTTCCCCGAACATTTGTAGCAGATGAGCAGCTCAGTCTTTGTCTGGGTCTTCCAACAGCTGGGGGGCTGTCCCTTACACTGTCACCTCTTTGTGGATCCCATTTCCCCTAACTGGGATGTGTTTCCTGACCTTAGTGGGAGAGAATGCACCTAACCCTGCATAAATTTGATGTGCCAGGGGGCAGGGGTTGAGGATACCCATGGTGGCCCCAACCTCTCACAGGGGAAGTGGGGTGATGAAGGGAGGGAATTTGTGAGAGGGAGCTCTCGAAGGGGCAGTGATTGGGATGTAAAAACAAATAAACAAAAACAAACAGATGCCAAAAATGGCACAAAAATGAAGAGAGTTAAACAATCACTTGTTTCTACCACTCTCCTTTAAAATAGGGGCATCATTTGAATTAGCATTTAAGATAATAGAAGAGATCAAGATGCAGGGAAAGAAATTTTCACAAGAAACACTGGCAGTTGAACAGTTCTAAATTACTCAGAGGCTGGGGAGCAAGTGGAATGGGGTGAGGAAACATAGCATTGACTTTGGTGGTATAAGTATTTCAGAGAAAGTTGTTGGCAGTTCCTTCAACCAAGAAGGCTCCGTTATGGTGCAACAAATTAAATCAACAACAGAGATGTAGGAGAAATAGATAGGTGAACTGAGACAGAAATGATATGAATGGAGAACATGTTCAAGATGCTACCTCCGAAGTGGGGGTGCCTAGGGCAGGCATATGGACAGGGGAATTGAACTAGTAGAGACGGGGACAGATCAGATATGAAAATACTAGGGAGACTGAAAAGATTCAAAAAAGAATGTCTTTATGTCCATAAAATGTGGGAATCTACCCATTTTTCTATCTTCAGTTTTCTTTTCTGGAACTATACTGTCTAAGTAATTGTTTGCCTTATATTGTTACAAAAAATATTTCAGTGATGTTGTCTGACAGACATTTCCTAAAGAGATACCACACACATGCATTCTGCTAACTCCAGGAAGGTATTCCACGACAGACTGAACTAATGATTGCACCAGCCTCCAAATTGATAAGTCAGTGAGTTTTATTAAGGTTTCTAACAGGAGGGTGGGTGAGGGCTTGCTTTTAGGAGCAGCAATGACTCAAAAGTAGCTTTATCACCAAAACGTCAAATAGAATACAGATAATGACTTGTGAAAGTTACAACCCTAGAGCTCTGTGGAGCTTGAAGGAAGAGTTTGGGGGGTATTTTAGGATTTGACTACTACAATATGCCCTGTGATTTCCAATTATTTGCACTCTTCCTTAGAGCAAACTGTATTCCCAAGGGGCTCATCTTTCCATAGCATCAATTGGCACTGTCCATCTAAATCCATTTTTCATCAGTCCATGCCATCTAAATCTCACAAGGTAAATGAAGTAAATCTCTATCCCTTGATGTTTTTAAATGATATATTATTAATTCACATGATTTTTTTTTTTTTTTTTGGTTTTTCAAGACAAGGTTTCTCTGTATAGCCCTGGCTGTCCTGGAACTCACTCTGTAGACCAGGATGGCCTCGAACTCAGAAATCCGCCTACCTCTGCCTTCTGAGTACTGGGATTAAAGGCGTGCACCACCACTGCCCGGCCACATGATTATTTTGTAAGTACATTGTCATTATCTCCTTGTTAAAGATGAAGGAACTGACACATGGTGAAGTTAACTTTCTTTCCTATCATGGGTTACAGATTAAGTTTCATAGTTCAGACTTGAATTGAGGCATGTGGAAAGTTGTTCACTTGATCCACTGTCTCAAAAGAATCATATTCTAATTCCTTCTTGACAAGTAAAGGGTCTTAAACTATCAGCCACGTTTGTAGTAGACAAACTTTGAATTTAATATTTCTTATCAGAGAGTTAAAAAATAACATCAAATTATTTTAGAGTCGATGGATTTCCTAGTGATATTCTAGCAACAGAGGTGAGAAATTTGTTAGAGAAATAGTGTGAATTAATGCAAAATAAAATGACTGCTAGTGACATTAATTGAACAGAATGAGAAGAAAGGGAGAGAGGGGTGGGAATGTGAGTGCTGACAACAGTTCTGCATCAACTGGATCTGTGACAACAGATCTGTGATAGTTGGGACAACTATCTTTTCCTAAGCTTTTAGCCTCAGCTTCTTTCTTTTAAAAAATGAAGATGAAATGTTTGATTGCTTGATGATCTCAAGGTCATTTTCAAAATCTTGTAATTCTAACGAGAGAATCAACCAACAGGCAGGCAAATGTCATGCTTTGGCATTTGGTAGAGAAAAGAGATACAGTTGTTTTGAATTTCATTATTTCAATCTTAAATGGAAAAATCGGATATACACAGACATGGCTTTGACATCAGAATATATCACAGAGCTCTACGAAACATTGCAGGGGAAAAACGCAGGATCTTTTAGAAACAAAGATAGTGGGGGAAGCCATTGATAAGCATTACTCAAGCTGCTGTGTTTCTGAACACCTTCATTCTTGGGAGTAATGGGAGAATTGAATGAGGCCTGAGAAGGGGATATTTCCTAGAAAATGCAAAGGCATTGGAATGTCTCCCTTTTCTTCTTCTTCTTACCCAGAGTACCAGTTTACATCTTGTGTTTTCCTTCCCTCCACTCATAAAGCCCTGCAACATGTTTTTACTCACAGTACAAATACTACATATAAAAACTACTATGTGTCAGACATATACTGTGTGGTATAAAATGCATAGACTATAACCTAAACTAGAGTCAACTTACTCTTTATTCAGAATTTCTGATCCTTCATCTGTCTCAAAGGATTGGAGACAATTATTCACCTTTCAGAGCTTAGGTTGCATCTTCCATGAAACTTGCTGAAGTTCCTCTTCCTATCCTTCCACTCCATTACTTTCTGTCACACCCTCTTACATTCTCCCCCATTCTCTGGCTTATGCTTCATGTAGTTTTCACATATACACGTGCAATTTCATCTCCTCCAGTAGTTTGTCAAAAACATGAGAAACAGAGTGTTATGCTTAGGATACAGGTATGTGATCAGGGCTGAAAGTCTTCCAGAGGCTGTTCTTACGGGCGTGACTCAGAGATATAATCACAGTTGGTATTATCACCGTTACTGTGCCGAGCACCATGTACATTATCTTACTTCATCTTAAAAATCATTCTCTAGGCTCAGTTGAACTATAATCACAAACCACTGGACAGTATGCTAATCCAACTCTGGAATATCCATTAGTGACCTACTGTCCATCTGTGGCTCCTATAAATGTACTAGCAGCTAGAAATTACCTCTTCCCAGCTTCATTTTGCTTCTGCCAATATTGCATGAATTTATATTCATTTGTATCATTTAAGTCCACATCAACTATTGGCTTGGGTATGGAAGAGAGAGGAAGGGAGACAGCAAAACTGAACTGTATTGCAACAGAGTACTTATACAGGGAGAATGGTCCTCCGGAGTCTCCAGAGCCATTGGGTCTGATGAAAATGAATCTTGAGGCAAGAGATGGAAAAGAACCCGAGACAAAGTGATTATAGTTGGCCCGACTACATACTTAAGCTTGCCAAGTGCTTGCTTAGAGATTATTCTCATAGAAGAGCTGCAAAGGGAAAATACTTCCCCAATATGCTCAGTTTCCTTGACTACAAAGAGACCAAAGCTGTCCAGCTTCCTGAGCGTAGCCAAATGCACCCTTGTTAATGGCAGCAGGGTCTGCTGTGAAGCAACCCCTGCTCCTCAAAAGACAGGGGCACAATAGTGCTCTGTGTCATGCAGATGAATTGGACTACTATATACAGGTAATTGTTTTTACTAGAAAGTAGAAAATATTAGAAAGGAAAGCCACCATTATTTTAAAACAGATGCCACAGTGATCCTTCCATCTTTTTTTGTTCAGAAAATTAATTTTTCTGTGTGTTTACAGCCATTAGCAGTAAGCGCAGGGCTTCACGAAACCACTCATAAATCATAATTGTATTGCTGCAGATCAGCAGCAGGCAGCAAAATCCTTTTCTATCTTTTAAATAATCATTTTACAGTAAAGAACCTGCAAAAAATAAATCAGTTAGATTAACGTAGGCACTCAAATAAGTACTTGTAAGACTCAAAGTCTATACATCTCAATGAACTCTTCCTAGTACATATTCTAATCACTTCGGTTGTATACTTTATGTTAACAATTTTGAATCTGTCATTAGAATGGTCTTTAATAAATCACTTGATGGTACTCATTTTGTATGCTCCAGAATTCCACATATTCATGCATTTGGTCAATTTTGGAGCCACCTAAAGTCATTATTCAATTCCAGACAGTTGTAAGACTGCTGAGAGCTCTCTCTTAAAATATGCTTTATCAGCTGCAAACAAGGAAATCACCAGAAATACTTGGCTAATATATGAAGATGTATGTATGTGTAAATTTTGATAGGGAGAGGGAGGGAAGGGAGAGACAGACAGAGAGAGAGAGAGAGAGAGAGAGATATTACTAAGGAAGGCTTGAGCAAAAGTTGTTTCTATTTCCCGGAAGTTTGAAATCTTATCCAGGCCTTCAGACCCTTTTATTATCCATAGGATAAAATGGAGAAAGAAGAACTGTCACTTTAAGTGTTTTGTTTGCTTGCTTGCTTTTTACTTCTCAGAGGTGAGAGCAAACTGAGAAGTCCAGGGAGGCAGGAAGGGATATGGCAAGGAATAAGGATGGTCAGCCAACTGTCACTCAAGCGTTGTTGTGAAAGAACAGAAGATGTCTATGGTAGTTGTCAGGTGAACCCTTGCCCCCATTGGAGCTACTCAGAAATCGGAAACAGCCACTTCAATGAATCCAGATCTAAGTAGGCATCCTAAAACCACCAAGCAGGTCTGATAATGAGGACAGTTGAAGTATGAGAAAGGCAAAGATGTACAGGGACAGAAGGGACAAAGAGGTCCAAGGAAACAATCAGGTCAAGGTATTTGTTGTCAGGTTCTTAAGTCTTGGAGAGCTGAGTTCTTGAACTCAGTATTGTGATTCAGTGTATGAACCATAGTCTTTGTGGTAGCACAGGCTTATGTTTAGATCCTGGCTTAGATCTTTAAGAGTAGGGTTTTGAGCCAATTGTGTGATCTTAGAACAGGCAAAATCACAGTAGCTAACACCAAGAGTTGTGGTAAGTACTGAGTCAGGAACATAAACTGCTTGAAACAGTGCATGAACCAGACTGAGAGTCAAATCAACAGCTATCATGAAAATTAGACTCTGTGAAGTAAGGTTTGCAAGAAAATGACTTTGGAACTAGAGAAGTAGGTAACTATAGACGCTGGGCAGATTGGTAATAATCTTAGAGCTTTTTACTCACTTTAGATTTGATTAGAGCATGAATTTTTTTGCTGCATAGCTGAAATGTTTAACCAAGACTGTCAAAATATCCTTAATTCTTGTGAGTGATTCTGTGTGCCTGTGGAGTCAGGGAAGAAGTTGTCAGTTGGCCCAGCCATGGAGAAAAGAAGACTCTGTAGAATGATAGACATTTCAGTCTTTGCAACTGCGCCCAAATTATTGCCAGGACACTCAGACTCGCTCACATCTCTCCTTCTGAAATCAAGGAAATCAAGCTGACCTAAGCTCTCCTCTACTTTTGCCTAGATTTCTACTGTAGCTTCTGAACTGGTATTGCTGCTTTCATGTTTGTCCCCTGTTCAACAATCTATGCTCAAAACATAGGCACAGGAATTCTACTAAGTAATGATACTGAGGTAACTACAGAGAGTACATTGTGCCTTCTTCCTAAGCACTGACATTTTATTTCACTCTTCAAGCCCCCTACTGTTCTACCTTTTCTCACAGGAAAAGAGAAGTATCACAGATCTATACAGTTAAGCAAGTTGTGTGTCTTAATGACTTCATCTACCACCTTCCTCCTTTCTAATCATGCTGCGGACACACTGTCTTCTCTGCTCTTTTTTTAATGCCAAGCAAACTTCTACCTTGCATATGTTGCACGTATGTTCCTGCTGCCTGGGGCACCATCTCCCTGACTCATGTAAAGGTCACTCCTTCCCCCTCTTCAAGTCTCTGCTTAGGCATCCTAACTTCACAAAGATTTTCCATGCCTTGTATATCCAGGATGAGGCCCCCATCTGCCTCACTGTTTCATACTTTTATTTGCTTTTCTGTCACAGCCAGGTATTCTATCTTAGATCAGTTCCTTTCCATATTTCCCAAGCTGGAATTTGTGGAAATGGAGATTTTAATTGATCTTACCCATAACTACATCATCTCTCCTAGAGCTATGTCTAACAAATAATAGAGTCTCAGCAAGTACATCTTTACTACTGGTTAAATGAATGAGTCTATGTTTCCCTCTTGTTAGGCTCTGAGGGAATTCCTAGGTTGTGATGGTGTATATTTGGCACAAGGCTGAATAGAATTTGTGTGTAAAATTCAAGCATAGGCTGCATTAATTAATTGAAATTTTATTTTAAACCTATTCTTGAATGATCATATCCATATGGCTTTTGGTTCAATGTCCACAGGATGGATCCTAAGCCATCCCAAACCTTTTGTTGATATATTACCTGATAGTTATTGCAAGATGTTATCTGGAATCTTGAAGTGGAAAGATTTCTGAGCTCAGCTCTGAAAACCTAACAGATGGTATGCAAATGTGATATCTGATAGTAATATCACATTTGCATAAGTACTGTAGTTTCAAAGAAATTTATTGCTTCACGAAAGGCTGGACTAGAAATGGTACATTATGTGTTTCCCATTAGTTCCTAAATGTGATTGCAGTACAGGTAATATAATGGGTAGCTGTGCTTTGCTCAGGATTGTGTAGTAAAACCCCGTAAAGCCGCTAGGTGGATCCAGGTATGCATTGATGTAGAATGAAGCCTTTAGAATTTGGTTTGCCCTAGTTTTCTTAACTGGAGAATGACAAAATGGGCCTGCATTGCTACTTTTCTGCCCTATTTCCATCTTACCCATCCTGGCTCTGCTATCTGATTTGCTGTGACTGGAACAATCCTGTCATCAACATCTTCATGTCTACAGCTCTACACATAGAATCTTCCTGAATAGAAATGTCTGATTTCTTCTTTGCCTCTTTGAATTCTAGATATCTACATAATGACCAGTAAGTTATTCTCTAACATGTTTAGCTAGTGGTACCCATGTTATCAATCAATTTTTTAGTAGTTTTATCTCTAAGGATCATATTGGATGGGAAACAGGCTCTTCAAATATACTCAAGTTTTAATCCAGACTCTGTATTCTTTGGCTGTCTGACTTTAGGAAGGTGATTTCACTTCTAAGGTAAATAATTCCTTCCTTCCTTCCTTCCTTCCTTCCTTCCTTCCTTCCTTCCTTTCTTCTTTCCTTCCTTTCTCCCTTCCTTTCTCTGAGACAGGTTACGCTGTGTAGCTCTTGCTGCTCTGGACTCACTTTGTAGACTGGGGTGGTCTTGAACTCTAGATCTGCCTGGCTTTGCCTCCTGTTAGCTGGGATTTAAGGCAAGCACAGCCAGTGCCATCTGGTAAATCATATCTTACTATCAAAACTGATGTAGTCTTATAATTAAAAGCATTCAAACCTTCAATGCTTCAATTATAAATACATGATAAAGAGACAGAAATAACTTTGTAAAATTGTTACCTTATTGGGAAATTATGCTGATTTGATAGTACATATTACATGGATACTAAAACATTACACAGTATCGCATAAGTACATAGAATTCTTACTTATTAATTTAAAGGTAGATAAGTTAAAATAAATAAACATTAAGTGTGACAAATTGAAAAACATTTGAAAGGATGTATAATGATCAAGCTGGCCCATAGGTCAAGTAGTTGATCAGCAAAAGAAATCCTTGCTTAAAGAAGAAAATAATAAAACATGGACACTCAAAAGTGATGTAATGATTGACGTCCATCAATCCCTAAAAATTAATAACAATTAGGAAAATGTAAGCTGTAGCTAGGTAACAAGTTAGTATAAAAAATCAGACATGGAAATAACAGAAGAAATTAGCATGCAAAGGTCTTATAACAGATATGGTAAATACGTCAAGGGGTTTAAAGGGTCATGTATATCATGGAAGAAATATAATCAATAAAAAACTAAATAGAACTTCTAGAGCTAAAAAATACAATAGTTGTCATAAAATATTTACTGGATAATCTTACGAGTGTATTAAACAATTCCCCAGAAAAGACTGTTGAATTTGAGGATCTGGCAGTAGAAAAATACAGAGAAAAAGTACAGAAAGAAAAATGATCAGAAAGAACTTTAATGACTTGTGGGATAGTTATCTATAGATGAATTGAGTATATGATCACTATCTCAGAATTGTGGATATGAGTCCAGAAAAAAGCATTTGAAGGAACAATAGGCAGATAATTACTTTTTAAGTATTTTTAAATTTTTTTTGAGGTAGACATATAATTATATCATTCCATCATTTCCTGTTACCATTTACTCCCTGCAAACCTTCCATGTATCACTTTTTCAAATTTATAGCCTCCTTTTTTGTTGTTACATAGATATTATACATGTATTCTTAACTACAACCTGCTCAGTTTTTGTTTGTATAATGTTACTTGTTTGTATATCTTTTCAGGGATGATGATTTGATATTTGACAACAATTTGGCATGTTCTTCCCTGAGGAAGACAAAGACTGGTGTGGTTGAGCCCTCATGCTCCTTCCACTTCTACTGGTGTTTGTGGGTCAGTGATCTATGACAGGCAGTCTGGTAACCGGTTGAGCACAGGAGTAAACTCTGGGGGACCCAGCAGAATCTACAAGGGACCAGAAACATTATGCCAATGCTCCCAGGAGGCTTTTGGCTCCAGTCATGGTCACGTACCACACCTCCTCAGATAGAGGCGTGGCCACACCCCAGGTAGATGTGTGCCCACACAGCCCCAAGCCATCCCCATGTTAATGAGACACCTAAAGGCTTAGCCACACCCCTTCCCAGTTACTGTATCTGCCTCGCCTCTCTGGGAGAGGCAGGGGTACAATTCCATCCATGCCACTTTCCACACCATGAAAATAAATGTCTTAGAATTATGGACTATCTCTTCATCTGGATCTGCAGTGGGAAGCGAGGGAACTGGCCCTGGATTAAGGAGCCACGTCTAATCTCTTGCAGAGGGAATCCCAGCACTCCCAGATGGTACCCATTCACCCAAGCCTAAGCAGCTAGCCTGGCACCCAAAGCTGCAGAGACCTGGTCCTGGCAGGAACCCCAGCTGTGCTCCTGCTAGCCCATCTGCATCACCCTTCGGCAATGGGCTAGAGAACCCACGGAGACAGCTGTCACATGTTTCCCGGGAATGGCCCCCTCCTGTACCCATGGGCAGGGCCCACAAAGACTTCCAAAAACCCCCACCTGCCTGTTGGGCTGTGTGGGAAGACCCGAGGTCGCTTCCTGTGTGTCCCCTGTCCCACCCAGAGCCACAGCGCCCAGGACAGACACACGGGGCTTCAGTCCACTGCGCCAGGTTTATTCCAATGGGTGTTGTCCTTGTTCAGCTCATATTTAGAAATTCATGTTGGTGAGACTTTATTGGTGTAGTTTATTGACATTATTTTTAATAAAAGACATACTCCTTGACCTTCTTGCTATTATGGTATTCTGTCCCCTCTGCTACAGTAATCCCTGAACCTTAGATATTGGGAATTGTAGTAAAGTTGCATCAGTTGGGACTGGGCTCCACAGTTCTCTATTTTGATTGGTGATAGTTTTCTTTAATGGTCTGTGCTGCAAAGAGAAGTTTGCTTGATGCAGAGTGAGGACTTGACTTGTGTGTAGGTTGAAGGACAGATGCTTACATTTGGTTGTTAGACATTGTTGGTTTAGTAAAAGAGTGTCTTTAGGATATCCTCCAAGACCCACAATTTCACTCTCCCTGGGTAGTTGTCTGGGTGTCCAGTACCAGACATGATTTTAGTTTTATTGTGTTGGTCTTAAGTCCAATTAGATAGAGAGCTCTTGGTTACTGATAAAGTATGCATGCCACTACTGCAGCCTTAGGATTTTCGTGCCATGCTGGTTGTTGCTGTGTTTTAAATACATCATAGGCATCATATCTGCATAGGACATTTGATTCTTTCCTCCTTTGGAAGCTTGCATAGTTGCTTCTGGTAACTTGAAACCTAGTCCTCATGGGGGAAGTTTTCAGGTCAGTTCTAGGTTGGTTCCAATGGATCACAGATCTGAAGCACCTGGTGTCTTCATCAACAGAGAATTATCTTCTATCTTTGGTAGACGTCTAAGGGCCTATAATGTTTTGGGAGTCTCTTGGACCACCCTAAGCAACAACTCAAATGAGGACTTGTTGTGGTTGGTATTGGGGCTTGTCTTAGAGAAAACAACAATCTGGGTCTTAGGGAAAGCATTGTGTTCCCAGATGAAAAAATTTTCATTCAAACTAAGTATGTATATGTATATACAGACGTACATGAATTGTACATATTTTTATATACAGGGATGATAATATGGTTCCTTTGGACTTTTTAACATACATTTATTATTGATATCCTTCTTCTGTACCTATTTTCTATCTATCTTCCCTAATTAAAGCCATTTCCCCCATTTCCTCCTTCAGATCACTTGTACCCTACTATCTTCCTCTCTATTGCTCCCCCCGCCCATTCTCTCTCTATGGACCCATTTTACTTTCTTGGATTCTGCAGTTCTCTAGGTACATAATCATATCTGAAGCTTTGGACTTAGGAACTTCAGATGAGAGGGAACATGTGACATTTGTCCTTCCAGTCTGGGTTCTGTCACTAAATATAATTTTTTTCTAGTTTCATCCATTTACCCACAAAGTTCATGATTTCATATAGTTTTTTTTTTTTTTTACAATTGAGTAGCATTTTATAGTGTATATGTAGTACATTTTCATTTTCCATTCGTCAGTTAAATAATATTTAGGTTGTTTCCATTTTTTAGCTATTGTGAGTAGAGCAGCAATGAGTGTGTTAGAAAATGAGTCCTGCCACATTGCTGAATTAATTTATCATTTCTAGAAGTTTCCTGGTAGAATTTTGGGGATATATAACATATGGTATCATATAATCCACAAATAGCGACAGTTTGACTTCTTATTTTCATACCTAGATTTCTTTAATTTTCCTTTCTTGTCTTATCGCTCCAGCTAGTGCTTCAAACACAGTATTGAAAATGAGTGATATTAAGGAACAGCCTTGTCTTATTCCTAATTTCTGTCAGATTGCTTTAAGTTTTTCTCCTTTTAGTATTATGCTGGCTGTGGGGTTTTCAATTATAGATTTATTTATTTTTATGTTGAGGTTTGTTTCCTTTAGTCCTATTTTCTATGGGATTTTTAAAAAACATGTTGGGCTTTGTCAAAAGCTTTTTTCTGCATTTAGTATGATGATCACATGGATTTTAATTCTTAAATTCATTTATGTGATTTATTGCATGTATTGACTTTAAATATATTGAATCATAGCTGCAATGTAGGGATAAAGCCAATTTGTTCACTGTAGATAATCTTTTTGATGTATTTCTGTATTCTTTTTTCTTTCTTTCTCTCTTTCTGTCTATCTTTTTTTAAGAAAAGCACTTTGCAGTCCTGGTCCTCTATTAGGCCATGAATTCATGTGGAATGGGCTCCCACAGCTCAGGCTCCTTCCAGTTAGTCTTCACAAAGTGCACTTCTCTGGGTGGTGCAGGCTGTTGCTTCAGCTGAACCTAGGTGCCCTTCTCTTTGGCTTCCTTTTTCTTCTGATCATTCTCCTTCACTTGATTCAGGAAGCTGCTTCTGCTGTTCGAGTGCTTGATGAGCTCAATCTGCACATTGATCCTCTTGGCCAGAATCTTGCCCTTGATTGTTTACAATGATGCCTATGGCATGCTGGGTGACATTGTAGACTCTTCTGGTTTTGCCATGGCAACACTTATGGAGTATTCCTTTTTGAACAGTACCCATTTTCTTGATATCTATAATATCACCCTTCTTGTAATTTGCTTGTATGTGACCAAAGGAACAACTCCATGTTTCCTAAAAGGCCTAGAGAACACATAGCAAGTCTCCCTCCTCCCTTTGTGTTGGGAATTTTGGCACGTTACTGGAAGATAGGTGCTAAGGTTGCCTGTATTCTATTTTAATACACAAATAATTTTCAAGTTAGAGGAGTGACTAAAATCTGGCTTCATAAATTCTTTAAAATGTTTAAAATGTAACAATAAATTGACAAGGCTGATAAAGTAAGTTCCACATGTACTGCTGATATAATCCAACAACTGTTTTCTGTAATTGATTGACTATGTATTTCTGTCATTAGATATTAAAATATATACATAAGACATCTGTTTTTATCTCTCTATGTCTGTAAAATTTCATCTGATCTTTCCACTAAAATCCGATATTGCTGAATATTAAAGTGTTCACTATCAAATACCAGATCTAGTAAATAAGTTACATTCTAATACAATTCATTCAATATGTAGTTTTAAGTTGCAGTAAAATTGTCCTCAACCCCCAAACAGTATTTTCTGCTCTCCTTCTCCCCTTCATTCAGAGTTTGTTTCTTCATCTTGCTGGACAGCCTGCTTCAGAAACTAGTCCCTTATGTTCCTTTTCAGTTCAGAAGAAGAGAAACTCTCATTACACAAATGTTCTTAACAATGTAAGGAAGAGAGTGCCTGTTAATGAAAGTGCTCAGGAAAGGAACAAATGTTCAAAACTGTTGTTGCTTGAAATTTTGAGAATATTAGATCACCCTAATAAATCCAAGAACTCTGTCCATCCAGATCACTTTAGCATTTTAAAATAATTAGCTAGACATCTGTTGTTAACAAGAAAGAATTGGGTTTCAAGAAATCGTGATATTTGAATATTTTTAAAGCCCCAGGCAGAAATGTAGTTAAGTAGCTGAGCTCTTACTTAGCATGCATAAGGTCCTGGACTTAACTTGTAGTGTTCAAAAATAGCAAATTGCACACAGTATAGGCATCTTGTCTGGAAGATACATAGAACTTACATCAGGACCAGCAGTTCATGTACAGATCAGCACACAGAGGCATTATTGTGCTGGAATGTAATCAGCCTCACTGCTAACATTATTTGACCCAGCAATAGTAATGATCCATTCTGGGTTCAGTCCAGGTAATGAATGCAAGAAAAATACCATACTCTCAGGGATGTGAGATGACTCACTCCACGGCAACAACTTAGTGAGATATTTGTCTTTAGAGTGCTGAACTGGAAGACTTATATTAGGAAGATCTCTACCAGGCTGGTTGGCCTTTGATATTCTCTATATTTGGGATCTAGTGAATTATTATATTATTATATAATTATATAGTATATTATTATATTAGCCTCCAAACATTGTACAAATTGCCATTTCTACTGCCTTTTCCAGTAGTATATGGTGGCCATCTTTCTGACTTGTCCTCCATGATGTAATTTAGCCTAGAAAGTTGAACTGGTCTTGTTTAAACTGGTTAATGAAACTTTGTTTGATTAGGCCTACAAAGGGTCCTTGTAGGACATTTCCACAGTTTTGGATATGGTTTGGATATATTCCATAAGAGCTCATCTTTTGGAATTTAATTCCCACTGTGAGGTGGCAGTTATTTCCTAGAGAAAATGATTCAATAGAATGGATTATCAAGACAATGGAAAAAGACTACAAAGGCATACCTGAGGTCATATTATCCTTCTGACCAGAGTACCAAAACTCTAGTGGGGTAGTATCACTTTTGAGATTTGGAAATGCCCAAGACATTCTCCAAAGACTTACTGCCCAGAACAACCTCAAGACTCTAGTCTCTGTATTATGTTACAGCAATCTTCAATGCTTGACTATGTTTCAAGTGGACACTAAATCTGATGTATCACAGACTTAGTGATACTTAATGATGTCCACATCATTGTGATCCTGCAGGCATGTAGAATGCAACATCCAGAGAAGCTTGTAGGCATCCATTGAGGAACCTGGGAGGTCTGGAAGAAGCTTGTATCTGGGGTGGGCATAGGGACAGCTTGCAGAGAGCACCCCCACTAGCATAAGGCTTATTGAAGCCATGGGAAAAGAACCACCACGGATAACTCAAACAGATAAAAAGACTAGCATGCAGTTCCTGCTTGAGGAAATTGTAGTCCTAAGACTTGAAGCCTTGAGAGTTGAAGGGTGTGATGGACATTACAAAGCTGTAGAGGAGAGGCTTTGGGGCTTAACTGCATCTCTAGAATTCTCAGGATGATAACATCAGAGCATTAAGTTTTAAGGTCAGCCCTCTGAGATTTCAAACATGCCAAGCTTTCTACTTGCCAATTTCTCCGTACTAAAATGGGAGTGTATACTCTGTGCTTGTGTCACCATTATACATCGAAAAAAGAAAACTTCTTTTCATGGTTTGCGCTCACAGATGGAAGGAGTTTGCCTCAGGTTTCAAATGAGTCTTTCAACTTAGGTATTTGAGTTAATGATGGAATTAGTTACCATTTGGAGGAAATTGGAGATGGGATGGGATGATTGCATTTTGAACTTTGAAAAGGACATGGGTTTTAGGGTCCAGGGGAACACTGCTAAGGTTTGGGAATGGTTTTTCTATGTCCTGCAATGACCCATGTGACATTCTCATTATTATTGTATTTATAGCTTGTCTTTTAATCATTGATGATGAGTACCTTCTCAAGTGTTTATTGGCCATTCAGTATTTTCTTTGGTTAAATGTCCAATCACATCTTTTGGTCATATGTATTATTTACTTATAATTTATTGAAATGTAGACTATCCATATATGTCAGGTATAAGTCTTTTGTCATATGTATGCAATGCCAATATTCTCTTACCTTTTGAAATTTTCCGTTTTCTGAATGGTATTGATTTTATTAATGGTATTTATTAATGGGCAGATTAATTTTAATTTGCTAAGTCTACATTAACTTTTCGAAAAATGGCAGTATTTTGGACTTAAACCTAATATATAAAATCATTTACTTGACATAAGCATTTCCTTTATTTAACTTAGCAGCCCAGCTTATGTCTATGAATGCTAACTGAGTCTTTTGGCATGTGTAACATAGAAATACACTAGAAATGTATCCCTTCATATCCCTTCCCAGTCTACCTCAATCAAAACCTATACTTTCATAAGATCCAAGACAATATATTTAAGGAGTTCTGATCGATGCTAAGGGATAATAGTTTACCACCAGCCTATCCTGTAACCACATTGGGAGTTTTCTTCTCTATCAGTACTGCACAAAGAGTCAAGTTAATGTACAATGCTCAAGTCACCCTTACATTAAGACCTTATGTCAGTATGTGAATAGGTGGATTTTCATACCCATTGTTGTTAACCATCAATAATGAGTTTTACTTCAGATTTTCTACTATAGCCAGGGAGCCTCAGAAGAGCATCTAGATAATTTTATTTTATATATATTCAAAAACCTGTTTCCTTGTCTCTCCTGAGACATGGATGAGTCAAGTAATGCCTTTTTTCTGCCATCTGGCTAGCTCCTGTACAAATTCAATATGCCTCTGCTCTGGAAGAAACACTATTTAAAACTCATAATCTGGTTGAACAATTACTTTCTTCCCTTCTGTGTTCTTGGTTATTGTCACAGGGCTTTAGTAGACAATATTCCTTTTCCCCATTAATTTGCTCAGCTCTCTTTAAGAAATGTCCCTGCAGGAGAACAATTAATTTGTATAACACAATAGCTTGCATAGAAAATAATTGTAATTGTGCAATAATAAACTACATTGACATCTGTACTTGATGACATTTAAAAGGATGTTTTACTAGAGTGCTTGCTGATCACTACATTAGACCTGTGTTTATAGGAATTTTTCCATTGTGCCGCCAAAATGAGATCTTGGATATACTTCCAAGTTCTAAGTTGGGTTGTTTTATTCTTTTGGGGAAATGAAATAATTGACTAAGCATTGTAGTCAGTAGGTCAGTAGGCGTTGTGCAGAATTCTTCTACTTACTAGTTTTATGAGCTTTAATTGCAATTTCCTTCACATGGGTAATGAAAATGTCATGTGCAGATCAAATTCAAAACTATTAAGGGAATACTTGGGTTCATAGTAACTGCTCAGTAAATTACATGCTCTGTAATTATTATTTCACAGAGTACCCTAGTCTGTTCCCTAGACCTTTGTGTATCCTACATATGAAAGTTACCTTTTATATATGAATACATATATGTATGTATGTATATATGTATATACCCATAATATTTGGAATTTGGGTATCAAAAGTGACCTTGGGATCTGAAAGGAGAGTATACAAAGGAAGAAACAAAAATAGCTAAGAAATATACATATAAAAAATGTTCATTGTCTTTAGAAATTAGGGAATGCAAATCAAAACGACTTTGAGATTTCACCTCACCCCAATCAGAATGTCAAAAATCAACAGAACAACAGACAAGAAATGCTGAAGGGGTTTGGAGGGCAAGGGAATCCTCATACATTGTTGGTGGGATTGCAAACTGATATGGCCATACTGACAACCAGTGTGAAGGAGCCTCAAAATACTAAAAATAAATCTACCATGTGAGCCATCTACCTTACTCCTTGACATCTTCCCAAAGAATTCAACATACTATTCCACACACACTTATTCAACCATGCTTATTGCTACTCTATTCATAATAGCTAGAAAATGGAAGCAACCTAAATGTCCCTAACTGACAAATGGATAATGAAAATCTAGTATATATGTACTATGAAATACTACTCAATTGTAAAAAAAATTAGAATGATGAATGTTGCAGGTAAATGGATGAAAGTAGAAAAGTATCATATTTAGTGACAAAACCCAGACCAGAATGACAAATGTCACATGTTCTCTCTCATCTGAGGTTCCTAGGTCTAAATCTTCAGATGTGAGTACATAACCTGGAGTTACTGCAGAAACCATGAAAGAAGAGTGTGCATGAGCAAACAAGTTTGGCAGTAGGAGAGGACAAGTGATCTGAGGGAAAAATAAATGGGAAATGGGCAAATGGGGATGTGTTAGTTAGGGAAGGGGAAGTAAAATAAATGCTGAGGGAGGGAGGCATATAAAATAACAGTACAAATACTTATAAAATACATTTTAAGTGATAATTTCAGATCTGTGTTGACTCTCCTCCCCATAAGAGTCGAAGGCAAAAACCTATTATTGGCATGCCAGGGTGCAACAGTAACTTTTATTTTCCTGTAGTAACTGTTTTCTCAGAGGCTAACTGCCTCAGTCCACTAACCTAGGCTTAGATCTGGAAGCTTCTAGCCTCCATACATTCTTATCTAGGCTCAGAATGTTTTCATCGTGATAATTACTGCTGAAAATGTTTACCCTTTCTTGTTTTTTTCTGATCTCTGGCTGATTCAACTCAGCTGTTGTGGCACAAACTCATCTCCAAGCTGACTGATTCAATCTGGCTTCTCCTGGCCTCTCTTGAATTGCTCTGCTAGGTCTCATACTAATTTTGGCGATATGTTCTAATCTTCTGGCTTCTCATTCTCTGGCTCATTCTGTCTTCACATGTGTCTAGCTTTTTCTCTCTCTGCAACCTGTCTCTGTAAAACTCTCCCAGAAAAACTGCCTCCTTCATCTCTTGTACTACCCCCCAAGTAGCTTCCCTTTCCTGTTTCTTCTCATTAGAGTTGAGCATATCCTATTCTGTCAAATCAGACTGAGCAGGTAAAATTTATATACTTGGTAATATATTATGTGTTTTATAATTTTATTTATAATTTATAATATACAATATTATATATATATTATACACACACATAAATATATGTGATAACAATTTAAAAATGGAGGCCATGAATTTGAGAGCAAGAGGAGGTACATACATGGGAAGGGTTGGAGAACAGCAAAGGAAGAAGAGAAAGTGGGAAATGATGTAATTATCTTACAATCTCAAAAGCTAACTAACAAATAAAAGATCAGAACAACCATAGATAATTGGTGTGGATGAATGCACTCAACAAAATGACTCTTAACTGTTGTTCATTTAATTTTTTGGCTTATTTTGTGTGTCTGGGAACTATTGGGAGATGTGCATGGAGATTAGAAAGCTGTTTCGAGTACCTTTGCTCATTAAGCCAGCTGAAGGACCAGGGATTCTTTCAGAACTTTTCAGCTCTGCCTACAGAAAGAAAATAATACTGATTTTTTAATGTGCCATGTCAGAAATTTTAGACAGTTTCTGGACATAAGTCTAGAGGATGCTAATTAAGCATGTGAAAGATTTTTTCCCTTGTTAGGGGAGATTTGGGGTGTGTGTGAGAATGCCTAGTGGGACATATCATATATTTATCTGGAATAATGGGTAAGGATATCAGTGCAGAAACTCAGAAAGGCTAATGACTTTTTAGCTGCTGTTTATTAGGACAAGAGGAAGTCAGATACTCAAGTTCTTTGTGGTATCTCTCTAAAGAATCTGCAAACTTTCCCTACCTATTCCTTGGCAGCCTTTGTAGGGCATGTTGCACAATGTACCTGCCTGTTGGGATTTTATTGGAGTATAAATTAGTGACCTTTTACTGTGAAGGCAACCACTTGGTAGGAAATCAGCTTAATAGCTAAAGGTTACTCTTAAATATTACATTGCACATTTATTTTCTGTCCACCTTGGAAAAGTGCTTATGAAGGAGGGGTGTGCCAGAAAACACTATTGATTTGAGAACACTTTGCTGTGTTTTGGTGCATGCTTTCATTAGACCAGCACTTGAGACATGAACAACTCTCTTTTCCTGTAGCAGGAACTTTGAGAAAATGGCTGTGCTTATGATGTTGCAATCTCATTTCTGATTCTCCACTATCAAATACAAAGTCTTTTGGCCTCTTCTCATGTCGTTATTTGAAATTCTTATTTCACCATATAGTGAGAAGATGGTTATCAGCCAAATTCTTCCAACATTCTAAAGTAACTAGGATACCACTTTATTCACAAAAGTCCTTTCCTAGTGACCCAATAAATCATGTCACAAATCTTCCTTCTGCTCTCACCATCACCTCGACATTATGATTCTGGGGAGGGAGGCTAGTAAATGAACAGCTGTAGTGTTCATTTACTAGCTGTGAGCATTTTGACTAGTGATTTCACATTTGAACTCATTTTTTTCCAATTTAAGTAAATTAGAATACTGAAAGTTCACCAATAATCTTGACAAGAGAAATAAAAAAACTAATGTGTCCAAAATAAATGGAATGGTAAAGAAAAAAGGACCATGTCTAATATTCGGTATAATACCTAGAATCTGTTGATAATTTTACAAGTATTGAGCTATAGTTGGTATTTCTCTAGCTGTGAAGCAGTCTCTTTCCCACTCGAGGGTCCGTCAGAATCCCAAATCTTTTCTGTCTTCTGATTCACTCATAGGTATTCCTATTATAAGTCATTCCCTGTCCTTGTTCAGGAAACTCTTGATAGTGGTCTCTACTCCCATTCATCCCTACTCTTTTAGTACATTGAGTGTCTGGAGGAGTATAAAGTAACCCCTGTATTCATAATTGATGAGTACCCTCATCCCATAGCATCCATGCTTCATGCCATCAACACCTGGAAGACTCCTTACTGGCAGGGCTGCCTTTGCTATTTTGGAAACTGTGTCAAGCCTTGAGTTTTCCTCATATCCACAGTGATGTGTTTATAAAAATATAAACAGATATGTTTTATGGAGGTATAGGGAGGTAGGGAGGTGTGGGGGAAGGGTGTGCCTCAGCAGGCCCAAGCCCAGGCATCCCTTCCTCCTGAGGGACCAGCCATATGCAAAGATATAGTATAGAATAGAGTTTATTCAGGGCATGGGGAGGGGAGTTAAGAGGGTAGTAGAGGCAGAGAAAGGCAGAGAGAGGGAGAGAGAAGTAAAAGAGTAGAGAGTAGAGAAGTGGAGAGACATCCATGACCACATGGAGAGAGGGGGGAAGGGAATGGGGAGAGGTAAGCTGTCGCCTGGGTGTGACATCACCGGCCTGGCGGTCCTGATGCCAACACACAGACTCTTGGCTCAAGATAAACTGGGGAGGGATGGAGGGGCACTGTATCGTAGTTTCAGAACCAAGACAACCATCACAAGAACTGGCTATGGCCAAGACCTAACCACAAAATATACAGGTCATTGGTTTTTATTTCATTCACTACAAAGATTCATGGGCTTGATTATGGTTAAGTGACTGTGCTAAGTTAGGTTGATTACAACAACTTCACAGGGCCTTTTGAACGGAAAAGTAGACTTCTGTGCTGCAGTTGCTCAGTTTTAGTGCTTCAATTCATCATTTCCTTATGCATAAGCAACTTCCACTTGACAGAGCTGTGAGAGGGGAAATACTCACTTCACTTCACTAAATGCCTTCGTTGCATCTATATAAACTTACAGTAAGCAAAAAAAAAAAAGTCTAGTCAAACAAGCTTCTATAAACCAGCCCCTCTTAAGGCAACCTAGAGGTTTATGGAGGGACTGGAAGAAATTCTTCAGAGGTACGCTTGTTAAAAGCAATAGGTTCATATGTCATGTAGATTCGCAAAGCAGAATACTACGTTGGAAGACACATGTGTCTTCCCTACATGAAATGGAATACCTAATGCAGTGGTAAGCCCCCAAACTCTGAGTTACTTTATTTTTTATTTAGTATTTTAAGAGAACACCCTTCTTGCAATTATTAGTTTTATTTTACCTTACTATGGTTTCTTATCAATTTTAGGAGATAAGAATTAAAGCAACTTTTATGCTTCTTATATTCAATGAGATAGTTTGATAATCACATCTCAGCAGAGAATGGGACAAATAAGACAGAACACCACTATCTTTGTTATGTGCCTTCCCCCAAGAAAACCTCCTACATTTTGGGTTCAGCTTGAGTACCAGAGAAGCTATACAACAATATGTGTTAACTGAATGGATGAAAAACTGAATGTAATATGGTCACATTTATCATACACTGCTTAAAGCAGAAGTGTAGAGAGCAAATAACAAGATAAGGGCCTTTACCACTGTGCCTGGCACACAGCAGAAAGGCTTTCAACAAAGGAGCTCCCTGCTTTTTCCTGCATCCACATCGCTCTATCCCCTCCCAGGGAGTCCTGTTCAAAATGCTGTAGCAAATACTTCATTTCAGGCTGTCTTCTCTCAGCACCTCTAGAGACTTCCTCCCACACAGCTGGTGTGCGCATTCAGATGGCAAGTGACTCAGGGATGATGTCAAGAGGGTGATGGAAATCACCGCAGGAGAAAAGGGTAGTCTGGAGGCAGAATTGACTACTGTCTCCGAGCCCATTGATCAAAGTGAAGAGGTACAGCTAAAGAGATTGGAGGCTTTGCTGAATTTCTTAGATCCATTCAAGGTTTTTCCATATTTAAATACTTTTGTAAATTAGGGAAAGCTCAACAGGAAACAAAATAGTTGTTGCTGCCACTTAGGATCTTCATAGCACAACTTATGTAATTGAAATGGGTACTATTTTCTGACTGTATGGATGGGCCCTCACACATTCTCAATAACATGCTTCTTCCCTCCATTTCTCTTGCCTTTCTGAATGTCTCTGTGTCATATCGCATGTTCTTGCCTTCGTTGTCTTTGTTACTGTCCTTCACTTTGATGACCTGCTATTTTCCAAGTTGATATGCTCCTGTCTACTGCACTGGCAGTTGGATGGTAGGCTACCACATCCAATTTCAAGGGTTTGCAAATAAAACAAGGACTTCACTTAAAAGGAAATGAAATATTTTAAGATGTATATAACTGAGTAAAAAGACAATTGATTCTTTGATACGGGCTGAGGTTCTATTCACAAGAAATACAAAAGCACAAGTCCAATTGGCCATCAACGAAGATGGTGGAGAGAGTGTTTACAGTGTTTGATGTGGTTCCTGACAGTTCTGCTATTGTATGATCTTAGCAGGATCAACCTTTCCATCATACCCATGGAAAAGCTAAGGCTAGGAGTTTGAAGAGACACTGTACCTGTGCAGGGTTGTGGATTCTTTGACCAGGGCTTTCTTTACTAACATATAGGTTTTCTAAAATCCCCTTCAATCTCATTTTCTCTGGAAAATTCTCCTCGAATAAATGAATTTCTGGCTGTGATCTGCTTTGTTCCCAATATAACACTTTCTCTTCCAGAAAACCTCTTCTACCACCAAATGTAACACTCATACCGGATAAAGAGAAACATTACAACTTTTAAGAAGAAATGTGTCTGTGCAACTAACACAAGGGTAGGAGTTATCTAAGGAATTTTGCTAACAGCCTCTGCCTCTAGTAAATGCTATCTATGCTTATTTTCTTTTAATTTTCAAATTTATTTACTTATTTAGAGCGTGTATGTGTGTGCTTGTTTGCATGAACATGTGCACAGACCACAGTGTGCTTGTGTAGAACAACTTGGCAGTACTCTGTTTTCTTTTGGGGGATCAAAATCAGGTTATCAGGCTTGGTGAAAGGCACCTTTACAGGCTGAACCATCTCACTGGCTGGATCTAGCATTTGTTTTATTGTACTTGTTCTTCCATCATTATTACTGGTAAAGAAACACTGTTGAGCACCTTCTTGTCTGGCTGGTAAAAGAGGAAGGATCCATGTAAGAGTGCCAGTTTAGACCATGCATCAGGTAGTGGCGATTAATGGACCAAGAGTACTCAAGTGAGTTTGCATGTAAAAGGAGTGGTGAAAGAGATACCTAAGCCTAAAGGAAAAGCTTCAACATGTTCTATGACAAATAGCTGTACTAAGAAGCAGAGAATGAAAGTATGTCAGCTTGCAGAACAATAGCAAAAGGAAGTTCAGTTTACTAGGAGGTCATCTGAAATAACATTGAAAGAGGAAGCTAGCTGTAGAAAACAAGACAAGGCATAACGAGCTTATACGTCATCCTACAGCTACCTGGGTGCTACTGAGAATTTCGAAAGGGTAAAGAAGAGGGACAAGCTTGATAGGATGTATTTAGTTTTTAGCAGTATTCACTTAGCTTCCATGTGTGGATTTTGTGAGTTGTGATCATAGAGAAATAATCATATGCATGTGTAGATGGAGCCAGTGTCTACAGAGGTGAGAAGAAATGGGTAATCCTTTCTTTGTAGCTTGGTTATTTATGGAAAACAATGCATTACATTTTAAAAGCAAAAACCAGAGGGTGTTATTGACATAAAATCAATAGATCAGTCTTTAGACATTTGACATATTTGGCTAGTGTCTCATTTGAAAGGAAATAGAAGAACAAGGTGAGTATTGATTCTTTCTTTTAATTATGCATGAGTAAAAGCATCTATATGCCAGTGACAATCCTTCCTTCTTTAAACATAAATAAACCTAAATGGTACTCAGTGTCAAATGAACAATTTTACAAGTTAACAATTCTAACATGGATTTAGATTCCTGTGTATGCCTTTGGATTCCTGTGTGTGCAAACATGCATGTCTCTGCATCTCTGTGTGTTTCTTGTCCTTTTTTTGTTGGTTCTGTTTTGTCCTATTCCTTTTGTTTTATCTTATTTTAATTTATTTTACATTTTTTATTATCCCTTAGCTGTCTATCTGTTTTCTAAGGAGAGACAGAAAGGGTGTGGGTCCAAATGCAAAGGGGAAGAGGAAGGAACTGGAAGGAGTGGGAGGAGGGAAAACTATAATCCAAATATATTGTATGAAAACAGTCTATTGTTAATAAAGGAATAAGTAGTACCTAAGGTATCTCATGGAAAGCTTTTACCTATAAACAAGAACAAAATGGATACATACATACTTACTTACATACATAAACTGCTATTCCTGGTGATATAAAACCTTGTTATTT
Organism: Rhynchomys soricoides; assembly: GCA_019843965.1. Taxonomy (NCBI): domain Eukaryota; kingdom Metazoa; phylum Chordata; class Mammalia; order Rodentia; family Muridae; genus Rhynchomys; species Rhynchomys soricoides. The sequence goes on from JADRCH010007102.1 coordinate 620,508, forward strand.
TACATGTTCCCTTACAGATAGAATTGTTATATAGAACGTATTATGCACTGCTGTGTATGCTTATGCAACTGTCATTAAGCCTATGTGTGAAGTAAATATGTTTTAATAGAAAACGAGGCACATAAAATGAAACAACTGTGTTGAAGATCCAGTTAAAAATAAACATACTCCTAGCTGAGCAGACCTATGCCTCCTTCCCAATCATCTTCCACCCACTCCCTCCTAGGTCATCTTCTACCCAGGGTGACCTTCCTTTCTCTCTGCTGGAAGTAGATGGGGGCAAGGATTAGGTCTGATACAAATGTAACATGAGGACCCAAGGTAACATTCGTAAATGAGTGTGCTATGATCTGAGCTAGATTCTTCTGAAAGCAGTTCAGTTTAGGGTGAGGGTAAAGTTTTGATATCGGAGTGTATAATTGAGATGAACAAACCAGCTTTGTCTAACTGGTTCATCTCTCTCCTGATGAAGATTAGTGTTGTAGTTTGAGTCTTCAATGACCCCTAAAGACCCATACATCTAAGATGTGCCTGAAATGCTACTGGGAACTGAAGGAACCTTTAGAAGGTAAGGCCTAATGGAAAGAAGTTAAGCCACAGGGAAATTCCCCTTGAGAGGAAATATTGAGACTGTGACTCCATTGTTTTTCTTTCCCACCTACCAGAAAGCAGTCATGCCCTGCCCCCATAGTAGACTTTCTATGTCAGTACAGACTTTCTAAAAGAAATAAATAACCATATACCAATAAAAACTCTTGAGATTGTTGTTTAAAGCTAGAGTGCTTAAATAGTGGTCTTAGTGACTATTACTGCTGTGAAGAAACACCCTGATCACAGGAACTATCATAAAAGAAAACAGTTTATTGGGACTGGCTTACAGTTTCAGAGGTTGGGTCCTTTATCCCTATGGCAGGATGCAAACAAACATGGTGCTGGAGAAATAACTGTGAGTTCTATACCAGGATCTACATGTAGGCAGCAGGAAGAGAGAGAGAACCACTGGGCCTGGCTTGTACTTTTGAAACCTTAAAGCACCCTCCACCCCCAGTGACACATTTCTTCGGCAAAGCCACACCTCCTAATCCCTCCTAAGTAGTGCTATTCCCTGATAAATAGGCATTCAAACACATGAACCTATGGGGCTCATTCTTATTCAAACCACCACACTATCCATGTTTGAGTCTTTAAGTGGGTTAATAAATACCACATACAATAAAAATAAATTACTCCCAGCATCCAAAGGAAAGGTGAAAACAGAGACTCCTCACTTCTGAAGATGCTTAGGATATATTACTGTTGAATGAGTGCTTAGCTCTAGACAGGACATTCATATTATCACTTCCAAGGTTCAGGAAACACTTAGAAGATGGATTGCAAATAATATAAGGGCGAGAAGATAAGGAGGGGAGATGTGAAATGTCGTCTTTAGGGTATGACAAAGCTGTTGCAAACATAATCTAACAGCATCTGTAGTTGAGATGCACTGGGTGTGCCCAAGGTTGGGCTTGCCAGCAGCCAACCAGTGAAATGGGGAAGAGTTCATGAAAACCCAGAATTCCCTGTTGAAGGATTCAAGAGCAGGGCAGTTTTTATCTCAAGTGTATAAAAGTGACCCTACCATGCTCCAATGGATAGTCTGAAACCTCTAAACCAGTGGCCACACAGAGTGGCCTGGTTAAAATCAGTGGCACATAGAACAAAACACATCATGGATATGGGAAAGGGATGTGTTGAGATGAGGCTACATGATGAGTGTGTGAGGGAAATGAAAGAGTGTAGAGGTGAGAGATTTCAACTGAATGCACTAGAGACACTAATAAACGACAAATCTTGTTAATTAAGAAAAAGAAGCCGCTGGGCAGTGGTGGCGCACGCCTTTAATCCAAGTGGCAGCACTTGGGAGGCAAAGGCAGGCGGATTTCTGAGTTTGAGGACAGCCTGGTCTACAGAGTGAGTTCCAGGACAGCCAAGGCTACACAGAGAAACCTTGTCTTGAAAAACCAAAAAAGAAGAAAAAAAAAAAAAAAGAAAAGTAAAAGAAGCCTTTGCCCTAATTTTTTCTGACTTCTCCAACTTTCCTTAGCCTATATTTCAAGTCATGCAAGTCTTCAGGCCCTCATGTATCAGAAGCTGAGATTTGACATCCTGTGACTACACACTGTTAATCACGTTAGGATCATTATACTTCTTATAAGTGATAAAATGGGCTTTAAAGTCTGTTCCCTAAATGTTCTTGCTTTTATTTCATGATTACTAAATATCAAGTACACACACACACACACACACACACACACACACAAGCAGCAAAATATCCATACTTAGAAAATAAACATCAATTTTTAAAAGATCATAAAGTTTGAGAGAAGGGGCTGGAAGTTTGATCAGCCTCATTCTTGGGACTGAACTGTTAAGTGACACTCTGCTTACTATTTTACTATGGTTCCTTCTAACTCCTGTGTTAATTTTGTTTTAGCAGCAGTATCAAAACTTTAAAATCCTTGATGGGAGTAGTCAATGGGGGAATAAACAAGCCCACAGTCAACACTAAATGTCTGAATCCTATAGGAATTAGGACCACTGGGAAACCACTGTGCCTAAACATTTGGAGAAATTTATAAAATAAGAAATTCTTACTTTTCTTCTGACATTTGGCCTAGGCTCCCAGTATGTGGAAAACATTTGCATAATTCATGGTGGTTTTTTTTTTTCCTTCCTTTGGTGCTATAATAGCTGTGGGAGTAGGACGTGGAGACGGATAAACACACACACAAAACCTGACTTTAGGAGTTATCTTTCTTTTTGCTGGATGTTCTTCAGTTTCTCTCCTCAAATTCTTAATGATTGTTGAACAAAATACCCATATTTGCATTTTGTACTTTGCCACATGGCCTCAGAAATTATAAGGCTGAACATGGATGGGTTTGTGGGTCACTAGAGCAATAGGGGGCTATGCTCACATAAATAATCACTGTTGCCTTCTTTTGGATCTCTACCCCAACCCTATGTAAAAACTAAGGACAGTATGATGATAAATATTTAAAGGAACTCTTTTCTCTAGTGACCAGTATTGCAGCTCTTGGAGTGATTTAATGTTTTGAAAATGGTTTTGTTGTTAGAAACATTCAAGACATAAAATGGTAGAATCAGAAGAGGTGAAATACGTTTAGTTCTAGTAGTTAGTTACTCATAAGTCTTTTAATGTCTTCAAACCTGTTTTCTCTCTATATAAAATGGGGATAATAATGTCTACCCTTAATCCCTGAAAGGGTATTTATGAGAATCCAATGAGGTAATCTACCTTGTACCTTTAAATCCTATTCAATTTTGGGAGATAAATAGAATTATTTAGGTTCCATGTCCCTGCATATTAGATCATTTTCCTAATTAATAAAATAAGCAATTGTGAATATAAAAACAAATAAACATAAGAGAAAATGCACAAGAAGTAGACCAAGCAAAAGAGCACAAAACCTTGCAGAGGGGTATCTATATCTGTGGTATTTTTAAGGTTTTGTTTTCTTTCTCACTGTTTTAAATAACAGTCAAGATCGTATAAGATCTCATTTCACGCTCTCAATATGTTACCTTAATGTACATCATCTCAAAGTCCAAGAAATGGAGAAACTTGAAAGGAATCTACGGATACATGTCTAAGTTCTAAATCCCTTACACTCATCTTTCTCCTCTCCTATTTGTTTGCAGTTTTAAAAAAAAATCCTTGTTGTTTCTAAGGAAAAAAATATATGAACTAGCATTTTTCTGTATGTGAAAAATCTCTATCAATCTGCCACTCTTCTCCCCCTTTCTGGGTAGATAGAACTTTTATTGGATTTTTTTTTAATCCAGACAAGCCTGCATCCCACCAGAACTGCTAGTTTCTTATCCTGTTGGTTGGTGTGAGGTGAGGAGCCATTTTTATAGGTCATATTCTTATATAAATTTCCTTTTATCTTCTGTGGATGTTCTGACAGTGTACAGGACAATTGATCTATATAGTGGCTTCAGTTTGGTGCTTATATGTCTTAGTTCCATAGCAAAATGCACAATATGCATTCCTGATATACAATCTGGGATTTATATCTATTTCTTTCATGTCTAGAATTTTCTCCTTAAAGAAAATATCATATATCAATTTTAGTAGATTTCTAGAGGAAGTATGTTTTGTTTCACAAGTTTAGGGATAAGAAATTTATCAAAAACTTGCTAGAGCTATCTCATATGCACAAAGCCCCCTTTGGAGATCAGAAGGTTGGCCTAATTCACATATGAATGATCCCAGCATTGAACCAGCTCTATGCAGTTTGACCATTAAGGTGCTCTGAACCAGTGTCCAGCCATTTATGGTTGTATTTCCTTCATCGTATGCACATGCTTATGGAGTGTAAGAATTTAAAGCGAAAAGGTCATTTTGCAGTTTTCTACATTTTATTCCATTTTGTCATATCACCAAAAGACATTCATAAATGCATCTTCACATCCCTATGGCTTAGCCTCTGGTCTTATCACAGATTGTGCAGTTTGGCTATTTCTTAAAAGGCAGTAGTCCTCCTGGATTAATGTCCTCAGAGGTGTTTCACTAGATTTGTCAAACTGCTCTAAAGCTGATTTGTCCAGGTGCTCTAAGGCTGATAGATTGAAGCACTTTAAAAGGTACATATGTGCTCAGCATTCAGCCAAATATACCCCATTACAGCATTACTGACAAAGAGGAAACAAACCAAAATGATTCCATTTATTTTCTAGCCACTCTATTCTAGCCTAGCTGTTCTGAAAGTGCTGAAATGAAGACAAGGCCAGAAGTCTGCACAGGCTCACTACACAGAAGCTACTTAAGGAGATGGTTCTCTAAGAACAACAAAAGAGCAGGGTGTGTCTGAATGTGAGGATCAAGCAATGACGAGATGGTCACAAGGCAAGTTTCTATTGTGTCGTCTGGAGAAAAAGAGGATTGAGTTCCTCACCAAAAGTAGGCTTTGTAGTGGGGAAGGTAGACACAGCACTGGAAGGAAGAGAGCAGTCTACAGGCTGCAGAAGCAGATATCCTGGCCTGAAATTTGGACTTAAATGGTTGTTTGACTTTGAAAACGTTACTTAAACATTTTGTTTTTGTGTTCACATTCATGCAAATGGGCCAGAGTTAGTGACAACTTCACAGCATTGTAAACAAAAATGAGCTTGCACAACAACTAAAATAGTGAAGTGTATGTCACATTAGAAATGCTCAGTTAGTCCCTTACTATTCCTATTATGGTACATAAGTGAGAAAAAGTCCAGAGTTAGTGATTAGAGTACTAGCTAGTCTCAGAGCCACAGAAAACCCCAAGTATTATTAGTTCCTTAACTATCCCACTATGGAACAATGGATCACTAGCCTCTTCATCTGGCTGAACTGTTGATGAATGGACTATCCCATCCTCGTTCTTCCTCACCATATCCATCACCATCTGCAGCTCCTATCGTTCTTCATGGTACTTTACCTAAACCGAAAAGCATAGCCAGAGCTACATAGCACAAGCAGGTCCATACATAACAAGTCTCTATGTCATTCAAAGTACACCCTCGATCATCACCTCCCACAGGTACACAAGTATTCTTTCTAATGCTTATTCCGGGACCACTAAATACAATAATGCATTGACAACATGTAAGTTTAGAATAGCATCTTAGGTCCATTTTGTTCCCAAATAGGCCACCCTTTCTACATTTCTGTGTGCCTTGTCTCTCATAATAGAAATAGTGTGCTGTGCATGGCTTTGCATGCCTCTCTCCTGCTAGCTGCCAGGCAAATAAAAATGGCTGGCTTTAACTGACTGACTGAGACATTCATTACCTGGAGTTCAAAGCCCTTCACTTTCCACTCTGTATGGGTGCCAAATCACAGAAAGAATCCCTTCCTGTACCACAGTCACTACAATAATTGCTGCCTCAGAGGTCAATGTAATATTCCAGCATGCAACACGAGTAATCTGAACCCATCTGCCTGAGGGTCTCAGTTCATTTTGGTGCCTGTGTAGAATGTGAGTTGTTCTAACATACAGAATTTTTTCTCTCCTAGTTTGAGTCTGGCCACTGATTCCCTGTACAGGAAATGAGACTGTAGTAAGAGCTCAAATTTATTTGAATATCCTAATCCTCTGTAAAATTGATTCAGGTCTTAGGCCATTGGCTGAGGATGCAGTAAGGGCTATTGCTCAGTGAAAATCCAGTTGAGGAAAATGAGTACTATCTCCCAATTTCCAATTGTCAGTTTATATCATGGCTGTACTTTCAGGGTTGTTGAGCCTTTATTTAGTATCTTCTACTCTTGAATATTCCAGCACATTGTGAAAACTCTTCCTCCTTAGGACCACCCCTTCCTTGCCTAAAATCCCATTGTGAAACCTCATGCAAGTCAATTCACCTCTCTTGTCTGTGTCTCAGTTTCTATTAGAGATGTACAGTGATAGAGTGCTTTTGAATGTCTCCTTCTATGGAGTAGCTGAGATAATAATTTACTGTATACCCACTTCTAAAATAATAATATGCTATGTTCTGGCTCTGAAAGTCACCCTTGACATGGGAAGACTCTGTCCCTAAACCCACTAGGATTGCATGGACTAGGATGATGATTAGGGAAAAAGAAGCCCTCGTGAAATCAGATCTAACCTTCTTCTATAGATGAAGACATCTGAAGGCTGAAGCCATTACTTAGATCTCTAAGACAACATGGTGAAGTCTAGGGGGAAAAGGACCTTGCAGTTGGAGAACCTGCTTTTCAGGCTTGCTCTGCTTACCCAATAGCTGAATTATATCCCTTCTCAGGATCTTCTACCCAAATAGCTCAAATAGCAAACCATCCATCCAGTCAGCAGTCCTGATGGAGCACTGGGTTTGACTGTTGTGATTTTTCTTGAAATAGGTAATTGATCATAGCGCTCATGCAACCATAGGAAGATTACCCAACTTACTGTATTTATAACCTCCTCCCTGCCTAAAAGGAAAAAAATAGCTGCCTAGCCTTTTAGTCCAGGAACACATAATTTGGTTTCATTACATTTTAGACTTTTCTTTTTAAAAACAGCAGTCGTTTTTTAACTTGTAATCTGGTTACCTAATGCCTCACTAAAATGATTAAAATTGATTAAAATGAAGAAGCAATGCTTTAAAATGAAAGAAAGAGGAAAATGATTGGATTTGTAGGTTTTAGATTATCCTTCCGCAAAGATTGAATTACCTTGATCTTGATTGAATAAAGGACACTCTAAACAATTGTAAACTTATTCAAAGTCTAAACTGTGTTTTCTAGGATGCCTGGGCATGAAGTTATCACTGTCACTTTTGTTTGATAAGCACAGATATTTTGTAATGCACAGATAATGTGCTTTATAGAAGGGTTTAAAGCACTTGCATATTTATTTACAAGTGTTTTTGCTAACCCAAATAGAAAAGGCTTAGTAAATTTGTAAGCACTTGCATTTTCCAATTTGAATACAGAGATTTATGACCTCAGAGCCTCTAATTTACATAACCAAGAGGTGGCAGTATTACATCCACTACATATTCACTATGCCATGTATCACATAACAATAAAATGAAAGGTATGAATAATATATGTAAAATATATTTCTTTGTTTTCAAAGTTGCTACAACAGTGATAGCTATCTAAAATGATTCATTAAATTATGGTGCAACCTTGTAAACAACAATCATCCTTCCAAGTTAAGAGTTATGATTTATTACCACTACTGAGTTGATTACAACTATCAGAATTTACAAACACCTAGCGTGGTTACCACTTACCTTTTGGCAAATCGTTCACATCCTTTCCAAATACATGTGAAAATCAGTTTTTAAAATTACCAGATGTCCGGAAGGAAGACACATTGTTAATGCAAAACAAAAGCAAAGGACCCCCCCCCCCGTCTTAGTCGGGGGTTTTTTATTCCTGTACAAACATCATGACCAAGAAGCAAGTTGGGGAGGAAAGCGTTTATTCAGCTTACACTTCCATGTGGCTGTTCATTACCAAAGGAATTCAGGACTGGAGCTCAAGCAGGTCAGGAAGCAGGAGCTGATACAGAGGCCATGGAGGGATGTTTCTTACTGGCTTGTTTCCCCTGGCTTGCTGTGTCTGCTTTCTTATAGAACCCAAGACTATCAACCCACAGATGGTACCACCGACAAGGGGCCTCTTCCCTTGATCACTAATTGAGAAAATGCCTTACAGCTGGATCTCATGGAGGCATTTTCTCAACTGAAGCTCCTTTCTCTGTGATAACTTCAGCTTGTGTCATGTTGACACAAAACCAGCCAATACACCCCCCCTCAAACCAACAACAACCAGAAATAACCCACAACTCTCACCTCAAAGGAAATAAGAAATAATTTATTCTGAAGCCAAATTTGAGTGACCATGACGTGGGAACACAGATAAAGGAACACAAATACTAAGCTCCAATGTAGCAAGAGTTTCATGAAGGTTAATTTTTAATAGTAACAGAACAAAGAATGTTATATATCAAGATTTTTTTTAATGTTTTGGTGCACTATTAACAAACAACAACAAACCACAAAGTATGTCATAGGATTTATGTGCTATTTTATGACATTTTAAGCCTTTGGGTTGGTGAAAGCTAAGAGTCTTTGTGTGTGTGTGTGCACTCTAAAAATGTTTCCCTAATAATCTGAAGGCTGTAAATCCTATGCAGAAATGTCTGTATAGGGGAGATAGTACAAGATAATTTGCCTTGGAACCTGAAACATTCCAATTCTTTGTAACCATTGAAAATTTAATCAGCCAATTGGCTGTGTAGATGCTTAATGTAGCTGAAGTTCTTCTGTTTTGGAACTTCAGTTAGCAATTTTATTTCTAGATTATCAGACTTTAGAAAACGTCAGAAAATTAGGCATCACACCAACGAATGTATGAGCTGTTTAATGCCATTAAACATAGTTTAAATCATGGCCTTTTGGTTACCTTCCAAATGTTTTTGATCATCTGGTAGCTATAATCTATGAGTTGAGATATAGTCCAATTATAGTTTACCTAAGCTACCTGAATCTCCTTAGTTTCATTTTTAGTTTCTGTCTATAACCAGTCTTGGATATAAAATATGATAGCAGAAACAAAAGGCAGTTAAAAATTGAATGTGTTGGATTACCCATGTCCCGTAAAACTACTCTTAGTATAAAATCAATACCGTGAATGCATGTGAGCAGTCAGGGATGTGTATTGCAACAGAAATTCTTATTTTAAAATTTAATTTTTTTTAACTTATTCACTTTACATCCTGCTCACTGCCCCTCCCATTCACCCACTCCACAATCCTTTTCCTTCCCCCTTCCCTTTTTTTTCTGAGAGGGTGGGGACACCTGGGTATATCCCCCCACCCCCACTCTGGCAGTTCAACTCTCTGCAAGGCTAGGCACTTCCTCTCCCACTGAGACCAGACAAGGCAGCCCAGTTAGTAGAACATATGCTACATATAGCCAACAGCTTTTGGATAGCTGCAGCTCCAGTTGTTGAGGACCCACAAGATGGTCAAGCTGCACATCTGCTACATATGAACAGGGAGGCCTACGTCCTGCCCAAGTATGTTCTTTGGTTGGTGGTTCAGACTCTGAGAGCCCCAAGAGCTCCAGGTTAGTTAACTCTGTTGGTCTTCCTGTGGAGTTCCTAACCCCTTTGGGACCCATGATCCTTCCTATTTGTCCTTAAGAATCCTCAAGCCCCACCCACTCTTTGACTGTGGGTGTCTGTATCTGTCTCGGTCAGCTGCTAGGTAGAGCCTCTCAGAGGACAATGATCTCCTGTCTGCAAGCATAAGAGAGTAACAATAATGTTAGGGATTGGTGCTTGCCCATGGCATGGATCTCTAGTTGAGCTGGTTATTGGTTGGCCATTCCTTCGGTCTCTGCTCCATCCCCCATGCCTGTATTTCTTGTAGACAGGATATATTTTGGGTTGAAAATTTTGTGGGTGTCTCTATAACTCCAGTGGGGTTCCTGCCTAGCTACAGGAAGTGGCCTGTTCAGGTTCCATATCCCCAGTGTAGTGAGTCACAACTAAGATTATCCCCATTGATTCTTGGGTACCTCCCTTGTCCCAGGCCACGTCTTTCCTGGGAACACCCCCCACCTCCTCACCCCCATCAGTTGGAGATTTCCATTCATTTTCATGGCCGTTTAACCATCTCTCCTGTCCTTCCCCACACCTGATCCTGAATTCCTCTCACCCTCCCTGTCCTACCCAGTTCCCTCCTTCCATCTGCCTCTTGTGACTATTTTATTCCTCCTTCTAGGTGAGATTCAAGCTTCCTCTCTTGTGCCTTCATTCTTGTTTAGCTTCTTTAGGTCTTCGGAGTATAGCATGGGTATCCTGTACTTTATGACTAATATCCACTTATAAGTGAGTTCATACAATGCATGTCCTTTTGGGATTGAGTTACCTCACACAAGACATAAAGAAATATTACCTGTCTAACAACATGAAGTTCATAATCTGGGATTTAAAGCTAAGTTTGTTATAGGTTGAATGTCAAATGCCTCCCAAGGCCCATCTTTTATAGGCTTAGCCACTATATGAGCACTATTTGGAGACAATAAGACTTTGAAGAGTTTGGGTCTATTGGAGAGAATTTTGGACATCAAAATGGGTTTCATTTGAAGAGAATGTTGTGATCTAAACACCTTCTTCCTTTTTTTGTGTTTCATAAATGCCATGATATCTTAGTTGCTATTCTATTGCTGTGAAGAGACACCATGAGCAAGACAACCCTTATAAAAGGAAACATTTAAGTGTGCTACCTTACAGTTTCAGAGGTTTTATGCCGTTATCATCATGGTGGGAAGCGGGGCAGTAGGCAGGAAGGCAGGCAGGCATGGTGCTGGACAAGTAGCTGAGAGAGAATTCTTGATACACAGGCAGAGAGAGGGAAGGAGGGGGGATAGATAGAGACAGAGAGACAGAGACAAGGCCTGGTATGCACTGTTGAAAACTCAACGTCTACCCCCAGTAACACACCTCCTCCACCGAGCTACATTTCCTCCAGTGAGACCATACCTCCAAATCCCTTCTAAATAGTCCACCAACTGGGGACTAAGCATTCAGATATATGAGCCTATGGGGGTCATTCATAGTCAAATACTCACATATGACATAACTGTTTCACTCTGTTTTGTGCTTCCACAGTGATGATTCCTTAACCATAGGCTTCTTAACAATGAAGGCAACCAACTTTGGACAGACACTTCTAAAATGATGTGTCAAAATAAACCTTTCATCTTTGAAAGTTGATCACTTGGGATATTTGACTACAAGAATAGAATTTTACTGATACAAAGTCTTTCTTTACTCTCAATTTCTTACTTGTTCTACATTAAAATACAAGATAAAATGCAAATGAGTTTCAAGGATAACTTGGTATGTGGAAGCATACTCGATAAATAATCCTGTAGTTTTCCAAAGGTATGAAATTGGACTTTATGCTTCTGGCTGATATTTCCCTTAAAAAATAAAGATCAAGATTCCACAATGTTTCCTTTTTATTCAACAAAGAATTTAGGACTGTATTATGAATAGTGGCTAATCCAGAAGGAAATAGACAAACTTAGAAATTTATTAACTGACTTCTTTTAACAAGAAAATTGAAGATTTGATCTAGTTCCTTCGTGTGTGTGTGTGTGTATGTGTGTGTATGTGTGTATGTGTGTCTGTGTCTGTGTGTGTGTGTATGTGTGTGTACGTGTGTGTGTGTATGTGTGTGTACGTGTGTGTGTATGTGTGTGTACGTGTGTGTGTGTATACGTGTGTGTGTGTGTGTGTGATTCCTTGATACCACTCACAGTACCAAGGTACCCCAGATGCAATGATGTCAATAGGTTTCAGGAGAATTTAAAGAGTGATATTGTTTTCAGGAGCAGAAAATACTGACTTTAAGCAGTATTTTGTGGACAACGGAACAAATCATTAATGACTAAGATCGAAGATAAAACAATCAGAAACAGTAGCAATCTATGAAAATAAAGATACAAAGATATTTGCAAGTTTTTCATTCCATGGACTATCCTATAGACCCTGAACTACAGAGCATTCTTCCCCTTGGAAAGGAAGGAATGGGTACTGTGAGACAGAACCAAAGATGACAATTAAAGCAAACTCATTTTTACTTTATACCAAAGATATGATTTATAACCTAGTCTCCAAAGACGGAAAGACCCATATGCAATGATGAAGATGTCTATGCCTTGAATTATTAACTTTGTCAGTCCCTATTTTTAAAAAGTCAAGTTAATGTGCTGCCCTGGATGTCTGAGCCTCATTTTCATCTGTGGAAAGCAGCATCAAGGATGACAGCTTCGTTTCTCTTCTTCTTTGTTAAGTAATGAGCAATCTGAAGAGATGAGTTCCAAACAAGTCATCTGTAAACAGAAAAGGGCATGTCTAAGGAGAAAGCCCATCATTATCAGTTCAAGTTTTAGATCAGCATTAGATTTTCTCTGGAAAGCTAAATATTAACTCTCATCTATCAGCAATACAGTAGAAATTTATTGCAAGATGGTCTGCTGGGCTTTGCCTTGTGCTCTATAGTCCTGGTGGATACAATAGTATAAAAAGATTGGTGCTTTCCTCTCAGAGATTTCTGTTTGGATGGTGGATGTTAATATAGGCAATTACAGCCAGAGTAAATGCATTTAAGAAGCAACTTCAATTATAGATTTGTCTTTGACCTTGGACACAGTAGCTTTGCAGGTTCCCCTTTTCATTTGTGTAAAATAGGATGCTTATCATCCATCTTGTTTGCATTTATCACATACCTGCTATATGCTAAGTATTAAAGTAGTCACATTGAACAAGAAAGAAAAAAATCTTCCACTTCTTGGAGCTTACAGTCTTAATGAAATGATTAGCCACACAAGGTAAACAAGTCGTTGACTAAAATTTAGGAAGTCATATTTTATGAACAAATGTAAAAATAGAGATATATATAAAGGTTGGATATTTAAAGGAAGATTTCTGAATAGACTCACAAAAAAGAATCCAGATATCTAAGGATTCAGTGGGAGAACATTCTAGGCAGGAGGAGACAGAAAATGCAGTCTAAAGTGAATATGTTTAGTCTGTTCTAGGTAGAGTGAGGAGTGAGGTGCAGAAATGGAGAAAATCCAAAGCAATTAGAGATACAATAAAAACTTAGAAGGCCATGATAACATTCAGTTTTATTTTTAAATACAATGTGAAGGTATTCTGGTTAGTTTTGTGATAACTTGACACAACCTAGTCAGGATTATCTCGAAAGAGGGACCTTCATTTGAGAAATTGTCTCCATCAGATTGGCCTGTAGATAAGTCTGAGGGATATTTTATTTATTAATTATTTACATAAGAGTGTCCAGGTCATTGTCAGTGCCACCTCTCTGGGCAGATGGTCCTCAGTTGTATAAGAAAGCAGGCCAGCCAGGGATCATGAGAGCTGGGACCTGGTCCTGAACCTTACCTGCTACAGTACTTGGGAAAGCAGGTCCTGCACCTCACCTGGGCAGCACAGTAGAGCTGGTTCTTTATGTTGGGGTTGCATATGAGCCAGCTCCCAGGGTGTAAGTGTGAGAGAGCTGCCACTGCCTCTTGTCTACAAGGCAGTGGCAGAGGTGAGGGAAAAATGCTGTCTTCTCTTCCTTTGTCCCTCGCTGTGTATGGTAGGTTGGAGAGCTGGCCCTAGGGTCATGAAAGTGGAAAAATGGCCATGTCTCTCATGAACTGCAACACTCTGCAGAGCAGAGCCTATACCTCACCTGGGCAGCAGGATAGAACTGCCTCTGGTTGCAGGAGTAACTAATGAGTTGGCCCTGAGGGAGTGAGAGTTGGAGAGCAGGCAGGCTGGCCAGCTCAGATAGCTCTCAGGCCCAGATCAAAGGCTTTGAATTGGCCCACCCCAACATTTTCCCCATCTATGCACTGCTGGAGCGCATGGCATGAAGGGACTGGTCCTACAGATCCAAAACTACAGAATCTCCATGACACCGGGCAGCAACAGGATATACAAGAGGGGTCCCAGTGAGGTTCCAGTATTGATAGAGTAGCAGAAGCCAGAGGCCTTGTATGAGACCAAGAATCATTGCAATGAACATTTGCAAGCAAAAAAGTGTGGGCAAAAGTGTATACTGTGAGACACACTACAGCTTCCACAACAAGATTTTTTCTCTGTTAAAGGGAAGGTTGAAACAGTGGAGGGTTGGTATGAAGGGAGGGGGAATTGAGTCAGATTGAGGTGCATGATTTGAAATTCACAAAGAACCAATAAAACAAGTTTTTAAAAAGCAGAAACGAAAGCAAGTATGCTAAGCAACTCTGGAAGTGCAAGCCAGTAAGCAGCATTCCTTCACGGACTCTGCTTCAGTTTCTGGCCTGACTTACCTCAATGATGGTCTGTGCCTGGGATGTGTAAGCCAAAGAAATCCTTTCCATGTTCGAGTTGCTTTTTGACATGGTCTTTATCACAGTACTCAAAATCAAACTTAGAAGAAAAAGTGTTGGTAGTTTAAGCAAGTGGCAAAAGGCTTACATTTCTAAAATGCAGCTAACTGTTATATGGAAAATTGATAGTATCGTTGATGTGTTCATAAAAAGATATATATATATATATATATATATATATATATATATAT
>JADRCH010007102.1:635249-679353 GCA_019843965.1 Rhynchomys soricoides
CATCCCTTCCCCCTGAGGGACCAGCCACACAATGGTATAGTATAGAATAGAGTTTATTCAGGACATGGGGAGGGGAGTTAGGAGGATAGTAGTAGAGGCAGAGAGAGGGAGACAGTAGAGAAGTAGAGGCTGGCCATGACCACGGGGGGCGTGGGAAGGGAATGGGGAGAGAGGTTGATCACATGGAGAGAGGGGGAGCAAGAGGGAGCAAGAGAGCAAGAGGTAGTAAGAAGGCAAGAGCAAGAGAAGTAAGAGAGAGAGAGGAGGGAGCAAGCAGCTCCTTTTATAGTGGGTCAGGACTACCTGGCTATTGCCAGGTAACTGTGGGGAGGAGCATACCTGGCTGTTGCCAGGTAACTTGGGGTGGAGTTTAGACAGAATGCTAACAATTCTGAAGAATGGTAGAAACAGACAACAGTTAGGAAGCATTTCCATGGATTCTGGCATGTAAGGATGTTGGCTTAGACTTCGGTTGCTATCAGAATGATGGTAAGAAGTGCTCAGATTTGATACACAAGTTGAGATAAAGCATTTGTGGTTCCTGGATGAATTGGTTATACTGGTATTGGGGGGGGGGTTGTCAGGGATCATGAGGTTTTATATATACTGGGGCAGTATAAGGCTTGAAGTGACACTAGCTGAGACAGGGTACACTATGAGAGCATAGTTTGGAAGAACTAAGTTCATTTTTGCTTATCATCGTCATCAACATCATCACCATTATTATTATTTTGCTATTGTTTAGGATTTTTTTGCGACAAGGTCTACCAGTATATTCCAAGGTACCATGGAACTCACAAATGTAGCCAACCATGTTGGCTTCAAATTTGTGGTTCCCCTAGCTTCTGCCTCTAGACTACTACAGTTACAGGTGTGTGTACACCAGACTGAGAGGACTGTAAGTTCTTCTAGGCATGGAGCGGTTGATGTTCACCTTAGGTATTTAAGTACAAATGTTGAAGCAGCAGTTGAAAATATGTACTTAGAACTTACCTAAAATATGGTGAACTATGAAAAGATAAATTTGGGAATTTTCTGTGGAGAGATCATTTTGAAGCCATAGACGTGGAAAACCCTTTTTAAAGGGAGAAGTGTAGATAAAGAGGTGAGTAGATATTGAACCTGGATAACCATATGACAAAAATGTTAGACAGATTTAAACAATACAAGAGAGAGTAGTGTAGAGACATAGGGGAAGCACGAGGAGATAATGTTTGTGGAGAGGTTGTTGTAAGATGGACGTAGGGAGGTCAGAAGCCATGTGAAGCTGGAGAATTGGGTAACTGGGGTAGAAACAGAAGGTTCTGAGAAAGGAGGGGAGGATAGTTGCTGGGAAAGCTGTAGGTAGACCATGGAAAGCCTACAGGGAAGGAGAGACTGTGAATATAGGCAAGCAGCTCTAGGACTTTCCCATAATCAGGAAACGAGAAATTATGTAGGATCAATGCTGAGGTTACTGGAATTTAATGAGAGCAATTTAAAAATTATTAAGTTTATATGCAGATAACTAAGATTGTTACACAAACTAATGCTTTTCTATTTCCCAAAGTTAGTAAATTCACTTTATGCTTTCCTGTATAATTCACAGTGCATAAAGCCCATTAATAATTTTTGCTGAGTACTGTTTAGCTGTGCTTTCAGCCCATAACAATTTTAAGTCCAAAGGGACCACACCCATATGAAACACAAGGATTTTGCCACAATCATTTTGGCTTTGTCCACACTGTTTTATCTCCACTAACAATCAGAATCAAAGAGATTACATTTTCTCTCAGCCTACATTTCATGACACATATACAACCCAGAGGGATAATCCTTTGCCTTGAGTCTTCAATAGAACACTAAGACCTGGGAAGAATACGAACAGGATGAGTCAAAGTTGTAGAGAGGTAGCTCGAGGTACATTAAGAAGATTAGAGGGCAAAACATATTGATTTCTGTTTGGTGTTTAATGGGGTAGTCATGGAAGCAGAGGGAAATCAAACTTGCCCTGGAATCTAACTTTCAAACAAGCATTAAGACATTGATATGCAATTGTCATTTTGTTCGCACTCCTAGGTGTCTAATCTATATGTTTTTGTGACTCGACCCTATTCATTCAAAGATAAATGTTGGTGGAAGTGTTTATGCTAACCTTGACTTCCAGCATTCACCAGCTGCAGAGCTTCTGGCAATCACCACTCTTTTTTGTATTCACATATAATACTCACAGCAAAAATGAAACACATTTTGACTTAAAGGTAAGCCAATGCCAAATGCCATCTGAGGTTTACCGGACAGTCTTGATAAAAGTAAAGAATCCTCAGATTCTTTATGTGTGGCCAATACAGAAAGATGACCTGTCTCAAGAATGAACTGTAATCACCATCCCTAGTTTCTTAGAGCTGAAAATGGAACTGCTAACCTAAAAAAAATGCAAGCACTTACAATGTATATTGCAGCCTTACATATGTTTCTACATGCACGCACACACACACACACACACACACACACACACACACATTGTCCCATTTAATAACTAAATACTAACTCTGCAAGAACTTCTTCATGGGAAATATAATCAACAGACATATAAACTCTGCTTGCTGCCATATTTATCCGTAGAGCTAATTGGGCTAATTTCTCCAGACTTGTGCCATGCTAAGAGTTGATCGGAAGAAAAATAACAAGCCCTGTGGTATTGTATAATTCCACACACGTAAATGATTCTTTTGTGTATCTTCAAGATGCACAACCTATCTAACATCACTGTGCTCTGACAGCTCCAACAGAAGAAAATGTAAAGCAAACAACTAGGCTTGGGGAAAAGATCTTAACTAATGCAGAATTCATAAATCTCCTACTCATTCACACCTGCTGGGATTCTGTCAGAGTGGAGGAAACGCCAATAGTAAGTGGTTTTGAACAATTTTGATTTAATCTTCTTAAAAATACTTGACACCAAAATTATTTAAAATGTCACTTCTTTGTGTGGTATGTCTTCAGAAGATTTACCCTTTTACAGAAATTTAAATTTAAGAATATATTTTGGTTCAAACTTCAAATGAGAATCACAGAAGCCACATTATAGTCAAAGAACACTCTACTATCAGTTGAGTCTTAATTCCAAATCTGAGAGTATTTTAGGGTGATATTTTTGGAAGAGGATTAGCGCATGAGGATGGAGCCCTCAGACCCCAAAGATCTCTGTCTGCCTCTTAGCATCTGAAGATATAAAATCACACCAGAATCATTAATCTGAAAAGTAAACCCTTACCAGACAAAAGGGTAGAATAAATAAATTTATGTTATTTAAGATATACAGTATATGTTATTGTTATAGAAACCTACATGGATTAAAATATATCTTCTATGCTCATTACTTTTTAAAATATTTATTTTTATTTTATGCAGACAGGTTTTTGTTGCATGTTTGTATGTGCAACATGTACATGTCTGGCATCCATGGAGGCCAGAAGAAGGCATCTGATCCCTGGAACTGAAGTTACAGGAGATTGTGAGCTTCCATGTGGGTGCTGGGCATTAAACTGAGCAACCAGTGATGTTAACCACTGAGCCATCCCTCTGGCCCTCTGTGCTCATTTCATGACAGGATAAAGTTTCACAGATACATGTGTGGTTTGCAGTAGCCAGACCTCTGAGTATATTCCAACTCCAGGTGGCTATTACAAAACTGAAATCTATTGGTTCACATCGCCAAGTGAAAAGGAGTATACTGGTGGCTAACATGACTAAAGTAAGGAAATATTCCACTTCTTGAACATAGTCTCTTCATTGCAGTCTGTCTCCAAGAAACTGTCGATTCTGTTCTCCAAGATTTTTTTTTAAATACTAGTGTGAAGGGCTTACTGCTTCTCTTTAAATCAGGCTCCCACGTTTAGACCAATGGGTGACCCTTCAATACTAAGATTACCTATGGCCCTGTGAAACTTGTATGTCCCAGTGAAGTGGTTTCTAGGTGTATGGCAGTCATATAGTGTGTCCTAGACTGCATTCAGGAAAGGGAGTTATTGCCTGCCTGGCATCTGGAACTGTTCATATGTAAACCAGATAAATACAGTACCAAATGAAAGAAAGATAGATGATGTGTAGCCACATGTGGGTTTTCCCCCAATAAACCAATGTGCTTCTTTTTGCTGGCCTGTGTTGTAAGCCTACATACACCTGCATTTGGAAAGGTCATTATTCCTACTTTGCATTCACTTTCTGAAAGCAATTGAGAAATGTACACAGGAGTCAGGTTAAATTGAATATTTGTTTATAATCCATAAAGCTAGATTGGAAGATGTGATTTTGTCTGGTTTCCAAAGCAAGGTTTTCATATTACTTCCCCTTAATTGTACATCAGGAGAGCTACATTTGGAGAAAGGTGGGTCTATAGACCAGGCAGTTACTCACCTTGAGCAGAAGTTACAAGGACAGAAAAGAGAGGCTCGGAGTCTTGCCTGTAGAAACCTGGTCCCAACCTGCCTGTCAAAACCATGCAGGAAAGCAAGGGTAGAGAGAATTGTCCTCAAACATGGAGAAATCAAGAAAGAGATATACACATGTACCTAGCGATACCCTGCTGTATTTTAAATCAGGAAAGTCCTGTTTCTTCCCTAGGAGGGGAAGAGTGAGAAATAAACACAGAGCCTTTAAATGTCTTTCCTCCTGGGAATGAGGCAATAGCTCTCTCCTGAGAAATGAGGACAGAGAAATGGAATGCACTCTACTGAAAAATTTATTTCTCAGGTCCAGGATTATAGCATTTTGCCACTCTTAGTCATAAATATTTTCTATCTCATTTACATTGTCTTCCAAATTCAAATCATAATGACTGCATAATACCCTATCATTAAATCATTGCCACTTTACTAAGCTAATTTGCCTTTATTAAATATTTAGGTGGTTTAATTTTCTATTCTGCACAATATTTAAATGGTCTTTGCAATGACTATAGTCTATTTTCCTATTCTTTTGAATTATTTCCAGAGAACGAATTCTTAGAAGTAGGATTACTATGTCGAAGGCTACCATATACTTAAATCTAAATGTTTCCCCTGCCATGAGTAATAATAAGGGACATGTGCCAATACACTTCAGTTTTGTAAACATTGTCCTTAATAAGATTTTGGCTATAATGGCTATAAAATTCATCTCATTTATTTTCTCTTTTCTATTGCTTTAAATATTTTTATATATGCTTGTTTACTAATTGCATTTCATCTCTCTCTCCCTCTCTCTCTGTCTGTCTGTGATGTACTTATGCATGGTACATGCATATGAATGTGCATGTGTGGGCCCTTTTGCATGGTCATGTTGAGGTTAGATTATAATATTGGGAGTATTCTTTAATCATACCCCATCTTATTGCTTTGAGACAGGGTCTCTTGCCTAATCAGGAGCTCAGCATTTTGGCTTGGCTGTCTGGCCAGCAAGCTTTCAGCATCTGCATGTTTCTGTGCCTCACTTGACATCCAGGCATGTGAAACTGGCAATTCAGACTTAGCTCCTCATGTTGTCAGACAAGCTGTTTTAGCCACTGAGCCATCTACCCAGCTTTAGCATTTCCTTTTAAAAATCGTCTGTCTTCATTATTACATATATCTATGGAATATATTAATATTTTCTCACTAATGTGGATTCTATTGCTTTTCTTTTTATTGTCATATATTTGTTGTACATCTAATGGCTTTCATAAAGCCATTTTTATTCAGATAAGCAATGCACTTTGACAGTGTTCCTTTGATGGCTACTCTTTCTTTTTTCTCTGCTTTGCATTCTGTCAGTCTCCTTTGCACCTAGACCACTTACTTACATATCATGTGTATGGATGATTTTCTGTATTTATGCAAAACATGGGATCCAAAAATGAGAGGAGACATGCAAAGTTTGTCCTTGTGAATCTGACTTAAATCACTTAATATGATAATCTATAGTTATATGCGTTTTCTTGCATATAATAAAGTTTTATTCTTCATAGCTGACTAAAATTCCAATACACACACACCATATATATGACATGTTATTTATTCCTCTCTATATAAATCTTTGATAATTTATTGGTATTAAATCTTTGATACATTTATTGTCATTAAATCTTAGATATATCTGTTGTTATTTATCATGTGTTAATGTTTTGTGTGCCTACAGAGATTTAATTTTTATGGGGTTTTATCTATTTTCCCCCTTTAAATTCTTGAATAGATTTAAACTAAAACTTCATTCATCCCCTTATTATGATATCTTTGGGGGACTAGAGATATTTTGGAAAATCTTGTCACATATCTGAAACTTGAACTAACCCACAGTTTGTAAGTAAATTAGTTAAGCTCCAACTTTGTTTTTTTCCCCTTATTCATACTGAAGAGATTCTTTTTCAGCAAGTAAATATGGATCACAGCGGGAAGTATTAACTTCTAACACTTTCCAAAGAGCACAATCCTTCTGTTATTCCATTCACATAAAATACCAGTTGACAGATGGCACTTGCCAGAAAGCAGAGAAGAAAGGCATTTGAGTAGAAATTTAGAAAGGGAAATTCTCTCAAGAAAAGTACCTGTATACATGATTGGGTTTTAAAGAGATAATAAATCCAAGATTTGTGTGACATAACAGAAAATCTAAAGGGAGAAATAAATCATGTTCTTAAACCTGAATTAATTTCTAATTATGTATGTTACATTCACTGGCTATTTACTCTGTCTGGGCCCAAATTTTCTTTGCACTTTATAAGAGAATATCACAAGATAGTTTTATTAAGTCTGTTTTAGCACTACTATTCTGATATTTATTCTATTCATTCATTTATTCATTACTGTTGTCTAGATTCTATAATGCATGTCAGACACACTGCTATTACCACAAATGTAATGTTAAATAAGAACAGCCTCTATTTTCATCAAATTTTAATGGGGGAGTATATACATTAATTATTATTTTATTTTTATTTATTAACATATATCATATTTGTAATATATTGAAATATCACATGATGTATTGTATATTAGGAATGAGAGTCCGAAGGCAAATGATGAAAAAATAAAACTTAGAATGAATAGGCTGACAATTATAAAGGACATAGAGGATTCAGCAGGAGGAAAAGCTACACCAGGCAGCCTGTGAAGCACAATACTTCATTCAGTGTGAAGCAGAATAATCCAGAGATTTATATAAAACAAAAAGGTAGGGTTGAGCTCATTGGCGCCTTCCTGTGTTAGCCCGTGGAATCTGGGATAGTGTTTTAGATATGACAACATCATGGTCACATTTGTATTTTAGCAGAAGAATGGAGGGTGGGCTGTAGGAGAATACAAGTAAAGATAAGATGAGTTAATGTGCTGAAAATATATGGATATGAGCTATTTGTGGTTCTAAAGGCTTAGATCAGAAATAATCATGGATGCCAGTGCTCAAGCATTCCATACCTGAAAGGTCAAATGGTAATTGAAACCCATTCCTTGATCCAACTGTTATATGTAGTAATAAGAGTTGTTACCCTCCTGGAAGAAACACTGGGTTGTAACTCATATAAAGAGTTCACTGGGCTGGTGGGTACTGGTCCTGAAGATAGTGGCTAGACATGAGTTGAGAAATACTTAAGAAAGATATAGAAGATACTTTTTAAAAGAAACTTCGTGTTGAAAAATTGTGGATCTGCACCGGCTCCTCTATGTATATGTTATAGATGTTAATCCTGTGTTTTGTAGGACTCTTCATGGTGGGAGTGGGTATGTCTCTGACTCTTTTGCATGCTCTTGGGACTCTTTTCCTCCTATTGGTTTTCCTTGTCCAGCCTTGATGTGATAGCTTTTATCTTGTCTTACTGTATCTTGTTTTGTTGTATTTGGTTGTTGTCTATTGGAAGCCTTCTCCTTTCTGAAATTGGTGTGTGGGAGAGAGGACATGGGGGGAAGAGATGGAAGGGAAACTGTGGTCAGGATGTATTTTATGAGAGAAGAATTTAATTTCAATAAAAGAAAGAAAAAATATAACTACAAAATATCTAAGTGTGCCACTAATTTGTCATTTCACTGAATTTTCATGTGCATAGTTCTGAAGTGTATAAAAATTAAAATAACTTATTTAAAGAAAACCCACCACAGTTAGCAACAATTTCCATTTTGAGCATTTCCTACACCATGTGTGGTATACCACTGCCATGGGTTGGAGTGAGCTATGAAAGATAGCAAAGAGAAATTCCTAGGGTCTTCATGCTAATGGATTATCATTTCTTATTACTTCTCATTTTCACACAAATCTATTCAGAAAGGAAAATAAAATGGCCTCATTTCCCCTTGTAAGTTAAGAGAGCTGAGGTTAGAAAGGATAAGGACCTTTCCTTGTTTACAGACATAGACAGAAGGTAAGATTCTGGATTCCCAGCCTCCAGACCAGAGATCACTGCTTTTTATCTCTTGGTCTCTGTGAGGAGCTTGCCTAATAGACTCTGACTACCAACTGGTGGTAGAGACACTGCTTCTGAAAATCTCTCTTACTCTTCATTAAACATTATGTAAACATTATATTGAACATAAGAGGTCGTAAGTAAAACCCAGTTGATTCAACCAAAAAAGAACACTGAATCCTTGTGGGCTAATGAAGCTTATCTGAACTGAAAGTGCCTTTCTTTTCTGGCATGCATTCCAGCATCCATGCATCTGCATAACAAACTACCCCAAAGATTACTGGGAAAGTAGATAGGGATTTCATTCATTGAGTTTGGGGAAATGGAGGAAGGGGAAGATTTCAAGGAAATTATGACTAATTTTTATTTATTTATTTATTTATTTATTTTATTTTGCATGGTGAGACTGAGGGAAGATACACCCACTGGTACTCATCCAGTTTTGTGTTATTTTATGTTGTATCCGTGGTTACAAAAGTCTTAGGGTATCTTCAAGTCTAATGCACTATGGGATGATAGGAATGGGATGGAGTAGTAAAGTCTTTCTTCAAAGGCAGATGTAGCCCAGTCCTGCCAAAATCCTCTCCCTGTATTCAATGCTGTTGGCTTTTTCTAATGCTACTCTACTGACACCTTTCTGGCTTATTTCTCCTGTTGAAATATAATGCCTCAAATTATGGTCTTAAGTGCAAATTTTCTCTTCCACTTAGCAGAATAAAGGAGCCCTGATTTGGCCCTGTGAGGTAGAAATTATTAGCACACATGGTAGGCCCAAGCCTACAGTATTTTGTCTGTGTTCTTTCTCCTCAAGGCCTTAAGTTATTATGTGTCTCCTCTCACTGTGTCGATCATGTTGCTGTTCATTTCCAACTGTTTTAAAGAGAGGAGGGAAATGACCATCCTTTATAGAGAGTGATGGATGGTCTGGCTCACAAGGCACCATCTCAGCTCTCCATCCCAGGAGACTACTGTATTTCCTATTTAACTCTTAGGAGGGAAATGTTCTATCCTCAACTCCTAGAGAATAGGATTCCTTTCTTTACCTTATGTTTATATTCCCTGGCAACAGCTCATTAAGTATCCATGGCAGAGAAAGATGTAAGCAAGGGTGGAAAACTGAGAGGTAGAAGCCAAAGGGACAAGAGATCCTAGGACATGGTATTTCCTTCAGGCTTCGTTCTTTATATGGTATCTGTAGCCACCATATCTCTAATCCCACAGTTGCCCCAGAAATGTCATAATGTTATAATTGAGGGGCTTTTCACCATTTGAAGGCTTTAGGAGTTAAGCTTAATAACTTGGCTACGATACCCAAAAGACTATTCAAATTGTAACTAAAGCTTCCTCATTAGCGCTTTCCATTTCAATTCACCACACATGTGCAATATGTTGCTTGCCAGAATGATAGCTCACAATCCATGAGCAAACACAGGTAGAAAGGAAAACCCCCTGCAGACAAATAGAAACTAGATGAGAAATGCTAACTAAACCCCTTGTAGATGAATCTAACTTTGGAAGAAAAGCCACAATCATTATTGAAAGTCCAGGACAAGGCATCCAGCAGACAGAAATGTTAAATCTTGAACAGAATTTGTTGGCTCCACACTGCTTAGGTATTCTCTACCCTGACAGTTTTCTCAAGGAGTTCACTGTATATGAAGAGTCTTCCCTAGGGTGTTCCCACTCTATCTGGTCAATCTGTTTTCAAGACTACTTGAATGTCTACCTCTTTTTTTTTTTTCCTGAGACAGGGTTTCTCTGTGTAGCCCTGGCTGTCCTGGAACTTGCTCTGTAGACCAGGCTGGCCTCGAACTCAGAAATCCACCTACCTCTGCCTCTCAGGTGCTTGGATTAAAGGGGTGCACCACCACTGCCCAGCTGAATGTCTACCTCTTTTGAAAAGCTCTCTAATAACAGTCAAAGACTATTTTGATTTCCCACACATCTATAATATTTTAAAATGCTTTGTTCATTTTTGTTACCAGGAATGTGATGTTAGGCCTTTATACATGGCAGTACTCTCTTTTTGGACCTCATCATGGACAATTTTAAATTAATTATTTAAAATACTTATTGATTTATTTATTTCTGTGTGTTTGTCAATGTGCATCTACGTTAATGCGTAAGTAGGTGGGCATCTACCTACGTGTCTGTGTATGCAGTGACCAGGAGTCAGCCTCTGGTGTTCCTCAGAAAAATTTTCCACATTGTTTGTGAAAGAGGATCCCTCACATGGCTCTGGAGTTGCAGAGGAGGCAAAGCTGGATGGCCAGTCTATCTAAGGGATCTCCCTGTCTTCACCTCTCCAGCATTGTAATTACAGACACGCAGCACAATACCAGGGTTTCCCATGGGTTCTGCATATTACAGAAGGCACTTCAGACACAGCTAAGTCTGTAGCTTTGTCCTAGGCATCTTTAAACATATTTTTATTGCAAAATACTATTTTTTTTCATTCACAGACGAGTTGCAAAAGCAGTAGCAGATAATCATTTTTGCAACATGGCACTATAGTCCATTGTGTATTATTTTAAAATCATGGTATGCTTCTAAAGATGAGGATGTTAGCAAAACACTGAATCTTATAACACAAGCTCTAGACTTAGTTAGGATTTCTCCAGTTTTTCCATGGATATTCTCTTTTGTTCTTGACCCTAATCTAGTACATTCCATCATCTCATTTAGGTGTAATATCTCCTCCAATTCACAGCAGTGGTTTTCCTTTGATCTTTTAACTTTGATATTTTTGAGAAATACTGGTTAGGTGTATCTTAAAATGCTGTATTTTTATAGTAAAAAATTGTTCCTTTTCTTTTCAATGTCCCATTTGTCAGGAGTTATTACATCCAACACACACTGAAGAGAAGAACAAAATTCTACTTCCTAGATGAAAAATAATCATGAATTCCCAGATGTTTGTTTAACTAATAAACTTAAATGTCTGAATGAATACAGGCTATATCCAAATCCTCCGCAAAAACGTATGTGCAGCATTTACCACTTTAGTGATGTTTTTATTTCTTCTCATGGATTCCATGTGTATGATGATCATAATTTGTCTTTTCTTTCCATTTATTTACTCAATGTCTTATCACTATGGGCTCACAGGTGTTTATTTTATACTTTCAATTATATTTCAATATTGTTTTCTCATCTCCATTTTCAAGTGTTAAACATAGGCAGATATTAAAGTTTAGCTACTTTTCTTTTTTATTTCATGTGTGACAGTTTACTAGTTTCTTGGGCCTGGGCCCATATTGTTTTATTAAACTGTCAGTCCTTTGGCTGAGGAGATAACTCAATGGTTAATGTGCTTGCCATGCAAGACTTGTGAGGACCAGAGTTTGTGTTTTCCAGAATCCATGTAAATGGTGGGTGGATGTGGTATCCTTCCTTTAATTCCAGTCTTGGAGAGCAGAGACAGCAGATCCCCAGAACAGTTGGCCTAGAAAGAGTAGCCATATCAATGAACTCTGAGTCTGACTGAGATACTCTGCCTCAATGAATAAAGCTGAAAATGCAATCGAGGGTGATTTCTAATATCATAATTGGGCCTTCACAAGCATGTGCACACATATGTATGGACACCTATAAGCACATGTGCACAGTGCATTTACACACATATAAACACATATGCACACTCATGTGAAAATGAAAATAAATGCTTCTTAAAGAAAGGAATGGTGTCTCATACATGTATCTCCAGTGTTGAATGTAGTGCCAAACAAATACATACTAGGTCCTAGATTATTGTCTGGTGAAGTAATTAGATGAACAGAAAGATGTCCATGGCAAAAAATGAGCCTACTAAGCCCAGCC
Organism: Rhynchomys soricoides; assembly: GCA_019843965.1. Classification (NCBI taxonomy): domain Eukaryota; kingdom Metazoa; phylum Chordata; class Mammalia; order Rodentia; family Muridae; genus Rhynchomys; species Rhynchomys soricoides. The sequence goes on from JADRCH010007102.1 coordinate 647,458, forward strand.
AAGCCTGTGTGAGGCCCCAGGAGCTTGGATCCAGTTGACTGTTTTTACCATTTTCACTGGAGATATCAGCTAAAGCAGTTACAGTCCAATTTATGAGCAGAGCTGCTAAGACTAAGGAATGGTGTTGTTGACTGGACAAGTGGAGACAAAGCATCTCTACTGGTGCATCCACAGAAGCATGGCCTTGCAAGTTGAAAACATATTTCAAGAACACCAGAAAACAGCAGGTGCACCTTCCTGGAACACAAAGTCCTTAGGGGTGCCTTTGGGATGGAGGTTCGCAATGATAACCTACGCAGCTGTACCCTGGTGAGGATCAAAATAGTAGCAGAAACCAGAGTTGGGCTATTCAGCCAGTATGAATGTTTGGTTGGATAAACCATTTAATGCTTTAAGGAAGGCTTCCCTTATCTCAGTGTTTCGGATGTGTATTTTCATTCTGTTTGGCACCATTTCGAGAGGAAAAGGCCAACTTTTTAGAATATCTCTAATTCTCACCCATTGTTTTTGGTAAGGACCACCAATTCCAGTTTCCGGATAAAAAGATTAAAGGTCCTGAAGGCAAAGCATATGTAGCTTGGAACAGTTTTTATTGAGGTGTCTATGCCCAATTATTAAACAATTAGAAAAAAATGTGTACTTAGAATGGCTTCGTCTTAGGTTGTCCAGAAGGGAAAAAAGAGTACATCATGGTGATGGCAATGTGCAACTTCTCTGAACGTGTAACAGAGGAGGTTGTGCAGCTCATCAGACTTACAGTGGACTCTTCTCTTTCTGCATCACATTTGTTACATGTCCAGGAATAAATTTCTTAACCTCAACCCAGCTTTAGTTTTTGCATCAATGAAATGGTGAACAAGGTACCAACGTAACAGGTGGTTTTGATAAAATTTTGGTAAACATCATGCCCCTCACGTGGTACCTTGTCTCTAGCAGCTGCTCGAGGATGACACGTGTTCCAAAGACTCCCAACACACACATTCCATTCCGTACTCAGCTTTCTCTCCTTGCAGTTGCAAGTTCATGTCTAGTCTGCAGTCAGTAGCTGGTATTAGCCTACTCCATCTGAAATGTTAAAGTAATTCAATTCACTGTCTCCTTTTATACAACCCCCATGTCCTGTGACTTGCAACTTTTCTCCGTGTGTGTGTGTGTGTGTGTGTGTGTGTGTGTTTATAGCTTAGCTCCAAATGGATCAAAAAAGTTTGAATGTGTGGCCATCTGTAAAAGGCTTCTTGTATTTACTTCCCTCCCTTGAAGCCGTGCTGGGGCCTTCTGTACAATGCATCATGCCATGTTCCCATGGCACACTTTAGTAACGTGGAAGGAAGTGTCTTGCATTTTATTCCTGGGTAGCCACACTGCTTTCTGATGCAGTGATACAAGTTGTTGTTTGTTATTATTAATAAAAGGTGAGGAAAACATTAGTTCTCATCAGGCAGAATCGCAATAAGGAGAAGGCTTCACACATGGGAATTGATCATCACCTGAAAGTTCTGACCGAAATGCAGTGATTAGTTCTGGCTGTTCCTTGACTTCTCGGGTAGCAGCAATTTAAAAGCACAGAGCTCCAGGAGCTGCTCAGCTTTGTCTGCATCCAGCCGGCTCTGACTGATACAAATAAATCTTCGCATAAGCCTTTAGGTCAGACTCTGGCAGAATAGCCTATACGCTGACAACACATAACCAGACCATATTAAAGACGATCTATAAAAGTTATATGGCCTGACCTCATGTACAGCAAGATAGAGGCTCTATAAGGAGGACTAATTGACCATTTCTAGGAAACCAGTCTCCTAACACCACCAGGACTTCAATTTGAACTGTGCAGCGGAGAAGACAGTTGGTAAGTTGACAAGATATTTGTTTGTGAATATTTGAAGAGAAACCATAAAAGAAAGAGCTGAAAAAATATTCATTGTGGTCAGTGGGGCAGGAAAAAGATTAGAGAGCTTAAAGCTTTCAAAGCCCCAGGAGGGCTCCATTGTTAAAGAAAGCATGTGATAGAAAGGTAAAATGGGGTCACTCTTCGGGCCTCATCATTAAAATAATTTCACTACCTTAAATTTGTTGGTAAGTTAGTAAGGGATAGAAGGTTACCAGCTTCCTTACAGGATAAATCTCAAAAGCCAGGGGACAAGGACAGGCAGTGTCATTCTGATTGGGATAAGAATTGAAAATGAAATGGATGGGGTTAGCCATCTGTGGAAATCTTTTCAGAAGCAGCCAGCCCTAAGAGATGACAGCAAATGTGTTGCTAATGAAATAAAAGCAAGTTCTGAAACTTTCTCCAAGAAGATGTCAATCAAAATGCCATGTATTTAGGACCTGCTGCAATCTCAGAATTGTTTGTTAGATTGGGCATTATGAGAGCTAGAATCCACACTGACTCGCTAAGTGTCTTTGAAATTGCTTGACCTCTATGGGACTTAAATATTTTATCTGCAGCACAGAAGAGGTTTATACCCATCTGATCCAATGGCTTTGTGATCTAAGAACATTCATTGTGAGGTGCTATGTAAATTAGACCCTCAAATAATGGTTTGATGACGTTGATATTGATGACAGCATCAACGATGGTGGTTACAGTAAGAAAAGTTTGATGGACATTGGATGTTTTAAAAATGAAGAATTGCAGTATATTTTGCTGTTAGGTGTGACTGTAACTGGGTCTCTGTTCTTGGTCTAAGGATAAGTTACAATACTATCTTGTCTGCCTGACACTACACTACCCAACACAATTACTGGTGGTTTTTCATGCAAAACCATCAGAGTCACTTCAGGGTCATAAGAACTCTCCTCCCCTTGCCAAATGCTCTGGTTTTGTTTTGTTTTGTTTTCCACTTTAATGCACCACCCACTTCTGCAAGCAAGTTTATAAATGTGGAAATCCATGGTGTAGCCATGCCTTAAGCAATTTCTCTTTTCCCTACCATTTTCTTTTGTTTATTGATTCCCTAGATTCACCTGCATGTAAAGTATGTCAAGTCAAAACTATGTGCCTTTGCCTGGGTCACTACCCTCAACCTTTTATCTAAGTTCCTTGGAGCAGGAACCACATTGGTTCTAAGTATATTCTTGAACATCGCTGAGCATTCTTAATTCTTTTTAAGCCAGTCATGGTTCCCCGTGGCCACCAAATCTCTATCCAATGTGATATTTTATTATGAGATTCTGCAATTTATTACAATCTATGCACAGCTTTCTCCCTGGGCTTCCAATTTTGCCAGCTCTTTTGTAAACCAAGGACTAGAATTATGGACGGTTTAAGACTGTGTTTGACATTGGCAAAATATTGCTACCATATAGTATTCATTTTGATTGCCTTGGAGAGCCCTTGAGACAAAGTTCTGAATTGGAAAGAATATTAAAGCAAGGTACCAGGGGAATTTTGTTTTAAGTTTTCAGGCTATCATCAGCTATCCGTGGGACCTTGGAAAAGTTGCTGTCTGAGCTGAATTTTGTTTTCCTTATGACATTCTGATCACTGCTTGTCTGCCTGCCTCATTGAGGCTTTGTAAAGATTTCATAGTATTCTGTACTTGAGACATCCATAGCATTCACTATACCATGCTTTAACTTCTTGAGTTCTTATTATGCCTCTTAAACATGAGTCACAGTGTTGTGAAAGAAAGCCCCTCTGTGTCCCCAGAACCTATTACAAATCTAGGCACATATGATTGTATGGGGTAAGGGTTGTGAAAAATGATCTTCAACTAGAAATACTCTCTGCAGTGTGTTACACTATTTCCTGGTGAGGTAAATACTATATTTGCATACTCATGTTTAGCAATGGAATAATAGACTTGGGGGAGTAAACCATGGTGTCCATGGTGACACAAAAAGCTAATGGTGGACAAAGGAGGCACTCTTTGTATTGACTTCTAGTGCTGCATATGCCTCATTGTAATATTCTGAGTAGTTTTCCTGCCAATATGTATGATTATATTCATAGGGATTTTCAAACTTCTTATCCTAGACCATGTATAATGAAGTCAAGGGCATGCTTGTTGTAACCCAGGACTTCTTTTTTATTTTGCATTTTTGTTGTTTAATGAACATTACACAGTGTAAAAAGTGGCTGATAGTGTATAAGTCTCATTGTTGAACCTTTTATCAGCTTGATTCAAAAATAATCTATGAGAGCATTAAAGTCAGTACAAAAGGATAACATTCTGAGCAAGACTCAACCCAGCAAGAAATTGGTACCAAAAACGAAGTTAAAATATTTACAGTTAGGCTACAATTTGAGGGTAATCAGTCAATTGACAGACAGGCCCTACAGCACACCACTTTCTTCTCAGAAACTAAGTATGCTGCTTCAGTTTTGTTAAGGAAATGTTGTTCTAGGATTTTTTTATAGCTACAACGAATGCTAAAGGAGCAGTAATCACCTTTAGGAAACACGGTATAGGACAGATTTCTGACACCTTGCAATTGCAAATGCGGTGCCTTAATCCATTACTCTGAAGTAGCAGCAGCTGCAGAGGTGCTGTCACCATAGAAACAAAATAAGCATAGAGTATGGAAGTGGAAAACAGGACCCTAGTAGTAGCCTACTCACTTCTGTGTGAAAATGGTTCAGAGCAGATTATGCCAAGTCATGCCACACGCAAATACTTATTTTAATATAGAGAGCATAGTCACTGAAATCTTACCTGAGGTTGCTTTCTGGGACTCAGTAATGGCAAGTATACTGAGGAATCAATCCTTGCTGGGCTCCAAAACCCCAGCATGGAACTCCATTCTAGGCTTTATCATTGTCCTTCTGCCCTAAGAGGATGCTGATATCTCTCATCTAGCATATTGCAATAGCCACGTAAGGAGTCCTCTGCCCTGTTTGTGGGCACAAGCCACCTACATCTTTCTAAATAAAGTAGTTTAGTAGAATATCAGCAATTGAATCACTTTTTAGACCTCTGCTCTTTTAAAGGTACAAATTGTCTATAACACGTTAACAATTTTGCTTGTTTCAGCACACTGGCTTGAACTATTTTTTTCAAATCTTTAACAAACTACTTTCCAAAGAAATTCTGTGTTCAAGCAAAGAGGAGTGAGAAATATAGGGTTCTCACACAAGATGTCCTCACAAAATGTACACCCACAACTCCCCCACTGCCTGCATCCCTCACCACAGTGCTATACTTATAATAAATAAGCCTATGGTGACAATTATCACCCTAAACCCACAGTTCATATCGGGTCCATTTCTTAGAAAAAGATGAAATTTACACTGGAATAAAGCTCAAAGCCAATTTCTAAGCTCTGTTAGGATTATATTTTGAAATTAAAGGTAGCATACTATTTTTAATAATTAGTTCTTCAATACTCAGGAAAGTTCTTGATGATGAACTTTGCCATGCCATAGATTTGTTATTCACCAATCCCTTAGGGAATAATTGTTCTCATTAGCAAGACTTCCCAGAGAGCTGAGGACTAATTCTTTCCTACTATCAAGGGCATGGTGCCAAGGTACAGTACCAAAAGAGAAGAGATAGGAAATCTGAATTTTGAAGGGAGAATAGAAAGATGCTAATTTGACAAGTAGAGAAATAACATCTCTGTACTGAATTGTGTTTCAACTCTTCCTCAACTTGTGTTTAGCCCACATTCCTGTATACTTAAATTAACACAAAGAGCCTATTGAGCAAATGATTAAATGAAATGAACTCATAAAGATAGAGCTGTCATCCAGCATAAATGGTAACTCTTCAAGAGGAGAGTCAGGGTCAGTATTTCTTTACCTGGCATTAATACACAGGGTGAAAATAACCAGCTAACAAGCTAGAAGCCCAATCATGCTGGGACTGTGACCTTGGACTTCTATACTCCACAGCTGTTAGAAAATAAGTATCTATTGTTGATCTGTCCAGCTTATGGCATTTTTGTTTTGGCAGCCTGGGCTGATTAATCTGGCCTCCAAGTAGAGACTATATAAGGGTAAAGTGTCACAAACAAAGGTTTGCAAGGAGTCGTAGGTGACAAAAAGTGTATTGTAAATGTCATCTTAGAGTTCTTTGAAAATAGTAGGGAAGCAAAATAAAGTCTGCTATGTGCTCTTTTCAGTGGTAGTTATTATGCTTTATGAAAACTTACGAGAGAAGCTAGTCAGAAAATGAGGCTGGGGTCAGTAAGAGTTATTGAAACTGCTGAAACTGGCAGTCGTGGTAAAGGACTGCCTGATTTGATTTTTAAGTGTAGTTCTTGGATGCTTGAATCATCTCTCAACTGAACTCTCCCTAGAGTTTAATTCTTCGGACATAGAGTAGCCTTATTTCTTTCCAACTTTAACAACCCCACTTTTTCCTTCCCAGCAGCCATTCCTACATCAATGATTCTCGAAGTCTATATATACACCCACAATTCCCCAATTTCTTCTTTTGCTGACAGTTCCAAACCTATGGGGTCTGTAGTTAAATGGCTCAAGCATCAGGAATGCATCCACTTTAATTGTGACAGAGATCTTTTCACCTCTGTTTCTCCTTAAACTTGATTGATATATATATATATATATATATATATATATATATAGTTTGTGTGATAGTTTTAAATTCCAACTCCCTGCAATCTATAATCACCTGAGAAGAAAGCCTCAATTGAGAAATGCCATAGAGCAGCCTGGCCATTGGGCATATCTGTGGGTTGTTCTCATGATTGTTTTAGTTGAGGTGAGATGGTGAACCCACCATAAATGTTGCCAGCATTATTCTATAAGTTGGTCCCCAAACAGTGTAAGACTGGAGAAATAGATCTGGGAACAAGGAAGTACCATCATTTTTTGTGACTAACTTTGGATAGAATAGCCAGCTATTTCAAATTCCTTTCTCTCTGATTTCCATGCACTGATGGAATATAACTAGGAAGTTTAAGGCAAACAAATACTTTCTTTCTTTTTTTTTTTTTAACATAATCTTTTTTATTGTTTTTTTCTTTTCTTTTCTTTCTTTTTATAAAATGATTTTCAGATTTATTGTGGATAAAACAATAAAATAAGGAACAATGATACATTAAATACTGGTGATGACAGAACATTTTGTATTTCATTTCAAGCTTTTCTTTTCTTTTTTTATTTTTTTAAGTCATTGACGTGTATTAGATCACTTAATCTCCACAGTAACACATAACTACTTAGTACGTTGTATAAGGACTATTTTTACCTGTGAACTTGAGAGGCCCATACAAATGCTTGATGCCATGAATCTCTGATGAGAAAATACAGGCTCAAAAGTCAGCAGAACATCTCTGTCTCTGCTGTCATGCTCCTAGCTCTTTGATCTTGAGCAATCACCTGAGCTGGTTTGGATTCCCAGCACTGCATATAGTTTCAGTCCTTATGGAGAGTACATGAGACCCTGTCTTTTTTTTTTTTTTTTATTCCTACTTTATTTACATTTCAAATGTTTGCCCCTTTCCAGATCTCCCCTTTGGAACCTCCCGATTCCCTCCACCCTCCCCCTGCCTCTATGGGGATATTCTCCAACCACCTACCCACCACACCCCCAACCCACTCTCATCTTCCCTCCTTGGCATTCTCCTCTACTGGAGGATCTAACACTCTCAGGCCCAAGGGCCTCTCCTCCCCCTGATGGATAACAAGACCATCCTCTGCCGCATATGTGGCCAGCACCATGGGTCCCTCCATGTGTATTCTTTGGTTGGTGGATCAGTCTCCAGGAGTATCGGGGGTGGGGTGGGGAGGGGGTGTCAGGTCAGTTGCCACTGTTGCTGCCTCCCTGGGGATGCAAACTCCCTCAGCTCCTTCAGTCCCTTCTCCAAGTCTTCCATCTGGGACTTCACACTCCGCCCTACTGTTGCTGCGAAGTGACTCTTGGGTATTTTGAACTTTTGGGCTAATAACCACTTATCAGTGAGTACATACCATGTTCATTCATTTGTGACTGCGTTACCTCGCTCAGGATGATATTTTCAAGTTCCGTCCATTTGCCTAAGAATTTCATGAAGTCATTGTTTTTGATATCTGATTAGTATTCCATTGTGTAAATGTACCACAATTTCTGTATCCATTCCTCTGTGGAGGGACATCTGGGTTGTTTCCAGCTTCTGGCTATTATAAATATGGCTGCTATGAATATAGTGGAGCATGTGTCTTTATTACATGTTGGAGCATCTTCTGGGTATATGCCCAGGAGTGGAATAGCTGGGTCCTCAGGTAGTATTATGTTCCTTTTTCTTTCTTTCTTCCTTTTTACAGTCCACATTTTATTCCCTTCCTGGTCCACCCCTCCAACTGTTCCACATCCCATACCTTCACCCTTCCCCTCTGTCTACACATACTTCTTTAATGTTGTTTTTGGTTAGGGTATTTATCATAATAACAGAAACAAACCAACAAAACCTTGCATGTGGACAGGAACAATATTCCAACACATAAAATATTCTTCTTGTTGATTCTAAAAGGACCTTCTAGAAGAGTTTCTCCTTCATTGTGTAGAGAAGAAAGTATAATAATCTGTTTAATCAGTGACATGGTCTTGGTAAACTTTTGACATCTGAATATGAAAAATTATGCTTATTTGGAAAACACTGACTCTATTAGAATTTATCTTCCACCTCTTACCTAGTCATCTGGCATGGTAACTTTCTGTTACTCATGTGGCCCAGTTAGCATGAAGTCATTGATTTAAAGCATCAAACTTGACAATATGGTAGTCTATAAAATGTGTAGACCATTCATATCTTTTCAGACTGCTTTATAACAGAGGATGAGAAATTTCACATAGACACAGATAAATAACCTGTAAACATATGTTAAGTTGAAACTGAATTCACTTTTATTATAATAGAAAATAAAGAATTTGTCAAATCATGATGACATTTTTGTGACCATATTATTTTCCTCAAAATAAGCTTGTGCTATCTGGCACCATCACTGGATATTAAGCTAAACACCATCCAATTCAATTTCTTCAGGGACCAGACCATTAATTAAATGGAGACATGTTGGTGTCTTAGTTACTTTTTGTTTGCTGTGATAAAATACTCTGACAAAAACAATTTAAGGAAGAAAGGATTAATTTTGCCTTGCAGTTCTTAAATGATACAGTCAAGCATGGTACAGAAAATATGGCAGGATGAAATGGTGAGAGGAACAAGAGACCAACAACTCACAACAGAAGCTGGTTCCTCTCTCCCTCTGTCTCCCTCTCTCTCTTTCCTTTCTTCCCTGTCTTCCTTCTTTTCTTCTCTTTTTCCTTTTGATTCATGGCCTCACTGTGTAGCCTTTACTGGCCCACATCTCACTCTGTAGACTAGGCTGGTCTCAAACTCATAGAAATCCAGCTGCCTCTGCCTCCTGAGTTCTGGGAATAAAGGTGTATGCCACCATACTAAGCTTATGGGTCTGGTTTTCATATTGGGGACTAAGGACACAAAATGTGAAATATGTCAACTAACCATCTGGGAGAAGAGAAAGGCCTGTAGGGTAGGTTCAGGAATCTATTAAGCCATAAAAAATAAATTCTTGGCTATTTTCTACTTGTTATTTGGCCACGAATCTTTATCAATCTGAAATGAATAGTTATGGATTTTACTTAAATTCTATAGCCCATAACCAGTTCACGTAGCAACATCTAGCTACAAGAAACCTTAGGAAAGTGTTTTAATATTATGTGTAGTTTAACAAATTCCCAACTCAAATGCACAATGAGTTCTGCAAAGAGGAAGTAGAAAATAGAGGATGAATAGATAACCGCCCTTGTTTGCAATAAGAGCAAGCCTACTGGTACAACAGTGAGTATTTTCTTTGTTTGATATACATCATTGGAAAATGTTATTCTATGTGTATGGCTGTGTACATGTGGCCAGATGAGTGCATTAGATCCTCTGGACTATCCTTACAGACAGTTTTGAGCTGCCATGTGGATACAGATAATTGAACCTGGGTCCTGTTCAAGAGCTGCCAGTGCTCTTAACCCCTGACCCATCATCTCTCAGGCCAAATCAATATACCACATTAGTTTTGTTTTTGTATTTATTGTCTATTTCTTCTTCAGCACTTTTTTATTAATTAAGTTATTTATTTATTTGACATCCCTATTACACCTTCACTTCCCTCCTTTCCTCCAAATCTCTTCCCCTTACCTCCCCTCCCCACAGACACCACTCCTCCCCTTCTCACAAAATGGGAGACATCCCATGGATATCAACCAACTCTTGCCAAATCAAGTTGCAGTAAGACCAAGTGCATCTGCATCTTTTTCTATTGAGCCTCCACAAGGCAGCCCAGTTAGGGGAAAGGGATCCAAAGGCAGGCAGTGTAGTCAGAGACAGCTCCTGCTCCTGCTGTTATGAGTCCCACATGAAGACCCAGTTGCACAACTGTTACATATGAGCAGAGGGCCTAGGTCAGTCCTGTCCATGCTCTCTGGTTGGCAGTTCAGTTTCTGTGAGCTCATATGGGCTCAGGTTAGTTGATTCTTTAGGTTTTCTTGTGGTGTGCTTGACCTCTCTGGCTGTTTCAATCCTCCCACCTTTTGTACAGGGCTCCCTAATGTTTGGCTGTAAGTATCTGTATCAGTTTCTCATCAGTTCCTGGGTGAAGCCTCTCTGATGACAGTTATGCTAGGGTCCTGTTTGCAAGTATAGCAGAATATCATTAATAGTGTCATGGGTAAGATCTTTCTTAATGCATAGGTCTCAAGCTAGGACAATCATTGGTTGGCCCTTCTCTCAAATTCAGCTCCAGTTTTACCCCTGCACATCCCGTAGGCAGGACAACTTGTATGTCTAAGGTTTTATGACTATATTGGTGTCCCAATCCCTCTGTTGAAACTCTTTCCTAGTTATAGGAGATGGCTGATTCAGGCTCCAAATTCCCCATTACTCAGAGTCTTAGCTAGTGTCACCCTCATAGAGTCCCAGGATTTTCTATTGTCCTAGGTTCCTAGCTCATTCCAGATACTCCCCTCCCAACCTAGTTGTCTCTCCAAGTACTCTCTCCCTCCATCTTCCCCCCACCTCCTCCCTCAATTTTTAGAGACCTGAAGCTTAAGTAACCAGTTAACAAAAAGCACAGCAACAGTCCACATTATTTCATTTAATGTAATGATTACAAATAGTAAGGTCTCTTGTCATCAGTGAGGCCAAATCCTTAGAATTTGCACCCACATGATGCTTAATATTGTTTCCAATTCTCTTAAGTCTCCGTGGGTAGAAAACATTCAAACAAACGTGACTACTTTGTGCTGTGACAGATGCCTATGATCTCAGTGTCCAAGAGATAGAAGCAGGAAGGTTGTGAGTTGGAGAATGTCTCTGTACATTGAATTTTGAAGTTCATCGGACCTTTGCTTAGAATAGAAGACCTAGAAATAAACCTTCATGGCTTTAATTACTGAACTTAGTTTAAAAAAAAAAAAAAACAGTGCCAAAAACATACATTGGAGAAAAGGACATTGTCTTCAAAACTGGTACTAGGAAAATTGGATATCCACATATAGAACAATGACATCAGATCCATATTTCTCACCCTGTGCATAAAATGAAGTCAATGTGGATCAAATGCCTTAATATAAGACCTGAAACTTTGAAAGTGCTCTAAGAAACACATAGTAAGAAGTTTCAAGGTAATAGGCATAGGCAAGAACTTCTTTAAAGGGCTCCAACATAGAGGAAATAAGTCAATAGTGACAAATGAGATTACATGAATTTTAAAAATTTCTGTAGAGGAAAGGAAAGCATTAATCTTGGGAAGAGGCAACCTACAGAATGGAAAAAATCTTTGTCACTCATCCAGTGGGCAGAGGGTTAATATATAAAATATTTATAAAGAAATTAAACACACAAAGTGCAAATTAGCCAATCAATAAATAAATACATGGGTTCATGAGCAGAAAAAACAGTTCTTAGCAGAATAAATACAAGTGACCAATAAATATTTGAGAAAGTATTCAACATTCTTAATCTTCTGAGAAATAGAAATTGAAACTATTTTGAAATTCCATCATCCTGGTTAGAATGACTGTCATCATGATAATAAATCACAACAAATGCTCAGGGAAAGAGAAACACTTACATGCTGCTGGTGAATGTGTAAACAGCTTCAGCCACTATGAAAATTCATGGTTATATTCCTTATTCACTGAAAATAGGACTTCCATAAACTCAAGCTGTCCCACTCCTGGGTATATGCCAAAGGACTCTGTAATGTTGTTTTGTTCATTGCTCTGATCAAATACCCAACAAGATACAGCATAAAGAGGAAGGGTTTGTACTAGCTCACAGTTTGAGGATATCGTCTGTTGTGGTTGGGAAAGCCTAATAGCAGAAATAAAAGGTAGCAGGTCTAATTGAGTCTGTAGCCAGGAAGCAAAAGGAGGTGAATGCTGGCTAGCAACTCACTTTCTTCTTGTTATTTGGCCTAAGAGCCCAGCCTCAGGAATAATACTGCCTACATTTAGGAGGTCTCACTGGAAAATGGACTTGTGGGTTCACTGGCTGTCATTGCCCCATTTGCCCAATATGGGGCAAACACTGGATAAATCTCCTTTTCTTGCTTTCAACTATTTACAAAAAGGCAATCTCTTAAGGACACATCCAGAATTTTTCTTCTAGGTGATCCTGTCAAGTTTAAAACCAATATTAGCTATTAGAGAATCTATGGCTGCCAAATCTATACTGCTCTTGTAGAGAACCGGAGTTCCATTTCTAACACCCATATCAGGTAGCTCACAACTGCCTGTGACTTCAGGGAATCTGATTCCCCTTTCTGGTGTCTCCAGGTAACTGCCCTCACGTGCACGTACCTACATAGAGACACACACATGTATACATAAATAAAATCATTCTAAAAATCATTCTTAAGCCAGTTGCATTGTATAATGTACACATTGCATCTTTGTGTGTATAGGTGTGTATAGTATATGTGTGCACATGTGTGTGTATGGATACATGTGCATGTACATATGTGTGTAAGTGCTCATGTGAAGGCTGGAAATTAACATTTGGTAGTTTCTATTCTTTATCAATCCCTATATTTTTATTATTTAAATGTGTGTGGCTTTTTTGCCTGCAAGCATGTCTGTACTCCATGTGCATGTTTGATGCCCACAAAGGCCAGAAGAGAGCATTGGGTCCTTGAAACTGGAGGTATAGATAGTTGTGAACCAACATATAAGTCCTGGGTATAGAACCCTTGTCCTCTGGAAGAGCAGCCAATTATCTTAACCACGTGCTATTATTCACTGTGGTGTTTTTGCAAAGAGAAGTTTGCTTGATGAGGAGTGAGGACTCCACTTATCTATGGGTATAAGGGCAAACACTTAAGATGGAATAAGGGCTTGTTCTTCATATCCAGCTTTTCTATGAGCGCTGATGACCAAAACTCAAGTCCCGATGCTCATATGGCATCATCTACCATGCCATCTTCTCATCCCTTTGCTAAAAGATAACGGCAGCAACAAAGCTCTAAGTTTTTGTTGTGTTCCCTTTAAAGGACAGAAAGTGTTATATACCATCAGTCTAAGACTTTGTCTTTCTTCTTTTTTTGAATAAAGTCATAATAAATAATAATGTGATAGTAATGGTAATGTTCTAGTAGACTTTCTGTGTGACAGAGGAAATTTTCTTGACTCTTGGACTCATTAGCTAAGAGGACTCAGGTCTTGAAAGTCAATATATCTTCTAAAGTCCCCCCAAGGCAATGACTTCTGATTTTGTTGTCACAAAAAATAGGAAGTGAGGACAACCAATAAGGAAAATCGAGCAAAGTTTTAATAACTCACTGGTGACCTTAAATTGCTCCCCAAAAATTCACCCAGCACCACTATGAAAAACAAAAACAAACACAAAGCAAAAAAACAAAACAAAACCAAGGAATAGCTTTACGTATTCTCCCTTAGGTGGCTTTTTTCCCCTTGAGAAGAAAAACAGGAGCAGAGAAAAATTATGTATCTAATTGCTTCTATATCACTGTCTCAAAATGAGTTTTGAAGTTGACAAGTTATAATAATTTCTAATTGTATAGTTTATGGTAGACATATCCTATAAAGTTAAATCATTCTGCTGCTCCTTTTAAAGTTATTAAGATCTGTTGTTATTCACTGCCTCATTTGATATTCCTTGCTCTCCTGTTTTGGTAATTGAGCATGGTACTTATTAAACCTGGTCTCAAACGGTTAAATTCTATCTCTGTGGCATACAAAAAGAAATGTTCTTCCCTGACATTGAGAGTTAGCTGTTGTCATAAGACTTGTTTTGGTTCATAAACATATGAGTCGATGTGTCCGTTTCTCAGTGAAAGCTTTAGAGCCAATCTATGCTTGTTGTATTACTTTCCCTAAGTCAGTGTAACGTGCAAGGTCTAAAGCACAGTGCCAGAGTGCACTGAATGTTCAAAGCCTGCAGAATACCCAGAATGAGCACATATTACAACTGAGAAAGAAATCTGTGTTATTTGAAGTCACTACTCTTTTAATTTTAAAGTTTGATTTTTTTTTTTTTTGGTGAATCAATGAGATTAAGGTTATTTATAGGTACTAAGATTTTGAGTCTCTGTGTTACATAGCCTCATAACCAGCTTACCTTGGAGAATATAATGAGATATGAAAATTGAATCTTAGCAACACATCAGAGAAATCAATTCAAGCCAGTTTGTGAAAAGTAGGTTACAAAGATATTCTATAAGACTCCTGTCTACCAAATAGACCAAGGAAAGAGAATAAAAGACACAGAAGTAAACCCATAAAACTACAGATATCTAATCTTTCACAAAGGTATCAAAAAACTACATCACAAAATACAGCCTCTTCAGAAAATAGTGCTGTCAAACCCATTCACAAATAGAAAAATTGAAATGTGATTCATATCTCCCACCCTATACAAAATTCAATTCAAGGTAGTTGAAAGACCTTAATCTAAGACATGAAACACTGAAACTGGTAGTAGAAAACAGTAAAAACTTTCCAAGATATAGGCATAGGCAAGGATTTTTTTCCACTCCCTCTGGCAAGGATTTTTTGAAAAGACTGGTAGCACAAGAAATAATTCCCAAAATGAACAAATAGACTTGCTTGAAATTAAAGATTTCTGCATGTCAAAGGAAACAGTAAGCAGAGTGACAAACAAAAGACATGGAAAATTACCAGCTATACTGTCACCTTAAAGGGATTAATAGCTAGACTATGCAAAGAATTTAAAATATTAAACATCAGATCACCAAAACACCCATACAATAAGTGAGCAAATGAATTGAATAGATAAGTTTCAAAGTAACACACGCAAATGACCAAAAATATGTTTAAACATCATTAGCTATCAGAGAAATACAAATTATAAGTGTTTTGAGATTTAATCCTACCCTAGTTAGAATGACTTCCTTCAAAACAAATGATTACAAATACTTCTGAGGATATGCTGATAGAATATTGCTGGTAAGAATAGATACTTGCTCAGCCCCTATTAAAATCAGTATAGTGTTCTAAAGCAAGTTAAAAATAGAATTAGAATTGCCATATGATCCAGATATACCCTATGACGTCAACAAGCATACTTACCTATTCATGTTTATAGCTGACATCTTCAAAATATGGAACAACTCTGGATGCCAGTCAATAGATGTGTGGGTAAAGAAAATATGGAAAAAATATACAATAGAGTTTTGTTTGGCCCCATCAGAACAAGATTGCTGTTCATTAGTTTCTTAGCTAATTTTCCTGTGCTGTGATAAAATATCATGACAAAAGAACCTAAGCAAATGAAGGGTTGTTTGGGCTTATATTTTCAGGGGTATATCATTGTGGGGATGACATGAAAACCAACAGGAAAGGCATGTTGGCAGAAGCAGGGGTCTGGCTAGTCATACATTCCCAGGAAACAAAGAGTAACAAGAAAGGAGGCAAGGTTGTAAAAGTCGTAGGCTTACCCCCAGTGATACACTTCTTTCATCATGTTTCTACATCCTGTAGGTTCTACAACAGTATCTTCATCTGGAAACCAAGTATTCAAACACATGAGCCTGTGGGAGTTCACATTTAAACAACACCCAGCATTAACAAACTCTTGGTTTCAGGCCCCAACATGGAATAAATTGGATGTGTTGCTACACACCTATAATCCTTGCATTATGAAGTCGGGGTAAACCTGGGATACATGTATCCAAAAACATACTAATAAGAAATGAAACATAATTGAAAAAAGATGGATGGCATGATTGGTCCCCAGTAGCATTCCCATGAGGATGAGCAGTAGGCCCAAATTCTAGCAAATGTCAACTATCACTAATTTTGAAGTTTTTCTATTAATAAGGGGAACGATAACATACTTAGGAAAAAGACATACTGGTGACAGGCTAAAGTCAACTGTACCTGCTTAGTCTACCTATGCAGTAGTGCAGTGGCCAGGGCCAGGGCCAGGTGAGAAGTGTTGAAATAAAACTTTAAAGCATGTCCTATTTGAGAATACCTCCAGGTACTTGTCCTTTGCGGTCCCAGCTTCCTAAAGCATCCCTTCTACCTTGAAACCCTTAATATAACTTTCAGGCATCCAGGAAGGAGCTCCTTATTGTCATGTAGAGATCATACTTACAAAAGAGATGTTATGTGACAAGCCACACTGCTCGTCATTATTCTGAGCTTGGGAATTTATTTTATAGCCAAGAGCTAGAAAAAAGAATGAACCTGAAAATGTGCACCAAAGATGTGCTTGTAGAGAAGTTTGAAAAATAAGTGGGAAAATAATGGTATGGTTGTCTACTTCATATTTCAGTCACTGTCCTGTCACTTGCACAGGGCCATGAAAAGAGTGAGTCTATAGGCAGATACTGAGATTTCTATGCAGAACTCCTTGTCAACTTCCATTTTCCATGATATGAATAAGTGAAATTTTATATGTGAGAAATAGTTAGGAAAAATAAAATGTTAGAAGAGTGAGTTCATACTGTATAACAGATTTCATTCCTGAGTGCGGACTTGTTGTGGATAATAGCTTTACCAGCAGCTCCATCCATTTTCTTTTAGAGGGTCTTATAAACTAGAGCATTAGCCATAGACAACATTGTGAATTAGGGTGTTCAGCATCTACTCTGATTCAGATAAATGATAAGGGGCAAAGAGAACATAAGGGGAATGTCAAGGATGTGGAGGGAACTTTAAAGAGTCATTTTCATTGATTTATTTTCTTTATAGAGAAATGCGATAGCAGACTTGCAAAGCATGAAGAAGGCACTGATATTAATTTGACACTGAGTTTTTAGGACAAAACAAATACAAATGAGACATCGATTAATGTCACAGGTATTAAAGAGATGTTCTCAGCATGGCACAGATAAGCAATTTCGTCACTCGAGATTGTGCCAACAGGGTTGTGAGTTTGAGGACAGCATGGTGTACACAGCGCATCCTAGGCACAATTGAGCTACATACTGAGATCCTGCCCCCTCCATGACATTAATTAAACATAGACCTGAAAATAAAGGGTTCTAGGCCATTGGTTAAATTTTCTGGCCAATGCTCTTGTATAAAAAATTGATCACACTTAAACCAGCTTAAAGTATATAAACTGGATCCTGGACTTGGCACTCTTTGTCACACTAACATTTGTAAAACTAAAACATGAGTATTCTGTCTGACTTGATGGATATAGCTAAGGTGGGTTGAACGTATTGCAATATGGACTTTTCCCCAAAACCATAAGTAGCAAATCTTAAAGAAGCATTGTCAGGAAGACAGCCCTTCAGCACAAAACAGAATGGCCACAAAATAGACTACTAATGGGCTCATTCAAGAGCTAGTTTTCCTTCATAGGAGAAACTATCTCTGGAAACTAGGCTTCTACCAATGATAGAAAAGAGACATTTTATAATGTATGAGTAATGAAACATAGTAAACCTAACACTGAGCCCTTCTGAGAGAGTACTTAAATTGATCCATTATCTGCCTGGGTAGGTGTCAAAGCCAATTTAGGTTAGGCAAATAAGAAAATATTAATATTCCTTACTTGTACTGTAACTGGTTCTTGAAGCTGGGCAGTAGTGGCGCATGTCTTTAATCCCAACACTCAGACAGAGAGCTAGATGGATGTTTGAGTTTGAGCCCAGCCTAGTCTCCACAATGAGTTACTTCCAAAGCAACACAGAGAAACCCCATCTCGAAAATCCAAGTAAAACCAACCAACCAAACAAAGAAACCGAATCCGAACCAAAACATGAGATTAATTCTTGAATTGGGTATGCTGTTATTTGAAATACATAGTATGCACACACACAGAGATATATTTAATTGTACATATGTTTTAAACTTATGTTTATTAATTTTAATATGTATTGCCCTGTACAGGCCTAAACATGTAGCCCCTGTACGCATCAATCTAACATTCTAGTAAGGATATGCAAATATTAAGCAAATTAATAAATATATGGATAAATATATGCAGTCTTTGAGCTAAGTACTCTGAAAATATTATGCACTGAGGAAAAATATGAACAAAGTATATTATTTGTTAGAGAAATTTCCCATAGAGAGTAACTCCATTTATTTAAAACTCAAAATTACTACATTTGGGCTGTAGCTCAGTGAGGAGCACTTTCCAAGTGTGTGTAAGTTCCTTGTTTGATCCCTAGCACACACATACAAGTGCACAAATGTTCATAGATACATATAAATACTTCTATATATTTATATTTGCATAGCTGTAAGTGAAAGGTACTTCTATTGTTATCTATTTCACAAATTTTGGGAATTTTCAAGTGACTGCCAACAGTTAACTCATCTAGTCATTTGAAAAAAAGAATACTCAAACCAGGTATGCTTAATGTTGAGTGTAATCCAATCTCAGGACACTGATGCAAGAGCAACACTCTAGGAGTTTAAGGCCAGCCTGAACTACTTATTTCTTGATCATCCCAGGCTATAGGACAATACCTGTCTGAAATAAATAATCCAAGTTTCCTTGATAATAGTGCCCTATGTTTTTGTCTATTGGCCTATACTGAACATCAGGGTGAGAAGCAGGCATGTATGGCATTTTCTAGGCTGCTTGCTATGCTTATTTTTGTTTCAGGCAATGATAACTCTCTGTGTTCCTCTAACAACCAGGACCACATTTCCACCTGGCAGTGATCAAACAGCAGAATAGAATTCTAAGAAATAAAATGACCTAGTGTGAAGGCTGTAAGAGGTCTAAGCAGAATGTAGCTCACTGGCATTTGGTTAGTATGAAAAAATAGGTTTTCATGGTTTGGGTTAAGATGGAAGTTTTACATATATATAAATGATCCCAAAAATTCTACCAGAGAACTCCTACAGCTGATAAACACCTTCAGCAAAGTGGCAGGATACAAAATCAACTAAAAAAATAATCAGCCAAGCCATCTTATACACCCAAGGCATGCACGTGACTCCTAAAGATTTTAAATCCTCTAAATTGGTACATGTGTGGTACTTAGACTTAGATTGAGTAAACAAGAGAAGTTGTCTCACCATGATGTTGGTCCAGGATGACTATTTGTGATAATTTGTGGTGTGAATGAGTGCTGCCATGCCCTACCTTGAGATGTCAGTGTTATTTTCCCAACTTTCAGTTCTCCACATGTTCAGCTTGGCTCTTGCTTGGGGCAGAGCATTAATGTCAGGGGAGAAGACCAGCAGTAGCAGGGTATTAATAGAAAAGAGAATTAATGCTCTCCTGGCGAAGTTGCAGGATGTAAAACTGCATAGGAGCCAACACTCAACAGACTCCAGTGCTTGCCACATGTCCCTCTGACTTTAAAAGAGTCACAGTTTTAAAGACAAAATTAGAGTCACATCTCAAGACTGAAATGCTAAGCCTTTCCAAGTTTGTGATCTTTTGCAACTGGACCAATCACATGACTGTGAAGTTAGTCCTTATAGTAACATCTTGGAAGGTTGAGATGGAAGTTTGGTGGGATTGAGAAAGTGTAGATGCTTCAGTCCCTCTTAGAAGGCGGAACAAAATACTCACAGGGGAAATACGGAGACAGTGTGGAGCAGAGACTCAAGGAAAGGCCATCCAAAGACTGCCCTTCCTGGGGATCCATCCCATATACAGACACCAAACCCAGATACTATTGTGGATGCAGGGAAGTGCTTGCTGACAGGAGCCTGATATGGTTGTCTCCTGAGAGGCTCTGCCAGAGCCTGACAAATTACAGATGTGTATACTCACAGCTGAGCTCAGGGTCCCCGATGGAGGAGTTAGAGAAGGGACTGAAGGAGAAGAGGGGGTTTATAACCCCATAGGAAGAAAAACAATACCAACTAACCAGACCTCCCAGAGCTCCCAAGGAGTAAACCCACCAACCAAAGAATACACATGGAGGGACTTAGCACTCCGGGCGGCGTATGTAGCAGAGCATGGCTTTGTTGGACATCAGTGGGAGGAGTGGTCCTTTGTCCTGTGAAAGCTTGATGGATGCCGCAGTGTAGGGGAAAGCCAGGGTGGGAAGATAGAATTGTGCAGGTGGATGGGGGAGCACCTTCATAGAGGCAGGAAGGAAGGGAGATGGGATAGGGGGTTTCCAAAGGGAAGAACTGGAAAGGGAATAATATTTGAAATGAAAATAAAGAAAATATCCAATAAAAGAAAAAAAATAAAATTCATTCTAACAATAAAAAAGAGAGAGAGAGAGAGAGAGAGAGAGAGAGAGAGAGAAATGGCCTTCGATATAAAGCTATTGTAGTCTAAGCAAGAGAACTTGAGCAATGCTGATGTGAATAAGTAGGGACAGAACCATCAGTAGGCTGTGCATAAAGATCTGTTTGAAGACTCAAAGATGAGTCTATACCAGTGACTAGTTGGAGAATAAATCAGAACCTGAAACTCAGAAAGGCCAATAACAGCCTTTGCTTCAATCAGGAACTGTGCCTCCAGAGCTTGCTTGGGATATCACTTTGCCAGAGAACCTCACTGTCATTTCAAAACCAAACTAAAGTAAAAATGAGGATGTAAAAAAAAAAAACAAACAGAAGTGCAAAGAGAGTCTTTCCCAACTCTATTTACTCCCTGCCTCTTAGCCTACCTTTCTGTTTACCAGATCATAATGACTCCTCTCTCCCTCTCCCTCTCCCTCTCCCCCTTCCTTCTCCTCCCCTTCCTCTCCCCCTCCCCCTTCCTCCTCCTCCTTCTCCCCCCTTCTCCTCCTTCTCTCCCTCCTCCTTCCCCTCTCCCTCTCCCTCCCCTCCTTCTCCCCCTCCCCCTCCTCTTTCTCCCTTCCCTTCCCTCTTCCTCTCTCTCCATTTCTTCCTTTTCCCCTCTCTTCCTCTCCCCCTCTCTCCCTCTGGTGTTTCCTTGTTTCCTTCATTTGGTACTTAGCTATGGTAGATAATCCAACAACTTGCTCCTCTGGGCTTGCCATCCTTGGAGTATTTATATCCATGTGTAATGACTGCTACTCCTCTCATCTATATGGTGAATTCCTTCAAGGATTTATTTTTAGAAGAGAGTCTTTTGCCATTCCCTGTGTTCCCAAAGTTCCTGCTTTTTATGCAATGCTTTTGACGTTCAATATAGGGTCAAGAGAAGCCACAACAGTATTTACCAAGGTTTTTTCCCCTTTTTCCTATTTTCTTTTTTCCTCCACAATCATCTGTCTCTTGCTCAGAAATGTTTCTGTTAAAGATGTTGATATATCATTCATTTGTAATTACAAATTTGTGGTTTGGGAATTCTAGACAACTTTTTTACCACATAGAATACAGAAGTTGAGTTAGAGAGCATGTTCACTACTCAGAAAGTTCCCTTATATACTTTACTATCAGTTACCCAGCTCTTTTCATTTATCCAGCTTCCAGTTCTTTTCCTTCCTTCCTTCCTTCCCTCCCTCCTTCCTTCTTTCCTTCCTTCCTTCCCTGCTTCCTTCCTTCCTTCCCTTCTTCCTTCCTTCCTTCCTTCCCCCCTTCCTTCCCTCCTTCCTTCCTTCCTTCCTTCCTTGCCTTTGGTTTGTTGAGACAGTTTTTCTTTATGTAGCTTTGATTGGCCTGGAACTCACTCTGTAGACCAGGCTGGCCTCCAATTCAGAGGTCTGCCTGCCTCTGCCTCCTGAGTGCTGGGACTAAAGGTATGCTCAACCACACATTAATTTCTATCAAATGCATGTTAGGTGTCTGAGTTTTAAAGATCATAATATTAGTACAAACTAATCTATATGTGCTTTTTTCACTTAACAATTTTGACATTATGTTGATTATCATCACCAAATAATATTTTGTCCATAAAAGTATGCAATTCATTCATTCATTCACTCATTGATGAAGAATTTCCAAGTAATAAGCTGTTCTGAATATTCATGTAAAAGTAGATGTACATTTTACTTCTTTATCTAATTCTTAGGAATAAACTATTGAAATTATTTAAATTTATATAATCACAACAAACTGTTTGCCACATGGTTTTATCATGCAGTGTGTATGTTCGATACATCACAATATGTGTCATTGCTAATATTTTCTACTTTGCCAATTTATTGGATAAAAATTGGCATTCTAAAGACATATATTCTTGATTTGCTTCTTCAAGATGACATATGATGCTTAGAATATTTTAAGTTTATTTGCCCTCAATAAAACGTGTGTTCAAATATATATTAGAAAAAAATTAAATTGTTTATACATCTGGTGATAAACTTCATCTATAAGACAAAAGCAATCTAAATAATAAAGGACAAATATTTGAACATGGTACTCATTTTTTTTTAATTGTGTCTTTTGAGAAGCAGAATTTTTAAATTTTTGAAGGCAAGTTTATTATTTTTACTTTTCTACATCCTTAACTTATGAAAGTTCATTTCTAATCAACATTGCATCTCTCCATATCTGCCACTTAATAATCCTTCTTCAGATTTCACATGATCAACCCTACTTTCTGCTTCACAAGGATGGATTCTCGTGATAAATAGATGTTTGACTCCATCTATTCACCTCTTATCATTTATGTTATTGTTGGAATATTTACATCTTCCATACACATTGTAAGATCCCTACTACAATGTTATTTTTACTAAATTATCTTTTATTTCATGAATATAAAATAAACCATAGTATCTTATAGTTATTTATTCTTTTTGAAATTTTTTGTAGATCTGCTTTCCCGCATAACATAATTTCCTTCTGTTACTTTAGCATTTATTTTATTTCAAGTCTGTTAATGGCAAGCTGTCAGCTTTACTTCTCTAGAAGTACCTTTTATCATTTGTCTTGAAAAGTAGTTTTGTTGAATACAGACTGACAAGCTTACTTTTCTTTTCATTAAAATACCATACTCTTCTGTACTATACTCTTGTCTAATGAAAAGCCAGTATCTGTTCATAAACTTTGTTTCATAAGTGTAATTTTGTTTGGTAGTACAGTTGTCTTCAATATTTTATCTTTATTTTCAGTCCCATAATTTGATTGCAAATGTGACCTAGCTTAGCTTATTTTGGGTTGTTTACTTGAGTTTTTCTTTTCTTTTTTTAGAAAATTGAAGCTATAAATCAATAATTTGTATCATTTTGAGGAAATTTTCATCATTACTTTCCAATATACTTATTCTTTCAGTAGCCTCTTCTATTTTTATACTAGTTGGTTTAATCTCTTTATCTGCTGCATCCAAAATCTGAGTCATCAGTAAATCAGTTTTTATTGACTTTTTTTTAATCCTTGACTGTTTACCATATTTTCTTATTTCTGTGTATGTTTACTAACTTTGTTTTGGGCTTGGTATGTTGCTGCCACATTTTAATCACATTAGATTTTGTTATATTTGGAAAGTATTAAGTTTTAATTACTCACCTGTTTTCTTGTGGCTGCTTTGGCTTATATGCTAGTAAGT
Organism: Rhynchomys soricoides; assembly: GCA_019843965.1. Taxonomy (NCBI): domain Eukaryota; kingdom Metazoa; phylum Chordata; class Mammalia; order Rodentia; family Muridae; genus Rhynchomys; species Rhynchomys soricoides. Next base: position 671,239 of record JADRCH010007102.1, read on the forward strand.
AAGAACTATCAAACAGCACAATATTCCAGGCTTCTTCTAACCTATAAGACTCAACTTCCAACTTTCAAGTCATCTAAAATGAATGCAGTTATGTTGCTTATAGGGAAAAGGATACAACTGGAGAAATCCATATGAAGGAAATTAAACCTTCATATGGATTAAATTAAACAAAATTATGAATTTAAGCTCATGAAGAAAGCTCTAATTCATTTTCTTCCATTTGTGGTTCCTAGATTTTATAGAGACACATGAAATCATGTATGTATATACGACATGAAAGTAGAAGTGGAACTGTCTAGTAGAACAAAAAGGATTAACAGGAAAGGGAGGAACAAGAAAAAGAACAGGAGGTGGTGTGGGAGTCATATGCTCAACTTGCAGCATATCCTCACATGACAATGTCATTAAATAACAAAGTACCATATACCATGAATATATAACCAATGAAAAAAATGTAAATGTATACCAAAGTTTACTTTTCTTCTTAACTGGGAGTAGATTAAGAGTCAGCTTTGCTATAGTTCTTACTCTTTAGGGCCAGCCGTTCTGATGTCTCAGCTAGATGCTAGGGATGGTACTTAAGTGTAAGGGAGGGATATTCTCTGGCTACATATTTCCAACATTTTTAGCACTGATTGACCACTAGTATCTCTGAACCCCTGTCATCCTCAAAACAGCTACTGTCTAGTACATAATCCCTGCATTTTCCCCCTGCCCTGGTACCTGCAGAGACTATTCAAGAAATCATACAACAGACTTTGTCAGACTCCAAGGCTTCTCTCTGTTCAGTTCCTTCATTTTCAGTGCTGTTCTGTTTAGGTTTCAGCCATTCAGCTTCCCAGAATATCCATTTTAGCTTCCTCTGATCAATCAGGTTTCTCTTAGGCTTGAATTCACTGCACTTGCATTTCAGATCTCTGTATAGTGTTTGAGGAATTGTCCTCAAGAAGAAACCTCTCTGTTGCCCAAAGTTTATTGCTTTAGATGCTTTCTCCAGTGCTATGCTGCTTCTAATGCAGGGACAAGCCAAGTATCTATTTTGATCAGAAACCTTAAAAGCTTTTAAAAATCCTCCTTTGCCGTTGTCATTAGCAATCATGCCTCCAGTTAGAGACATGGGGTATAATTATAGTCCTTTAAATTAGTCCTCCTCTTTTGAGATGATACCATTTCAAAAATACTGTACTCATAAGGCTAGAATTAGTAGATAGGAGATAATCCTCATGGACAGTTCTTCATGTTCATTATTATTTAATACTCTACCATTTATCAGTTATTTTTAAAGATTTTTACTTGTTATTTAGTGTGCCTACTACTTCTTTCCACATGACTAAGTTCTCAGGTTTTCATGTGATTAATATTTACTAGACTTTCAGTATGATTATAAGGAAACACATTCTACTATTTACTATGAAGATCCAGCAAAGCCTCACAAGAAACACAATGTCTAGTGAGAGAAGCAGACAAGGAAACATTATAGGTAATATATCCACGTTATGACACTGTCTAGTACAAGATATTGGAAGTTGATATATAGGGAAGTATTGCTACCATTCTTGTTTACTTGTTAAAATTATCCGTTACCTTTAATATTTATTGATATTTTTATTTTTCAATCTGTAATCAAACTTTTGTCTACTCCTAAAACCTCCCTTGATATTTCTTTAGCACCCACAAAGACATTCCCTTTAAATTTTCCTACATCATCTATTAAAACACAAGCTTTTGCAGAAAGCATTTTAGTCACAAATATAAATCCACTGGTTTAGATAAGTTGTTTTGACCACAGCCTATAAACATACATTCACATTAGTGGAAAAAATATAATTTTATTGTTTCTTTTCCCATGTACAAAATAAAATAAAAAGCATTCATTCAACAGACAGTACATTTATAATTAATCTATCCTTGGGTATTATATAGTTGTCTTCTCTAAATGTATGCTGCTACAGAAAAGATAGAGGAGGGACACATATAACACCCACACTCTCCCCTTCATTGACAGGCTAAGACTCAGAATGATTCTATTTGCTAGGTTAAGTATTGACCTACAAAAACAGAAAATAGGTCAGGGGAGAAGAGGTAAGCAAAGAACTTGAAGGGTGGTTGCTTTAGAATTATACAACTTCTAGGGTGATCAAAGAGAAGAAGGCCAAAGGGGTTCTTTCATGTGCTAGAAAAAGAAGTTTCAGAACATTCTCAGGAAAACTCAGCAGTGATGTTGCTTAACTGATAACTGGGTTTCCTGGAGACCTTTCCTATACTTTTATTCCAGCATCAGCAGTTTAATCAGTTTCTTGAAGAGAAAGAAGAGCTTGTTAAAAGCCTCTGCTTTGACTTTTCTCTTTCTATCCTGCTCTCTCACACACTGTTCCAAATCAACCGGTAAATGACAAACTTACATGATAATGTCTTAGCTCATTAATGTGAAAGGAAGTGGGAGATGTACAGAATGGCAAGTAACAGGCGTTAAAAATAACTGCTAATTGATGAACTATTCGACAGTCCAAATGATGGACCTTTCAGGGCACTATATTTAGTATGATTTGGATTCATCCATTAAAAGTCTTCATTTCAGAGGAAATGGAGTTTTAGATGAGGAAAAAGTTTTTTTTTTTTTTTTAAATGAAAAGGAAATGTGTATAAGATATCCAAAATACTTAGGAAGATTTTAAGACGAAAATCTCATATAGAATATTTATCTAGTTTCTCTGAATTCCCAGCTTGTAGTATTTAGGTTCTGATTAATTTGAAAAGAAAAGAATGTACTAGGTTGGTAGAAAATATTTGCCATCAGTAAAAGAAAAGAATAATTAAAAATTTGGGAAGGTCATTGTGGCACAGGGTAACAAAAAAGGCAAGGGAATTTGTAGGGCAGTGATCTGTGATAAGCAGTCTGGCATCCAGTCAAGCACAGGTGTAAACTCTGGGCGACCCAGCAGAACAATCCACAAGGGACCGGAAAACGTTATGCCAACGCTCATGGGAGGCTTTTGGCTCCTGTCAGGTCACCTTAGGTAGAAGCGTGGCCACGCCCCAGGTAGAGGCGTGGCCACACAGCCCCAAGCCATCCCCATGTTAATGAGACAATTAGAGGCTTAGCCACACCCCTTCCCAGTTACTATATCTGCCTCGCCTCGTCCAGAGGGGCTGGAGTACAATTCCATCTACACCACTCTCCACAATGAAAATAAACGTCTTAGAATTATGGACTGTCTTTTCATCTGGACACACCATGAGAAGTGAGGGATCAGGCCCTCAATTAAGGAGCCGCGTCTAATCTTTAGCTGAGGGCTTCCCAGCACTCCCAGATGGTCTCTGTGACCCTGTCTGTTCCCATGTCCCGCAGCACCCAGCAGTGTCTTTGATGTTTAACCATGGGAACTCCAGAGCTGGCTGCAGCATTCTTTGGGATGGCTCCCTCTTCTACCCACGGGCTATGTCTCTGCAGAGGCCTCTCACACAGCCTAGCCAGCCTGTCAGATTGTAGAAGAGCTCGCAGCCACTTCCAGTGTGTCTCCTGTCCCACCCAGAGCCGCTTCACCTGGGATGGACATGTGAATTTCTTTCCACCAGCCAGGCTTGTTCCCACAGGAATTTAATGCCTTCTATATGTTGATTGTTAAATTTAAATAGAAGACTAACATGTATTAATATATTTATTGCCAAACTATAAACAATTTTAGACTCTTGAATGACTGCTTAAACCATAGGTTTTCAAACTGTGGGTCATGACCCCAACTTTGAGTGGTCAAATGACCCTTTCACATGGTTCACATGTCAAATATATATATTGTATCTTATAACTATAGCACAATTACAGTTATGAAATATCAACAAAATAATTTTATGGTTGGGATCAGCACAACAGGAGGAAATGTGTTGAAAGGATACAGCATTACAAAGGTTGAGAACCACTCCAAGTACTTGGATATAAATCTTCATGTTGTATTTTATTTCTAAACTTCTTGGATTCACATCACACCTTTGATTTACTGACAGAATCTCTATTTGGCTTAGTTTATTGATTTTTAGGTGGATAAATGGTAATATCTTCCTTGTGGTGTTATGAGAATCTAATGAAATTAGAGAACATTATATATAAAACACATATTCAGTAGGTGGAAGTCATTTTATTCACAAAAATGGAAACTCAATGAACTCATAAAATGTGCATCACTTGTAATTACATGCCAAATAATTCTCTGGTGCCAGACATGCAATAAACATGATAAATAAATGAGCCCCAGCTACCCCCTTAGAAAACGTATTCAGATGTAAGTCATACAAAAGATAGAAAGGGTGTTGTTGGTCAATTCTCACAGAAGAAAGGGTGTTGTTGGCCAGTTCTCACAGAAAAAAATCCAAGGAGTCAAACAATAAAGTCACAGGTCTTAAAATAATTACTTTTATTTCCACCCTTTTGTTATGAAAATAGTCAAATTACATTGCCTAACCACTAGAGGGCAGAGCTATAGCAGTCTGTTTTTCTAGCAAGCAGTTGATTAAATGAAGAGCTAACAGTTTTGTTTGAGGTCTTCTGATGTTTCTTCTTTTAATGATTCCATCATATCAGTGATACATAATAATATCCCCAAACAACATGCGTTTACAGGAAGATTCTTCCATGATATCATGACTTAATTACTGTTTTTTAAAACCATTTGATAGAGTAACACTATTTGTGTTTTGCTTTCTTTAGTGTTAATGGATGCAGATTAAGAAGTGCCAACAAATGCATCCATAAAAGTTTATCCAACTTTATATTCAAGATGTTTTACTGGGATCTATTAATCATCCTAATAATCAGTTTCATGATGACATTTTCATGTATTTTGATCATATATTGTCTATTATCCTCATCCTGTTCCCTCTGATTCCTTTTTGTCTTAGCTTTACTTTCTGACCTCTTTCTTTGTTGAAATGACTCTTCTGTAGGAATAGTAATGTGAATAAACAATCTATAATTTATTTCTAGTCAAAGTAACAACAAATGAAAGGGACAGGGGTCCATGAAAAAGTGGTTGTAAATTCCCATTGTATAAAACCATATCTAAAAATGCTATCCTCCAAAAAAGAGATGATCAGCAACCTTCCAGCTTATACACATTAAGATTTCATCTATGTAATAGGGAGAACCAGCCATCCCTGAACATTTGATGATTTCCATGGACATAACATGTAGGTATTTTATTTTTATGGCATTCTAACTAGAGTTATGAAATGGATTCCTTTTTCAGTATGATTTCAGACACTCTGACAAAAATAGCCTTGCTGGTTTTATTTTTGCTGTTATATTGTACTACCTATAAGTTACTATCAATTTGTGGTTAGTTTATATATTATGAAATTAACTCCAGTCTATTATACTGGGATACCCTTCCGGGAGGTGCCTTCTGATGGGGCAGATTAGGTCTCTCAAGAAAGAAATAGAAGACCTCAGAAATTGGAGAACTCTCTGATGCTCATGGATTGGTAGAACTAACATAGTAAAAATGGCCATCCTACTGAAAGCAATCTACAGATTCAAAGTAATCTCCATGAAAATTCCAACACAATTCTTCAAAGATATGGAAAGACCAATTCTCAAATTTATCTGGAAAATCAAAAACCCAAAAAATGGGGAAAACAATTCTTAATAATGAAAGAACTTCTGGGGGAATCTCCATCATTGACCTCAAGCTATACAGAGCAATAATGATAAAAAAACAGCATGACATTGGTACAAATACAATGGAATCTGGAGTTTGATCAATGGAATAAAATTGAAGACCCAGAAATAAAACCACACATGGATACTTGATCTTTGACAAAGAAGCCACAAATATACAATGGAAAAAAGAAAGCATCTTCAATAAATGGTGCTGGTCCAACTGGCAGTCTATATGTAGAAAAAATGAAAATAAATCCATATTTGTCATCTTGCACAAAGCTCAAGTCCAAGTGGATCCAGGACCTTAACATAAAATCAGATACACTGAATCTAGTAGAAGAGAAAGTGAGAAAATGCTTCAAACTCATTGGTACAGGGGGAAATTTCCTAAACAGAATTCCAAAGGCTCAGGCTCTAAGATCACAAATTGATAAATGGGACCTCATGAAACTTGAAAGGCTCTGTAAATCAAAGGATATAGTCAATAGGACAAACCAGCAACCTACACGTTGGGGAAAAAATCTTCACTAACCCCACATCCAATAGAGGGCTAATATCCAAAATATATAAAGAATTCAAGAAGCTAACCACCAAAAAGCCAAACAACCCAATCAAAAAAATGGGGTATAGAACTAAACAGAGAATCCACAACAGAGGGATCTCGAAGGGGTAAGAAACACTTAAATGTTCAAAGTCCTTAGTGATCAGGGAAATGCAAACTAAAACAACCATGAGATTCCACCTCACACCAGTCAGAATGGCTAAGATCAAAAGCTCAGGTGACAGCAGATGCTGGCAAGGATGTGGAGAAAGAGGAACACTCCTCCATTGCTGGTGGGATTGCAAGTTGATACAACCTCTCTGGAAATCAGTCTGGAGGTTCCTCAGAAAACTGGAAATAGATCTACCTGAAGACCCAGCTATACCACTCTTGGGAATATACCCAAAAGATGCCCCACCATGCCACAGGGGCACTGTTTGACTATGTTCACAGCGGCCTTATCTGTGTTAGCCAGAAGCTAGAAACAACCCAGATGTCCCACAATGGAAGAATGGATACAGAAAATATGGTTCATTTACACAATGGAATACTACTCAGCTATTAAGAATGAGGGCATCCTGAGTTTTAGAGGCAAATGGATGGACCTAGAAAATATCACCCTGAGTGAGGTAACTCAGACCAAAAAGGACATGCATCGTATGTACTCACTAATAAGTGGATATTAGCCAAAAAAGTACAGAATTTCCGGGACAAAATCCAGAGAACTTAAGAAGGCTGATAAGTAGAAAGGCCCAAGTAAGGATGCTTCAATCCCACTTGGGAAGGAGAGGAAAGCAATCACAGGAGGGGGAGGGAAGGAGAGATCTGGGTGGGAAATTGGACAGGGAGGGGAAGGGAGTGCATGACCAGGTATTGGTGGGGGCCAGGACTGAAGCCTTGAGGGCCAGCAGAAAGAATGGAAACAGGAAACCTCGGGAGGTAGGAGGTAGGGGGACCCTCCAGAATGTACCAGAGACCTGGGATGTGAGAGATTCTCAGGACTCAAAGGGAGGGACCTTGGATGAAGTACTCTACAGTGGAGAGAGGGAACTTGTAGAGCCCACCTACAGTAGAAAGACTGGGCCTCAAGTGGAGGTATGGGTTTGCCATCCCACAGTCAAAAGCTTTGACCCAGAATTGTTACTGTCTGAAGAAACTTCAGGGACTAAAATGGAGAAGAGCATGAGAGAAAGAAGGTCCAGTGACAGGCCCAAATTGGGATCCAGGGGAGGCCCAGGGCCAGACACTGCTACTGATGCGTGGTGTGCTTGCAGACAGGAGCCTAGCATGGCTACCCTCTGAGAAGCCCAACAAGCAGCTGAAAAAGAGTCAGATGCAGATACTAGCACCCAACCTGTGGACAGAAGCTGGGGAATGCTGTGCTTGAATTAGGGAAAAGCTAGAAGAAGCTGAGGAGGAGGGCATCCAGATGGGAAGACCAGCAGTCTCAACTGACCTGGACCTCCAAGATTTTTCAGACACAGTTCCACCAACCAGGCAGCATACACCAGCTGATATGGGGCCCCTGACACATATACAGCAGAGGACTGACTGGTATGGCCTCAGTGAGAGAAGATGCACCTAACCCTAGAGAGACTTGAAGCTTTAGGGAGTGGGGAGGTCTAGTGTGGTAGGGGTGGGGCTGTGGGGTGGGGACATCTTCTAGGAGACAGGGGTGGGGTGGGGAGGATGTATGGGCTGAGGACTCATCGGGCTAGATCGGGAGGGGGATGAAGTCTGGACTGTACAAAAGGATTAAAGAATAAAAGAAAAAGTTAAAAAAATTATCCTGGATAAAGATGACAGGTGTTAGAAAGACATTGAATCAGAATGCATATTGCTTACATTCTACCTTTTGTGACAGCCCCAATCCCAGTACTGAGTACTGTGTGTGTGTGTGTGTGTGTGTGTGTGTGTGTGT
>JADRCH010007113.1:0-13187 GCA_019843965.1 Rhynchomys soricoides
TACAATTAGGGAGTCTGACTTCACACCCAGAGATATCTGATGAGATCGGCACACAGGTCATCTGACTCATCAGACTGACACATCTGAGGAGATATACACTCTGGGCATATGACTCCTCAGCCTGAGACATACCAGGAAACCTACATTTTAGGCCTCTTACTCCACAGCTTGAGACATACAGGAGATGTACGCTCAGGCATCTTACGTCATCCCAATAGATTTACACTCAGAGCATCTGACTCCACATAATGAGGTGACTGAGGAGATCTACACACTAGGAATCTGAATCTACAGACAGAGACATCTCAGGATATCTACCATCAGGATATCTGACTCTACAGCCTGAGGCATCCCAGGAGGTCTACATTCAGACAATCTGATTCCACATCTGAGCCATCCCAGGAGATCTATACTCAGGGCCCCTGACTCCATGTGATGAGGCATCCCATAAGTTCTAAACTCAATGCATAGGAAACCACAACCTGAGACATCCCAGAAATCTACACTCAGGGCATCTGACTTCACAGCCTGAGATATCCCAGGAGATCTACAATCAGGATATTTGACTCTACAGTCTGTGGCATCCCAGGAAAAATACCATGAGGATATCTGATTCAACAGCCTTAAGCCTCCCAGGAAGTGGACACACAGGATCATCTGACTCCACACCCTGAAACAACCCGGTAGATCTACACTCAGGGCCACTGACTCTAACCACAGGGCATCTGACTCCACAGATTGAGACATCCCCATGGTTCTAAACTCATGGCATCTGACTCCACAACCTGGGAAATCTGAGGAGATCTTCACTCAGTGCATATGAATTCAGTGCCTGAGATATCCAAGGAGAACTACACTCTGGGCATCTCACTCCTCATCCTGAGACATCCCAGTAGATCTACACTAAGGGCATCTGATTCCATTGCCAGAGACATCTGAGGAGAACTAAACTCAGGGCATCTTACTCTACAGGCTCAGATATACCAAGAGATCTACACTGTGGGCATCAGACTCCTCATCTTGAGACATCCCAGGAAATCTATACTACAGGAATCTGATTCCACAGCCTGAGACATTCAAGGAGATTTGCTGTTATGGCATATGACTCCACAGCCTAAGACTTCCCAGGAGTTCCACCCCCAGGGTATCTGACTAAACAGCCTGAAGCTTACCAGGTGTTCTGTAACCTCTGCATCTGACTCCACAGCCTGAGAAATCCCAGGAGATCTACACTCAGGGAATCTACCTCTATAGCCTGAGTCTTCCCAGGAGTTCCACACTCAGGGCATCTGACTCCACAGCCTGTGACATGCGAGGAGTTCTACATCAGGGTAACTGACTCCACAATCTAAGGATACCAATGAGATATACAGTCATGGCATCTGACTCCAAACCCTGAGTCATCCGAGGAGTTCTCCACTCAGGGCATATGATTCCACACCCAGAGACATCCTAGGAAATCTATTCTCAAGTCATCTGTCCCTACAGCCTGATACAATTCAGAAGATCTACACACAGGATATCTGACACCACAGATTGAGGCAGAGTAGGAGTTCTACACTCAGGGCATCTGACTCCACAGCCTGAGACATCCCAGAGATACAAACTCAGGGCAGCTGACTGCACAGCTTGTTACATCCCAGGAGTTCTACTCTCAGGGCATCTGTCTCCACAGCCTGAGCTATACCGGGAGATGTGCAATCAGGGCCTCTGACTCCCCATGATCTGGCTTCAAAGGAATTCTACACTCTGTGCATCTGAGTCCACAACCTGAGACAACCCAGGAGATCTACACTCAGTGCATAAGAATCCACAGCTTGTGTCATCCCAGGAGTTCTATATTCATGGCACCAGACTTTACATCCTGATGTATTTCAGGAGATCTACACTAAGGGCATCTGACTCCACAGCCTGAGACGTCCCAGGACATCTACATTCAGTACATCTGACTCAACAGACTGAAACATCCCTGGAGATCTACTCTCAGGATACCTGACTCCGAAGCCTGAGGCATCCGAGAAGATCTACCCTAAGGATATCTGACTCCAAAGTCTGGGGCATCCCAGTAGATATACACTAAGGGCATCTGACTCCACAGCCTGAGAAATCCCAAGAGATCTACCCTCAGGACATCTGACTCTACAGCTTGTTACATCACAAAAATTCTAAACCCAGGACATATGGCTCCACAGTCTGAACCATCACAGGAGATACGTACTCAAGGCATCTGACTCCACATGTTGGGGCATACCAGGTGTTCTCCACATGGTGAATCCTTATCCACAACATGAGAAATTCCAGGAATTCTTCACTCAGGGCATCAGACTCAACACCCTGTGTCATGCAAGGAGATTAACATTCAGGGCACATGAGTCTACCTTCTGAGGCATCCCAGGAGACAACACTTAGGACATCTAACTACACATCCTGAGGCACCTCAGGAGAACAAGGTTCAGGACATGGATCACTATAGCCTGAGACATGCCAAGATTTCAACAATCACAGCATCTGATTCCACATCTTAAGACATCCCAGGAAAACTACACTCAGGATATCTGACTCTACAGTGAGACACATGCTGGGAGATCTACACCCAGTATAAAAGACTCCACAGCCTGAGGCACCAGGTTATCTGACACCACAGACAGAGGTATACCAGGAGATCTACCCTTAGGACATCAAATTCCACGGCCTGAGGCATTCAAATAGATCAACATTCAGGGCATCTGATACCACAGCCTGAGACATCCAAGGAGATCTACACCAAGGGCATCTGAATTCACAGCCTGAGACATCCCAGGAGTTCAACACTCAGTGCATCTGACTACAAAGCCTGAAGCATCCCTGTGGCATGCCAGGAGATCAACATTCAGGGCACATGATTCTTAAGTCAGACACATTACTGGAGATCTACACCCAGGATAACAAACCCCACAGCCTGAGGCATCCCAGAATTTCTATATTCAGGGCATCTGACTTTTCATCCTGAGACATCCCAAGAGATCTACACTCATACCCTCTGACTGCACAGACTGAGGTATCGGAGGAGATATTCACCCTGGGCATCTAACTCTACAGCCAGAAACATCTCAGGAGATCTAACGACAGGATTTATGACTCTACAGCCTGAGGCATTCCAGGAGGTCTACATTCATGGAACCTTTCTCCAAATCCTGAGACATCCCGGGAGTTCCACGCACAGGGCATCCACACAGATCCACACTAATGACATCTAACTCCACAGCCTGAGGCATCCCAATAGATATGCACTCAGGGCATCTGACTCAACAGCCTGAAAATTTCCACGTGATCTACATTCATGGTATCCATCTACTCTTCTGGAGGCAACATAGGACATCTACACTCAGGGCATCTGATACAACAGACTGAGATATCTGAGGATATCTAGACCAAGGGCATCTGACTCCATAGCCTGAGACATCCTAGGAGTTCCACACTCAGCGCATCAGACTACAAAGCTTGGAGCATCCCAGGGGTTCTACACTCTCGGTATCTGACTCAACATCCTGAGGAAGCCCAGGATATCCCAGTAGCCTAAGAAATCCCAGGAGATCTAAACTCAGGTTATATGAAATTACAGTCAGAGACATCACTGTAGATGTACAAAGCCTGAAGCATTCCAGGGGTTCTATACTCTTGGTATCTGACCCCACAGCCTGAGAAATCCCAGGAGTTCTGCATTCCGAGCATCTGACTCTACAGTCTGAAAGATACCAGGGGTTCTACAATCAAGGAAATAAACACCACATGCTGAGGCATCCCAGAAGTTCTACACTCAGAGCAACTGACTCCATAGCCTGAGACACCCCAGGAGTTCTACACACAGGGATTCTGACCCAACAGCCAGACATATCCCAGGAGATCTACACCATGGTCATCTAACGCTACTGCCTGAGATATCCCTGGAGATCTGCCATAAGGATATCTGACTCTATACCCTGAGGCATCCCTGGATGTATACATTCAGAGGATCTGACTCAGTGGACTGAGAAATCACAGGAGAACTACCCTCAGAAAACCAGACTCTGCAGCCTGAGACATCCCATAAAATCAACACTCAGCGCATGGTTCTCTACAGCATCAGATATCCCAGAATTTCTATAATAATGGCATCAGACTCCACAACCTGAGACATCCCAGTAGATAAACTCTCAGGGCATTTGACTCCACAGCTTGTGAAATCCCAGGGGTTCTATACTCAGGGCTTCTGACTCCACAACCTGAGTCATCCCAGGAGATCGACACTAAGGGGATCTGATTCCACATACTGAGAGATCTCAGGGTTTCCACACTCAGGGCATCCCCAATAGCCTAAGACATCCCAACAGATCTGAATCTATAGTCATAGACATCACTGGAGATGTACACTCTGGATATCAGACTACACAGCCTGAAGTACCCCAGGAGTTCTACACTCAGGGCATTGACTCCACAACGTGAGATATCTCTGGATTTCTACATTCAGGTCATTTGACTCCAGTGCCAGAGACATCCCAGGGTATCTGACTCCTCATCCTGACACATCCCATGTGATCTACACTCAGGGCCTCTGACTGCACAGATTGAGGCATCCAAAGATATCTACACCCTTGGCATCTGACTCTACAGCCAGAAACATCCTAGGAGATCTACAGACAGGATATCTGACTCTACAGCCTGAGGCATCCCAGGTTGTCTAAATTCAGAGCAACTGACTCCACAGACTGAGCTATCCCTGGAGATCTGCAATCAGGGCATCTGACTCCACATGCAGAGAATTCCCAGGAGTTGTACACTAAGTGCATCTGAATCCACCACCTGAGACATCCCAGGAGATATACACTCAGGGCTCTGACTCCACAGACTGAGACATCCCAGGAGTTCTACACTCAGGATATATGACTCCACAGCCTGAGCCATCACAGGAGATATGTACTCAGGTCATCTGACTACACAAGTTGGGGCAGTCCAGGTGTTCTCCACACCTGAATCTTTATCCCCAACCTGAGAAATCTCAGGAGATCTACACTCAGGGCATCAGGCTCAACACCCTGTGGCATGCCAGAAGATCAACATTCAGGGCACATGACCCTTAAGTAGGACACATTCCTGGAGATCAACAGCCAGGATAACAGACCCCACAGCCTGATGGATCCCAGAATTTCTATATTCAGGGCATCTGACTCGAGAGCCTGAGACATCCCAAGAGATCTACACTCAGTGCCTCTGACTCCACATACTGAGGCATCTGAGGAAATCTCCACCCTGGACACATGACTCTACCACCAGACACATCCCAGGAGATCTACCAACAGGATATCTGACTCTACAGCCTGAAGCATTCCAGGAGGTCTACACTCAGGGCATCTGACTCCACAGCCTGTGTCATCCCAGACGTTCCACACTCAGAACATCTGACTACAAAGCTTGAAGAATCTCAGGGGTTCTACATTCTCGGTATCTGACTCCAAAGCCCAGGAGATCTACACTCAGAGCATCTGACACGACAGCCAGAGACTTCCCAGGAATTCTACAATCAGGGCAATACTCACCACATCCTGAGACATCCCCAGATAATCTACACTCAATGCATCTGACTCAACAGCCAGAGACATACCAGGAGTCCTACACTCAGAGCTTCTGACTCCACACCCAGAAATATCCCAAGATGTCTACATTCATAACATCTGATTCTACAGACTGAGAAATCACTGGAAAACTACCCTCAGGCCACCTGACTGTGCAGACTGAGACATCCCAGGAGTTCTGCACTCAGGTTATCTGACTACACAGCCTCAGACATAACAGGACATAACAGGAGATCAACACTCAGGGCATCTATCTCCTCATCCTGAGACATCTCAGAGGTTCTTCACTCAGGACATCCACTTTGCCTAAAACATACCAGGAGATATACACTCAGGATATCTGTCTCTACAGTCAGAGACATGACTGGAGATGTACACTCAGGATATCAGACTCCATAGCCTGAGGCATCATAGGATTTCCACATTCTGGTCATCTGACTCCAGAGCCTGAGAAATCCCAGGAGATTGATACTCAGGGCATCTGACTCGATAGACTGAGGCATCCAAGCAGATCTACACCCTGAGCATCTGACTCTACAGCCAGAAACATCCCAGGAGATCTACTGACAGGATAACGGACTCTGAGCCAACCTAAGAGTTCTACATTCAGAGCATCTGATTCCACAGACTGACACATCACAGCGATCTACACTCAGGGCATCTGACTCCACTGCCTCAGCGATCCCAGGAGAACTGCACTTAGGGCATTTGACTCCTCATGGTGAGGGATCGCATGAATTCTACAGTCAATGCATCTGAATCCACAACCTGAGACATCCCAGAGATCTACAATCAGGGCAGCTGACTCCACACCTTGTGACATCACAGGTGTTTACATTCAAGGCTTCAGACTCCACATCCTGGGGCATCTCAGGAGTTCTACACACAGGGTATCTGACTCCACTGCTTGAGACTACATAGGATATCTATATTCAGGGCATCTTATTCCACAGCCTGAGACCTCACAGTAGATCTACACTCAGGGCATCTGACTCAACAGCCTGAGACATCCCAGGAGATGAACACTCAGGGCATCTGACTCCACAGAGTGAGACATCCCAGGAGATGAACACTCAGGGCATCTGACTCCACAGAGTGAGACATCCAAGAGGATCGAAAATCACAAAACTCACTCCACACCTTTAGGAAACCCAGGAGATCTACACTCAAGGCATCTGACCCTACAGTCTGAGACTTTGCAGTAGTTCTTCAATCAGGGCAATTGACACCAGAGCCAGAGACAACCCAGGTGATCTACACCCTGGTTATCTGGCTCTACAACCTGAGTTATCCCTGGAGATCTGCCATCAATATATCTCATTCTACAGCCTGAGGCATCTCAGGATGTGTACATTCAGAGCATTTGACTCCATAGACTGAGAAATCACAGGAGAACTAGCCTCATGGTACCTGACTCAGCAGCCTGAGACATCCCATGTGATCAACACTCAGGGCATGGTTCTCTACAGCCAGAGACATCATAGGATTTCACTATTCACTGCATCAGACTCCACAACCTGAGTCATCCCTGGGGATTATCAATCAGGGCATCAGACTCCACAGCTTATGAAATCCCAGGAGTTCTACAGTCAAGACTTCTGACTCCACAGCCTGAGTCATCCCAGGAGATCGACACTCAGGGCATCTGACTCCACATACTGAGTGATCTCAGGGGTTCCACACACAGGGCGTCCCAATAGCCTAAGACATCCCAGGAGATCTATATTCAGGATATCTGAATCTACAGTCAGAGACATCACTGGAGATGTACACACAGGATATCACACTTCACAGCCTGAGGCAACCCAGGCATTCTACAATCAGGGCATATGTCTCCACAACCTGAGATATACCAGGATTGCTACATTCAGGGCATCTGACTCCAAAGATTGAGGCATCCAAAGAAATCTACACCCTTGGCATCTGACTCTACAACCAGGGACATCCTAGGAGATCTACGGACAGGATATCTGACTCTACAGCCTGGGGCATCCCAGGTTGTCTAAATTCAGAGCATCTGACTCCACAGACCTAGCCATCCCAGGAGATCTGCACTCAGGACTTCTGACTCCATATGTGGAGAAATCCCAAGAGTTCTACACAAAGTGCATCTGAATTCAAAACCTGAGACATCCCAGGATATATACACTCAGGGCTCTGACTCCACCGACTGAGACAACACAGGAGTTCTACACTAAGGGTATATGAATCAACAGCCTGAGCCACCGCAGGAATATGTACTAAGGTCATCTGACTCCACAAGATGGGGCATCCCACGTGTTCTCCACATGGTGAATCTTTATCCACAACCTGAGAAATCCCAGGAGATCTACACTCAGGGCAGCTGACTCCACAGCTTGAGACATCAAAGGAGTTCCACACTAAGGGTATCTGACTACAAAACCTCATGCATCCCAGGGATTCTACACTCTCGGTATCTGACTCCACACCCCGAGGAATCGCTGGAGATCAACACTCAGGGCACCTGACTCTACCATCTGAGAAATCCCAGGAGTTCTACATTCAGGGAAATAGACACCACATGCTGAGGCATCCCAGAAGATCTATACTCAGGACAACTGTCTCCCTAGCCCAAGACGTCCCAGGAGATCTACACCCTGGGCATCTGACTCTAATGCCTGAGATATACCTGGAGATCTGCCGTCAGGATATCTGATTCTATAGCCTGAGGCATCACAGGATGTATACATTCAGAGATTCTGACTCCGCAGACTGAGAGATCTCAGGGGTTCCACACACAGGGCGTCCCAATAGCCTAAGACATCCCAGGAGATCTACTCTCAGGATATATGAATCTACAGTCAGAGACATCACTGGAGATGTACACTCTAGATGTCAGACTACACAGCCCGAGACATCCCAGGAGTTCTACACTCAGGGCATATGACTCCACAACATGATATATTCCTTTATTTCTACATTCAGGGCATTTGACTCAAGAGCCTGAGCCATCCCAGGAGATCTACACTCAGGACCTCTGACTCCACAGACTGAGACATCTCAGTAGTTCTACGCAGTGGACATCTGACTCCACAGCCTGAGACATGCCTGGAGACCTACACTCAGGATACCTGACTCCGCAGCTTTAGTCATCCGAGAAGAACTACCCTTAGGATATCTGACTCCACAGCCTTAGGAATCCCAGGAGATATACACTCAGGGAATTTGACTCTACAATCTGAGATATACCTGGATTTTTACAGTAAGTGCATCTGACTCCACAGCCTGAGAAATCCCAAGAGATCTACCCTCAGGGCATCTGACTCTACAGCTTGGGAAATCACACTCAGGACTCCAAGCCAACAAAGGAGATATATACTCACAGCATCTGACTTCACATGTTCAGCATCCAAGGTATTCTCCACAAGGTGAAACTTTATCCACAACCTGAGAGAGCCCTGGAGATCTACACTCAGAGCATCTGACTCAACACCCTGTGGCATGCCAGGAGATGAATATTCAGGGCACATGACTCCACATACTGAGGCAACCTGGGAGATCAACAATCAGGACATCATACTACACATCCTGAGGCGCCTCAGGAGATCAAGGCTCAGGGCATGGATCTCTGTAGCCTGAGACATCCAAGGATTTCTACAATCACGGCATCTGATTCCACAGCCTGAGACATACCAGGAAATCTACACTCAGGATATGTGACTCTTCAGTCAGACACATCCCTGGCCATCTACACCTAGGATAAGAGACCCCACTGCCTGACTCTACATCCAGACACATCCCAGGAGATCTACCGACAGGATATCTGACCCTACAGCCTGAGGCATTCCAGGAGGTCTTCACTCAGGGAATCTTTCTCCAAAGCCCGAGACATCCCAGGAGGTCCACACTCAGGGCATCCACAGAGATCCACACTCAGGATATCTGACACCACAGCCTGAGGCATACCAGGAGATCTAACCTTAGGACATCTAACTCCACAGTCTGAGGAATCCCAATAGATATACACTGAGGCCATCTGATTCTACACCCTGAGTCATACCAGGGTTTCTCTACTAAGGGCATCTTAATCCACAATCTGAGACATCCCAAGAGATCTATACTCAGGGCATCCATCTCCTTATTTTGGGACAGCATAGGAGATCTACACTCAGGGCATCTGATACCGCAGACTGAGACACCTGAGCAGATCTATACCAAGGGCATCTGAATCCACAGTCTGAGACATTTTAGGAGTTCCATGCTCAGTGCATCTGACTACAAAAGCCTGAAGCATCCCAGGGATTCTAAACTCTCGGTATCTGACTTCACAGCCTGAGGAATGCCAGGAGATCTACACTCAGGGCATCTGACACTACAGTCTGAGACTTCCCAAGAGTTCTACAATCAGGGAAATAGACACCATATGCTGAGTTATCCCAGACGATCTACATTCAGGTCAACTGTCTCCATTGCCCAAGACATCCCAGGAGTTGTACACACTGCACTTCTGACTCCACAGCCAGACACATCCCAGGAGATCTATACCATGGGCATCTCACCCTTCTGCCTGAATATCCCTGGAGATCTGCTGTCAGGATATCTGACTCTATAACCTGAGGCATCCCAGGAAGTATACATTCAGAGGATCTGACTCTGCAGCCTGAGAAATCACAGGAGAACGACCCTCAGGGCACCTTACTCTGCAGCCTGAGACATCCTATAAGAACAACACTCAGGGCATGGTTCTCTACAGCCTGTGACATCCCAGAATTTCTACAATAATGGCATCAGACTCCACAGCCTGAGACATCACAGGAGATTAACACTCAGGGCACCTGACTCCAAATCCTGAGGCACAGAAGGAGATCAAGGTTCAGGGAATGGATCTCTACAGCCTGACATTCAAGGATTTCTACAATCACAGCATCTGACTCCACAGCCTCAGACATCCCAGGAGACCTGCACTCAGGATATCTGACTCTACAGTCAGACACGACCCTGGCAATCTACACCCAGGATAAGAGACCCCACAGCCTGATAGTTCCCAGAATTTCTATATTCAGGGCATCTGACTCTAGAGCCTGAGACATCCAAGGAGATCTACAGTCAGGGCCCAAGACTCCACAGACTCAGATATCCCAGCAGATTTACACTCAGGGCATGTGACTCCACAGCCTGAGACATGCCTGGAGATCTACACTCAGGATACCTGACTCCACAACCTAAGGTTCCGAGAAGATCTACCCTTACGATATCTGACGCCACAGCCTGAGGATTCCCAGGAGATATACACTCAGGGCATTTGACTCTACAATCTGAGATATACCTGGATTACTTTTTACAGTAAGTGCACCTGACTCCACAGCATGATAAATCACACGAGATCTACCCTGAGGACATCTGACTCTACAGCTTGTGACATCACAAGAGTTCTACACTCAGGACATAGGACTCCACAGCCTGAAGCTATCACAGGAGATATGTACTCAGTGCATCTGATTCCACATGTTGTTGCATCCCACGTGTTCTCCACAGGGTGAATATTTATCCTCAACATGAGAAATCCCATGAGATCTACACTCAGGGCATCTAAACCAACACCTTGTGACATCCCAGGAGTTCTACACTCAGAGAATCAGAATCTACACCCTGTGGAATAACAGGAGATCAACATTCAGGGCACATGAGTCTACATACTGAGGCATCCCAGGAGACAACACTCAGGACATCTAACTGCACATCCTAAGGCACCTCAGGAGAGCAAGGTTCAGGACATGGATCTCTACAGCCTGAGAAATCACAGGATTTCTACAATCACAGCATCTGACTCCACATTGTGAGACATCCCAGGAGATCTACTCTCATGGCATCTGACTCTACACCCTGAGATATCCCACGAGTTCTCCACCGTGGCATTTGTCACCTCATGATGAGACATGGAGACCTACACTCAGGTTATTTGACTACACATCCTGAGATATCTGGGGAGATCTACACACAGGGCATCTGAATGAACAGCCTGTGACATCTGAGGAGATCTACACTCAGTGCAACTGACTCCACAGCCAGAGGAATACCAGGAGATCTACCATCAAGCCATCTGACACCACAGCCTGAGGCATCCGAGTGATCTACACCCTGCACACCTTATTCTACAGCCTGAGACATCCCAGGAGATCTACCATCAGGTCATCTAAATATAGAGCATGAGGCTTCCCAGGAAATCTAATTTCAGAGTATCTGACTCCACAGACTGAGCCATCACAGGAGATCTACACACTTGGCATCTGACTCCACAGCCTGAGATATCCCAAAAGATCTACCATCAGGATATCTGCATCTAACGCCTGAGATATCCCTGGATGTCTACATTCAGAGCATCTGACTCAACAGACTGAGACTTCAAAGTAGAACTCCACTCTGGGCATCAGACTCCATAGCCAGAGCCATCCCAGTAGGTCTGCTCTCAGGGCATCTGACTCCACTTAATGAGGCATCCCAGGAGTTCTGCACTCAGTGCATCTGAATCCACAACCTGAGACATCCCAGGAGATCTACAATCAGGGCATCTAAATCCATAGCTTTTGACATCCCACGAGTTCTACACTCAGGACATCTGACTAAACACCTTGAGACATCCCAGGAGATATTAACTCAGGGCATCTGACTCTATAGCCTGAGACATCCCAGAAGTTCTACCCTCAGGGCGTCTGACCCCACAGCTGGAGTCACCTCAGGAGATCTAAACTCAGTGCATCTGATTCCACAGCCTGAGATATTCCTGGAGATCAGCACTCTGGGCATCTGTCCCCTCTGATTGAGACATACCAGGAGTTCTAACTTCAGGGCATCTGACTCCACAGCCTGACACATCTCAGGTGATCTACACTCTGGACGTCTGTCTCCTCTGAGTGAGACATCCTAGCAGATCTACTCTCAGGGCATCAGACCACCCAGCATAAGACATCCAAAGACTTCTACACACAGTGCATGTGACTCCACAGACTGTGGCATCCCAGGATCTCTATACTCAAGATATCTCACTCAACAGTCTGAGACATCAGGGAAGGTCTACACTCAGGACATCTGATTACACAGCCTGAGCCATACCTCCAGATCTACACTCTGGGCATCTGACTCTTCAGCTTGAGAAATCCCTAGAGTTCAACATTCAGCGCATCTGACACCACAGCCTGAGAAATCCTAGGATTTCAACACTCAGAGCATCATACTACAGTGCTTGAGACATCCCAGGAGATCTAAACTAAGGCATCTATATCCACACCCTGAAAAATCCCAGGAGACATCAACTCTGGGCATCTAACACGTCATAATTAGACATGGAAGGGGTTCTAAATTCAGAGCATCTGACACCATGCCTGAGACTTCGCAGGAGATCTACACTCAGGGTATCCGATTCCTCATAAATAGACATCACAGAGAGCTACAGTCAGGTTATTAACACCACAGCCTGAGACATCCCAGGATTTCTACACTCAAGGCATCTGACTCCACTGATTGAGACTTCCCGATATTTCTACACTCAGGGCATCTGAGTATACAACCTGTGACATCCAAGGAGATCTACACACAGCGCAACTGACTCCACTGCCTGAGGAATCCCGGTAGAACTACAGT
>JADRCH010007113.1:13197-61325 GCA_019843965.1 Rhynchomys soricoides
ATCCCGGTAGAACTACAGTCAGCGCAGCTGAATCCACAGTCAGAGTCCTCCAAATTGATCTACAGCCTGGGAATCTTACTCTAGAGCTTTCGACATTCCAGGAGTTTTATAGTCAGGATATGTGATTCTACAGCCTGAGGTATACCAGGAGGTCTAAATTCAGGGCATCTGATTCCACAGCCTGAGGCATCCCTGGAGATCTACACTCAGCATATCTTTATCCATAGTCAGAGGCGTTCCTGGAGATCTACTCTAAGGATATCTGACTCAACAGCTTGTGCCATCCCAGGAGATCTACATTCAAGGTATAAGACACCACATCCTGAACTCTCCTAGTATTTCTACACTCATGGAATCGGAATCCCCAGCCTGAGATATCCCAGTAGATCTAAACTCAGGGCAACTGACTCCACAGCTTGAAGCATCCCTGGAGATCTACACTTAGGGCATATGATTTCACAGTCTGAGACATCAGAGGAGATCTACACCCTGGGCATCTGATTCCACAGCCTGATATATCCCAAGAAATCTACTGTCAGGATATCTTAGTCTACAACCTGAGACTTCCCAGTATATCTACATTCGGAGCATCTGACTCAACAGACTGAAACAACAAAGTTGAATTACACTCTGGGCATATGATTCCACAGCCTGAGATATCCTATGAGAACTGCACTTAGAGCAGGTGACTCTACATGATGAGGCATCACAGAAGTTGTACACTGCACCTGAATCCACAAACTGAGACATCCCAGGAGATTTACAATCAGGACATCTGAATCCATAGCTTGTGAAATCCCAGGAGTTCTACACTCAGGTCATCTTACTACACATACAGAGTCATTTAAGAAGATCTACATTCAGGGAATGGTTATCTACAGCCTGACATATCCCAGGATTTCTGCTATCATGGCATCTGACTCCACATCATGAGACATCCCAGGAGAACTACTCTCAGGGCATGTGATTCCACAGCCAGAGACATCCCAGGAGTTCTACACTCATGGCATCTTACTCCACAGCCTGAGACATCCCAGTAGATGTACACACAGGGCGTTTGACTCCACAGCCTGAAATATCCCAAGAGATCTACACATTGTGCATCTGACTCCACAGCTTGAGGCATCCCAGTAGATCTGCACACAGGGCATCTGACTCCACTTCCTGAGCCATAGCAGGATTTCTACAATGTGGGAATCTTTCTCCAGAATGTGGCCATCTTTCCACACAGCCTGAGACATTCCAGGATATCTACTGTCAGGATATAGGACTCTACAGCCTGGGGCATCCCAGGAGGTCTAAATTAAGAGTATCTTAACCCACAGATTGTGACATCACAAGAGATCTACAGGCAGGGCAAATGACTCCACAGCCTGAGCCTTCCCATTAGTTCTGTACTCAGGGCATCTGACAATACATCCAGACCCATAGCAGGATTTCTACAATGTGGGAATCTTTCACCACAGCGTGAGACATCCCAGAACATCTACACTTAGGGCATATGACTCTATAACCTGATAAATTACAGGATTTCAACTGTCAGGGCATCTGACTCCACAGACCTAGACATCCCAAGATTTCTACACTCAGGGGATTTAACTATAAATCCTGTGACATCTGAAGAGATCTCCTCTCAGGGCAACTGACTGTACAGCCTGAGGAATCCCAGGAGATCTACATTCATGCCGTCTGACACCAGAGCCTGATTCAACCGAGGTGATCTACACCATGGGAATCTTACTCTACAGTCTGAGATATCCCAGGAGATGTACCATCAGCTTATCTGACTGTACAGCCTGATGCATCCCAGGATGTCCACATTTAGATCATCTGACGCCACAGAATGTGAGATACAGGAAAGCTGCACTCTGGGCATCTGACTCCACAGCCTAAGACATCCCAGGAGTTCTAACTCTGGGCAACAGGCTCCACAGACTGAGACATCCCAGACAGACTGCACTCTGGGCATCTGACTCCACAGCCTGAGCCTTCCCAGGAGATCTGCACTAAGGGCATCTGACTCCATATGCTGAGACATTACAGGAGATCTACACTCAGGGCATTGACTGCACAGCCTGTGACGTCCGAGAAGATCTACACATATAGCAACTGACTCCACAGCCTGAAGAATCCCTGGTGATCTGCAGTCAGGGATTCTGATTCCACAGCCGGTGGCATCCCGGGAGGTCTAAATTAAGAGCATCTGACTCCTCAGTCTTAGACATCACAGAAGATCTTTAGTCAGGGGCAAATGACTATTGGCTCCACAGCCTGAGCTATCCGACGGGATCTGTTCTAAGAGCATCTGACTCGACATGCTGTGGCATCCCAGGAGTCTTACACTTAATTGCATCTGATTCCACTACCTGTGACACCCCAGGAGATCTACAGTCAGCGCATCTGAATCCACAGCTTTTGACATCCCAGAAGTTCTACATTCAGGGCATCAGACTACACAGCCTGAGTCATCCGAGGAGGTCTACACACAGGGCATCTGACTCCAAAGACTGTGGCATCCCAGGAACTCTGCACTCAAGGAATCTGTCTCCACAGTGTGAGACATCCCAGGAGATCTACACTCAGGACATCTTAATACACAGCCTGAGACTTGTTTGCATATCCACACTCTGGGTATTTGACTACTTAGTTGGAGACATCCCTGGAGTTCAACATTCAGAGAATCTGACTCCACAAGAGTGAAACATCCCAGGAGATCTACAGTCAGGGCATAAGGCTCTATAGCCTGAGACATCCAAGGATTTCAACACTCAGGGCATCTGACTCCACAGCCTGAGATATCCCTGGAGATCTAACATAAAGATATCTGACTCCACAATCTGTTTCCTCTCAGGAGTTCTAACTCAGGGCATCTGACTCCCCAGCATGAGACATCCCAGGAGATCTACACTCAGGACATCCGACTCCTCATAAATAGACATCACAGAGATCTACCCTCAGGTTATTAACTCCACAGACTGAGACATCCCAGGATTTCTACACTCAGGGCATCTGATTCCACTGTTTGAGACATCCCAGGATTTCTACACTCAGTGCATCTGAGTGTACAGCCTGTGACATCCGAAGAGATCTACACTCAGGTCAACTGACTCCACTGCCTGAGGAATCCCGGTAGAACTATAGTCAGCGCAGCTGAATCCACAGCCAGATTCATCCAAATTGATCTACAGCCTGGGCATCTTACTCTACAGCTTTTGACATCCCATGAGTTTTATAGTCAGGATATGTGATTCTACAGCTTGAAGCATACCAGGAGATCAAACTTCAGAGCATCTGACTCCACAGCCTGAGACATCCCTTTAGTTCTACACTCAGGGAATCTCAATCCCCAGCCTGAGATATCCCAGTAGATCTACACTCAGGGCATCTGACTCCACAGCTTGAGGCATCCTTGGAGATCTACACTTACTGCATATGACTCCGCAGTCTGAGACATCAGAGGAGATCTACACTTAGGGCATCTGATTTCACAGCCTGAGATATCTCAAGAAATCTATTGTCAGGATATCTTACTCTTCATCCTGAGATATCCCAGCATATCTACATTCAGAGTATCTGACTCAACAGACAGAAACATCAAAGTAGATCTACACTCTGGGCATCTGACTCCACAGCCTGAGGAATCCTAGGAGACCTGTACTCAGGGCATCTGACTCTACATGATTAGGCATCCCAGAAGTTATACACTCATTGCATGTGAATCCACAAACTGAGACATCCCAGGAGATCTACAATCAGGGCATCTGAATCCATAGCTTGTGAAATACCAGGAGTTCTACACTCAGAATATCTTACTACACATATGGAGTCATTTCAGGAGATCTACACTCAGGGAATTTGTCTCTACAGCCTGAGACATCCCAGGATTTCTGCTATCATGGCTTCTGACTCCACATCATGAGACATCCCAGGACAACTACTCTCAGGGTATGTGATTCCACAGCCAGAGACTTCCCAGGAGTTCTACACTCATGGCATCTTATTCCACAGTGTGAGACATCCCAGGAGATCTAAACCTAGGGCATTTGACTCCACAGCCTGAGATATTCCAAAAGATCTACACTCTGGGAATCTAACTCCTCTGCATGAGACATCCCAAGAGTTCTACACTCAGGGCAACTGATTCCACAGCCTCAGACATCCCAGGAAATCTACACTCAAGGCATCTGTCTCATCATAAATGGACATAAATGAAGATCTACATTCAGGGCATCTGAGTCCACAGCCTGGGACATACGAGGAGGTCTACACACAGGGCATCTGACTCCACATCCTAAGATATCCGTGGAGATCTACACTCAGGGCCTCTGACTTGACCGCCTGTGACATCCAAGAAGATATACAATCAGGGAAACTGACTGCTCAGCCTGAGGCATCCCAGTAGATCTGCACTCAGGGCATCTGACTCCACATCCTCACCATAGCAGGAGTTCTACAATGTGGGCATCCTTCCCCACAACCTGAGAATTCCTAGGATATCTACTCTCAGGATATATGTCTCCTCAGCCTGGGGCATTCCAGGAGGTCTAAATTCAGAGCATCTCAACCCACAGATTGTGACATCACAGGATATCTACAGGCAGTGCATTTGACTCCACAGTCGGAACCTTCCCATTTGTTCTGCACTCAGGGAATTTGACTCCACATCTTGAGCCATAGCAGGATTTCTACAATGTGAGAATCTTTCTCCACAGCATGAGACATCCCAGAACATCTACACTTAGGGCATATAACTCTATAGCCTGAGACGTTACAGGATTTCAACACTCAGGGCATCTGACTACACAAATTGAGGCATCCCAGGATTTCTACACTCAGGGCATCTGACTTCACAGTTTGTGACATCTGAAGAGATCTACACTCAGGGCAACTGACCCCACAGCCTGAGAAATCCAATTAGATCTATAGTCAGCGCAGCTGACTCCACAGCCAGAATCATCCGAAGTGATCTACAGCCAGGGCATCTTACTCTACAGCTGGTGACATCCCAGGATGTCTAAATTCAGAGCATCTGACTCTACATCCTGAGACATCCCATGAGATCTACACACAGGATGTCAGACTCCACAGCCATAGACATCCCAGGATTTCTAAGCTTAGGGCACCTGACTACACAGCCTGATACATCCCAAGAATTCTACACTCAGGACATCTGACTTCACATCCTAAGACATACGAAGTGATCGACAATCAGGGTATCTGACCCCACATCCTAGGATAACTCAGGGATTCAACACTCTGAGCATCTGACCCCAAAGCCTAAAACATCCAGGGAGATCTTCTATCAGCATATCTGACTCTACTGTAAGAGATATCCCAGGCAATCTACCCTCAGGGTATCCGAATCCACAACCTGAGGCATCCAAGGAGTTCTACCCTCAGGGCATCTGACTCCACAGCCTGAGACATCTCAGGAGATCTACACACAGGATATCTGTCTCCATACAGAAAGGCATCCTGGAGATCTACTCTCCGGATATCTGACTCAACAGGTTGTTCCATCCCAGGAGATCTACACTCAGGGCATCAAACTACACATCCTGGGATATTGAAGGATTTCTATGGTCAGGTCATCTGACTCCCCAGCCTGAGATATCCCAGGAGATCTACCCATAAGGCATCTGACTCCAGAGCTTGAGACATCCCTGGCGATCTACACTCAGGGCATGTGACTCCACAGCCAGAGAGATCCCAGGAGTTCTACACTCAGGTCATCTGACTCCACATGCTGAGATATCACATGGGATCTACACTAAGGGCAACTGACTCCACATCCTTAGATAACCCAGGAGATCTTCACTAATGGTGTCTAATTCCACAGCCTATGATACTTGAGGAGATCTAGACTCAGGGCATCTGACTCCGCAGCCTGAGTTGTCCCAGGATATCTAAACTCAGGGCATCTAACACCAGAGCATGATGCATCCCAGGAAATCTCCCCTAAGGACATCTGACTCTACACTGTGAGACAGCCCAGGAGGTCTACCATATGGCTATGTGACTCAACAACCTGAGGCATCCCAAGAGAGCTATTATCAGGATATCTGACACCACAGAATTAGGCATCCCAGTAGGTTTATAATCAGTGTGTCTGACTCCACAACCTTAGACATCCCAGGAGCTCTACACACTTGGCATCATACTCCACAGCCTGAGACATTCCTGGAGTTCAACACTCAGGGTATCTGACTCCACAGACAAAAACATCCCAAGGGATGGACACTCAGGTCATCTGACTCCACATGCTGAGACATCCCAGAAGATATATACTCATGGCATCTGACTCCCTGTCTTGAGACAACACAGGAGATCTACACTCAGGACAACATACTACAAAGCCTGAGTCATCAAGGAGTTCTACACACAGGACAATTGACCTCAAAGCCTGACGAATCCCAGAAACTCTACACTCAAGGTAGCTGATTACACAGTCTATAACATCCCAGGAGATATTCACTCAGGACATCTGACTACACAGCCTGATACATGCCTGGAGATCTGCACTCTGGCCCCTGACTCCTCAGCCTGAAACATCCCAGGAGTTCTACATTCAGCTCATTTGACTCCACAGCCTGAGACATCCCAGGTATTTACACTCAGGGCATAAGACTATATAGCCTGAGACATTCCAGGATTTCAACACTCAGGACATCTGACTCCACAGCCTGAGATAATCCTAGAGATCTACACTCTGGGCATCTACTCCACAGCCTGAGACATTGCAGGAGATCTACACTCAGGGCATCAGACTACACATCTTGAGATATCCCAGGATTTCTACAGTCAGGACATCTGACTCCCCAGCCTGAGATAATCCAGGAGATCTACCCTCAGGGCATTTGACTCCACATCCTGAAACATCTCAAGAGATCTACACTTTGGGCCTCTGACTCCACATTCTGAGACATCCCAGGAGATATAAACTCATGGCATCTGACTCCCCATCTTGAGACAACCCAGAAGATCAAAACTCAGGGCATCAGACTACAAAGCCTGAGACATCCAAGGAGTTCTACATGAAACATGAAATTGACCTTAAAGCCTGAGGCATCCCAGAAACTCTACATTCAAGGTATCAGATTCAACAGTCTGTTACATCCCAGGAGATCTACACTCAGGACATCTGACTACACAGCCTTAAACATGCCTGGAGATCTAAACTCTGGGCCTCTGACTACTCAGCCTGAGACATCTCAGGAGTTCAACATTCAGCACATTTGACTCCACAACCGGAAACATCCCTGTTACCTACACTCAGAGCATAAGACTATATAGCCTGAGACATTTCAGGATTTCAACACTCAGGGCATTTGACTCCACAGCTCAAGTCATCTCAGGGGATCTAAACTCACGACATCTGACTCCATAGCCTGAGATATCACAGGAGATCTACCCTCAGGGCATGTGACTCCACAGCCAGAAAAATCCCAGGAGTTCTATACTCAGGTCATCCTACTCCACATGCAGAGACATCACAGGGGATCTACACTAAGGGCATCTTCCTCCACATCCTTAGAAACCCAGGAGATCTTAACTGAGGGCATTTAACTCCACAGCCTGAAATATCTAAAGAGATCTACAATCAGGGCATCTGATTCTGCAGCCTGAGTTATCGCAGGATATATAAACTCAGGGCATCTAACTCCAAAGCACTAGGCATCCCAGGTGATCTCCACTCAGGGTATCTGTCTCTACACCCTGAGACAACCCAGGAGATCTACCAGCCAGATATATCTGACTCAACAGCCTGAGGCAACCCAAGAGAACTATCATCAGGATATCTGTTTCCACAGCCCTAGGCATCCCAGAAGGTCTATACTCAGTGTGTCAGACTCCATAACCTGAGATATCCCAGGAGCTCTACACACTTGTCATTGTACTCCACAGCCTGACACATCCCTGGAGACCTACACTCAGGGTATCTGACTCCACAGCCTCAAACATCCCTAGAGATGTACACTCAGGTCATCTGATTCCACAAGCTGAGACATCCCATGTGATATCCCCATCATGAGACAACCCAGGAGATCTACACTCAGGGCATCAGACTACAAAGCCTGAGATATCCGAGGAGTTATGCACACAGGGCAATTTACCTCAAAGCCTGAGGCACCCCAGAAACTCTACCCTCAAGGTATGTGATTCCACCGTCTGTTACATCCCAGGAGATCTACACTCAGGAAATCTGACAACACAGCCTGAGACAGGCCTGGGGATCTACACTCTGCGCCTCTGACTCCTCAACCTGAGACATCCCAGGAGTTCTACATTCATCGCATCTGAATCCACAGCCTGAGACATCCCAGGAGATCTACACTCAGGTCATAAGACTCTATAGCCTGAGATATTCCATGATTTCAACACTAAGGGCATCTGACTCCACAGCTCAAGTCATCTCAGGAGATCTAAACTCAGGGCATCTGAGTCTACAGCCTGAGATATAAGTGCAGATCTGCAATCTGAGCATCTGTCTCCTTTGTATGAGACATTCCAGGAGTTCTAAACTCAGGGCATCTGACTCCATAGCCTGAGACTTCTCAGTAGATCTACATACAGGGCACATGATTCTATAGCCTGAGACATCCCAGGATTTGTCTCCTCTGGTATTTGTCTCCTCTGAATGAGACATCCTAGGGGATCTACACTCAGAGCATCAGACCACACAGCCTGAGATATCAGAGGAGTTCTAAAAACAGTGCATTTGCCCTATAGTCTAAGGCATCACTGGAACTCTACACTCAAAGTATCTAACTCCACAGCCTGACACATCTGAGGGGCTCTACACTCAGGGCATCTAACTCCAGAGCATGAGGCATTCCAGGAGCTCAACACTCATGGGATCTGACTCTACACCCTGAGATATCCCAGGAGATCTAAGGTCTGGATATCTGATTCTAAAGCCTGTGGCTTCCCAGGAGATCTATAATTGGGATATCTGGCTCCACAGCCTTAGGCATCTCAGGAAGACTACACTAAGGGCATCTGACTCCACAGATTGAGACATTCCAGGAGATATTCACTCACGGCTTCTGACTCCAAACCCTGAGACATCCTAGGAGATCGACACTCAGCACATCAGACTACAAAGCCTGAGACTTCCGAGGAGTTCTACTCACAGTGCATTTGCCCTACAGCCTAAGGCATCTCAGGAACTCTACACTCAAGGTATTTGACTTGACAGTCTGATCAATCACAAGAGGCTACACTAAGCACATTTGAAAACACAGTCTGAGACTTGCATGGAGATCTACACTCAGGGCATCTGACTAAATTGCTTGTGACATCCCAGGAGATTTAAACTCTGGGCATCTGACTCCACAGCCTGAGATATCCCAGAATTTCTACATTCAGCGCATCTGTCTCCACAGCTGGAGACATCACAGGAGATCTGCAATCAGGGCATAATTCTCTATAGCCTGAGAAACGTCAGGATTTATACACTCAAGGCATCTGACTACACAGTTTGAGACATCCAAGGAGATCTAAACTCTGGGCTTCTTACTACACAGCCTGAGATATCCCAGGAGATCAACACTCTGGGCATCTGAATCCTCAACATGAGACATCCCAGGAGTTCTACACTAAGGGCATCTAACTCAATATCCTGAGACAACCTATGTGATTTAGACTCAGGGCATTGGACTCGTCATAAATAGACGTCAAAGGACATAAACACTCAGGGCATTTGATTCCACAGCCTGAGCCATACCAGGAGATCTACTCTCAGGATATCTTACTGCACAGCCTGTGACATCCGAGGAGATCTAAAATCAAAGCAACTGACTCCACAGACTGAGGAATCCTAATAGATCTACAGTCAGTACGTCGGACTCCAGAGCCTGAGGCATCCGAGGTGATCTACTCCCTGGGCATCTTACTCTACAGCCTGAGACATCCTAGGATATCTACCGTCTCGATATCTGACTCTACAGCCTATGGCATCCCAGGAGGTCTAAATTCAGAGCATCTGACTCCACAGACTGAGACATCACAGGAAATCTACAGGCAGGGCATCTGACTCCAGAGCCTGAGCCACCTCAGGAGATCTGCACTAGGGCATCGTACTCCACGTGCTGAGGCATTCCAGGAATTCTACAATCAGTGCATATGAATCCAAAAACTGAAATATCCCAGGAGTTCTACAATCAGGGCATCAAAACCCACAGCTTGTGACAATCCAGGATTTTTACAATCATGGCATCTGACTCCACATCAAGTGTCTTCCCAGAAGAACTACACTCAGGGCAACAGACTACACAGCTCGGGACATCTGTGGAGTTCTACACACAGGGAAATTGACTCCACAGACTGAGGCATCCCAGGACCTCTACACTCAAGGTATCTGACTCCACAGTCTGAGACATCCCAGGAGATCTACACTCAGTACATCTGAATACACAACCTGAGACATGCCAGGATATCTACACTGTGGGAATCTGACTCCTCAGCTTGAGACATCCCTGGAGTTCTACATTAAGCAAATCTGACTCTACAGCCGGAGGTATCCCAGGAGATCTATGGTCAGGATATCTCTCTCTACAGCTTGAGGCATCCCAGGTTGCTATATTCCGAGCATCTGACTTGACAGACTGAGACATCACAGGAGAACTACACTCTGGACTTCTGACTCCACATCCTGAGCCAACCCAGGATATCTGCAGTCAGGGCATCTGATTCCACATGTTGAGGCATCCAGGATTTCTACACCCAGTGCATCTGAATCCACAACCTAGACATCCCAGGAGATCTACACTCATGGCATCTGACTCCACAGCCTGAGGAATCCCAAGAGTTCTACACTCAGGGCATCTGACACCACATGCTGAGACATCCTAGGAGATCTACACAAAGGGCGTCTGACTGCACAGCCTGTGTCAACTGAAGAAATCTACACTCAGGGTAACTGACTCCACAGCCTGAAGAATCGCAGGAGAACTACAAACAGGGCATCAGACTACACAGCCTGAGGCATTTCAGATCTACACTCAGGGCTCGGTTCCCTACAGCATGAGACAACTGTGATTTTCTAAAATCAAAGCATCTGACCCCATATCATGAGACATCCCAGAAGATCTACACTCTGGGCATCTGACACCACAGCCTGAGACTTCCCTGTAGATCTACACTCAGGGCATGTGACTCCACAGCCAGAGACATCCCAGGAGATCTACACTCAGGACATCTGACTCCACAGCTTGAGACATCCCAGGAGATCAACACTCAGCGCATCGGACTCATCATAAACAGACATCACAGGAGATGTAGACTCAGCACATATGACTCTCCAGCCTGAAACACCCCAGGAGTTCTACACTCAGGGTATCTGACTTCAAAGCCTGAAACATCCCACAGGTTCTGCAGTCTCAGCCTCTGACTCCAAAGCCTGTGGCATCCGGGGAGATCTACATCCTGGGCATATGACTGTACAGCGTGAGATATCCCGGGAGATCTGTTGTCAGGATATATGACTCCACAGCCAGTGGCAGCCCAGGATGTCTACATTCAGAGCATCTGACTCCACAGACTGAGACATAACAGGAGATCAACATTCTGGACATCTGACTCCACAGCCTGAGACATCCCACTTGATCTTCACTCAGGGCATCTTACTCCACATGTTGAGGCACCCCAGGGGTTCAAGATTCAGGTCATCTGACTCCTCATCGTGTGACATCCCAGAAGTTCAACACTCAGGGCATCTGACTCTACATGTTGAGTCATCCCAGGAGTTTTAAATTCAGTGCATCTGAATCCACAACCTGAGATATTCCAGGTGTTCTAGACTCAGTACCTCTGATTACACATCCTGAGGCATTTCAGGAGATCTTCACTCAGGGCATTGTTCTCTACAGCCTGAGACATCCCAGGATTTCTACAATCATGGCATCTGACTCCACGTCATGAGACATCCCAGGAGATCTACACACAGTGCATCAGACTACACAGTTAAGTACATCTGAAGAGTTCTACACTCCGGACATCTGATTACACAGCCTGAGACGTGTGTAGATTTCTACACTTTTGGCATCTGACTCCTCAGCTTGAGACATCCCTGGATTTCAATATTCAGTGCATCTGACTCCAAAGCCTGAGACATCCCAGTAGATCTACACTCTGGGCATATGATTCTATAGCCAGAGACATCCCAGGATTTCTACACTCTGGGCATCTGACTCCACAGCTTGAGTCATCTCAGGAGATCTAAACATAGGGCTTCTGACTCCACAGACTGAGTCATCACAGGAGATCTACACCCTCGGCAACTGACTCTACAGCCTGAGAAATCCCAGGAGATCTATTCTCTGGGATTCTGACTCCTCAGCATAAGACATCCCTGCAGATCTAAACTCAGGGCATCTGATTCCACAGCCTTAGACTACCGAGGATATCTACACTCACGGCATCTGACTACACAGCCTGCAACATACCAGGAGTTCTAAACTCAGGGCATCTGACTTCACAGCCTGAAACACACCAGGGGTTCTGCAGGCTCTGTGTATGTCTCCATAGCTTGACGAATTCCAGGAGATCTACACTGAGGGCATCTGACTCTACCGCATGAGACATTCCAGGAGTCAAGGCATCTGACTTAACATGATGAGACATCTCAGGAGATCTATACTCAGGGCATCTGACTCCACAGCCTGTGAAATCCGAGAAGATCTACAATCAGTGCAACTGACTCCACAGCCTGAGGAATCCCAGTAGATCTACAGTCAGGGCATCTTACTCTAAAGCCTGAGACATCCCTGGAGATCTAATATCAGAGAATCTTACTCCACAGACTGAGACATCACAGGAGATCTACAGGCAGGGCATCTGACTCCACATTAGGAGGAATCCCAGAAGTTCTACACTCAGTGCATCTGAATCCACAACCTGAGACATCCCAAGGGAACTACAATGAGGGCATATGAATCCAAAACAGGTGACATCCCAGGAGTTCTTCACTCAGGGCTTCAGACTCCACAGACTATGGCATGCCAGGATATCTATATTCAGGGCACCTTACTCCACATACTGAGGCATTCCAGGAGATTGACACTCAGGACATCTGTCTACACATCCTGAGGCATCTCTGGAGACTTACACTCAGGGCATGGTTCTCTATTGCCTGAGATTGCCCATGATAGCTACAATCATGGCATTGGACTCCAAAGCCTGAGATATCCCAGGAGAACTACACTCAGGGCACATGTCTTCTCATCTTGAGACAACATAGGAGATGTACACTCAAGGCATCTGATACAACTGCTTGAGGAATCCCAGGAGATCTACACTCAGTGCATCATACTCTACACCCTGAGCCATCCCAGGAGTTCCACACTTAGGGCACCTGACTAGAAAGGCTAAATCATCCCAGGATTTCTACAATCACAGCATCTGACTCCACAGCCTGAGACATTCCAGGAGATCAACATTCAAGGCATCTGACTCCACTGTGTAAGATATCCCTTCCGTTCTACATTCAAGGTGCCTGACTCCACAGCCTGAGATACCCCAGGAAATCTACACATTGGGCATCCGACTCCATATCTTGGGACCTCCCAGGAGATCTACACTCAGGGCATTGGACTCCACAATCTGAGACACCCCAGGAGGTCAAAACTCAGGTCATTTGTCTCCACAGCCTGAGGCATCCCAAGAGATATACACTCAGGATATCTGACTCCACAGCCTGAGACTTCCCAGGAGATCCACTCTCAGGGCATCTTTCTCCTCATCTTGAGACAACACAGGAGATCTAGACTTAAGGAATCAGATATCACAGCCTGAGATATTCGAGGAGATGTACACTAAGGGCTGCCTACCCCAAGCCTGAGGAATCCTAGGAGTTCTACACTGAGTTATCCTGGAAATATGCCAAGAGATCTATTGTCAGGATATCTGACTCCACAGACTGAGGAATCTCAGGAAGTCTCCACCCAAGGTATCTGACTAGACAGTCTGAGATATCCAAGGAGATCTACACTCAGGACATCTGAATACACAGCCTGAGACATGTGTGGAGATCTATAGTCTGGGCATCTGACTACTCAACTTGAGACATACCTGGATTTCAACATTCAGTACATCTGACTCCAAAGCCTGAGACATCCCAATAGATCTAAACTCAGGGCATCAGACTCAACAACCTGAGAGAACCCAGGATTTTTACAATCAGGACAATTGACACCATATGCTGTGACATCCCAGGAGACTTACACTCAGGGCATCTGACTCCACAGCCTTAGACATCTCAGAAGTTCTAAAGTCAGGGCATCTGACACCAAAGCCTGATGTATCCGAGGAGATCTACACCCTGGGCATCTAACTCTACAGTCTGGGATGTGACTGGATATCTTCCTTCAGGATATCTGACTCTACAGCCTGCAGCATCACAGGATGTCTGCTTTCAGTGCATATGATTCCACACTCTGAGAAGTCACAGGACAACTACACTCAGGGCATCTGACTCCAAAGCCTGGGCTAGCCCAGGAGATCTGCACTCAGGGAATCAGACTCCACATGCTGAGGCATCCCAGAAGTTCTACACTCAGCGCATATGAATACAAATCCTGAGACTTCCCAGGATATCTAACTCAGGCATCTGACTCCGAAGCCTGAAACATTACAGGAGTTATTCACTCAGGGCATCTGACTCCACAGCCAGAGATATTGAAGGAGATCTAGTGTCAGGGCATCTGACTCCTCAAGAAGAGACATCATGGTGATCTACTCCCAGGGCCTCTGCAACTACAGCCTGAGCGACCCCAGGAGATCTACACTCAGGAATCTGATTACACAGCTTGATGCATCAGAGGAGATCTACACCCTGGGCATCTGAAAGTAGAGACTGAGATATCCAAGGAGATCAGCTGGCAGGATATCTGAATCTAAAGCCTGAGGAATCCCAGGATGTCTACATTCAGAGTATCTGACTCGATAGACTTAGTCCTGACTGGAGATCTACAACCTGGGCATCTGACACTACAGCCTGAGATATCCCAGGAGATCTACAGACAGGATATCTGATTCTATAGCCTGAGGCATTCCAGGATGTCTACATTCATACCATCAGACTCGACAGATTGAGTCATCACAGGAGTACTACATTCTGGTCATCTGACTCCACAACCTGAACCATCCCAGGAGATCTACATTCATAGCACCTGACACCACATACTGAGGTATACCAGAGAACAAGACTCAGGAAGTCTGATTACACATCCTGAGACATTTCAGGAGATCTACACTCAGGGCATCTGACTCCTCAAAAGAAGTCATCATGGAGATCTACACTCAGGGCCTCTGCCACTACAGCCTGAGCCACACAAGGAGATCTAAACACAGGACATCTGATTACACAGCCTGTGATATACCTGGAGTTCTACACTCTGGGCATCTGACTCCTCATCTTGAGACATTCCTAGAGTTCAACTTTCAGCCCAGCAGACACCACAACCTGAGACATCCTAGGATTTCAACACTCAGGGCATCAGACTACAGTGCTTGAGACATCCCAGGAGATCTAAATTAAGGCATCTAAATCCACAGCCAGAGATATCCCAGGAGATTTTCTCTCTGGTCATCTAATTCCTCATCATGAGACATACGAGGGGTCTACCTGCAGTGCATCTGACTCCTCATAAATAGACATCACAGAGATCTACACTCAGGGTATCTGACTATACACCCTGAGCCATCCCAGGAGAACTACACTCAGGGCATCTGACTCTACAGCCTGAGATATCTAAGGAGATCTACCATCAGGGTATCTGACTCTACTGCCTGAGGCTTCCCAGGATGTCTACATTCAGAGCATCTGACTACACAGACTGAGACATCAAAGTAGAACTACACTCTGGGCATCTGACTCCACATCCTGAGCCATCCCAGGAGTTCTACATTTCAATTCCTCTGATTCCTCACCAAGAGACATCCCATAATTTCTACACTCAGGGCCTCAAACTCCACAGAGTGAGACATCACAGGAGATCTACACTTAGGGTATCTGATTATGCAGCCTGAGGCATCCGAGGAGATCTACACCTTGGGCATCTCACTCTACATCCTGAGATATCCCAAGAAATCTACTGTCTGAATATTTTACTCTACAGCCTGAAACATCCCAGGATATCTAAATTCAAATCATCTGACACAACAGACTGAAACATCAAGGTAGAACTACACTCATCTGACTTCACACCCTGAGCCATAGCAGGAGTTCTACATTGTGGGCATCTTTCTCCACAGCCTGAGACATCCCAGCAGATCTACACTTTGGGCATATGACTATATAACCTGAGATATCTCAGGATTTCTACACGTAGGGCTTCTGAATGCAAAACCTGTGACATCCGAGGAGATCTACACTCCCAGCAACTGACCCCAAGGCCTGAGGAATACCAGTTGAACTATAGTCAGGGCAGCTGACTCCACAGCCAGAATCATCCGAGGTGATCTACAGCCTGGGTCTCTTATTCTACTGCCTGAGACATGCCAGGAGACCTACGATTCTGGATATGTGACTCTACAGCCTAAGACATCCGAGGAGGTCTAAATTCAGAGCATCTGACTCCACAGACTGAGACATCAGAGGAGATCTGCAATCAGGGCATCTGATTCCTCTGCTTGAGACATCCTTGGATTACAACATTCAGTGCATCTGACTACAAAGCCTGAGACATCCCAGTAGATCTACACTCAGGACATATGATTGTATAGCCTTGAGACATCCCTGGATTTCTACAGTCTGGGCATATGACTCCAAAGCTTGAGTCATCTCAGGAGATCTAAACTAATGGATTCTGATCCACAGACCAATTAATCAGAGGAGATCTACACCCTGGATATCTGACTCTACAGCCCGAGATATCCCATTAGATCTACTGTCAGGATATCTGACTCTACAGCCTGAGGCATCCCAAGATGCCTACATTCATAGCATCTGACTAGACAGAGTCATCACAAGAGTACTGCACTCTTGGCATCTGACTCCACAGCCTGAGGCATTCCAGGAGTTCTATACTCAGTGCATCTGAATCCACAACCTGAGACATCACAGGAGATCTACACTCTGAGCATCAGACTCCACATCCTGTGGCATGCCAGGAGATATACATTCATGGCACCTGACCCAACATACTGATTTATCAATGGAGTTCGAGACTTAGGACATCTGACTATACATCCTGAGGCATTTCAGGAGAACTACACTCAGGGCATGGTTCTCTGCAGCCTGAGGCATCGCAGGATTTCGACCTTTAAGGCATAGGACTCCACAGCCTGTGATATCCCAGTAGATCCACACTCACGGCATCTTATTCCACAGCCAGAGACCGCCCAGGACATCTAAACTCAGGGTATCTGACTCCAGACTCTGAGAAATCCCAGGACATCTACACTCTGGGTTTCTCACTCCTCAGCATAAGACATCCCAGGAGATCTACACTCAGGTCCTCTGACTTGTCATAAATAGACATTACAGGAGATCTACGCTAAAGACATCTAATTCCACCCTGAGACAACTGAGGAGATCTACACTCAGGGCATCTGACTACAGAGCCTGAGACATACCAGGAGTTCAAAACTCATGGTATCTGACTCAACACATTGAGATATCCCAGGAGTTATACACTCAAGGCACCTGACTCTACATGATGAGTGATCTCAGGAGTTCTACACTCAGGGCACCCTACTCCTCAGGCTGGGTAATCCAAGGAGATCTACAGTCAGTGCAACTGACCCCACAGCCTGAGGAATCCCAGTAGATCTACAGTCAGGGCATCTGACTGCACAGCCTGAGGCATCCGAGGAGATCTACTGACTGGGCATCTTACTCTAAAGCCTGAGTCATCCCAGGAGATCAACCTTCGAAATATCTGACTCTACAGCCTGAGGCATCCTAGGAGATCTGCTCTCAGGCATCTGACTCCACAGCTTGAGGCATCATAGAAGATCTACACCCTGGGCATCTGAAAATATAGACTGAGATATCCAAGGAGATCTGCCATCAGGATATCTAACTCTAAAGCCTGAGGAATCCAAGGATGACTACATTCAGAGTATCTGACACAACAGACTTAGTCCTGACTGGAGATCTACACCCTCTGCATCTGACTCTACAGCCTGAGATATGCCAAGAGATCTACAGTCAGGGTACCTGACTCTACTGCATGAGGCATCCCAGGATGTCTACATTCAAAGTATCTGACTACACAGACTGAGCCATCCCAGGAGACCTGCACTGAGGGCATCTGACTCCACATGTTGTGGCATCCCAGGAGTTCTACATTCAGTGCCTCTGTCTCCTCATCATGAGACATCCCAGTAGTTCTACACTCAGGACATCTGACCCCACAGACAGAGACATCCCAGGAGATCTACATTTAGGGCATCTGATTCCACAGCCTGAGGCATCCAAGGAAATCTACACGCTGGGCATCTCACTCTACAGCCTGAGATATCCCAAGAAATCTACTGTCAGTATATCTTACTCTACAGCCTGAGACATCACAGGATAATTAGATTCAGATCATCTGACTAAACAGAGTGAAACATCAGAGTAGAACTACAGTCTGGGCATCTGACTTCACACCCTGAGCCATAGCAGGAGTTCTATAATGTGGGCATCTTTCTCTACAGCTTGAGACACTCCAGGAGATCTACCCTTAGGGCATATGACTCCACAGCTTGTAACATCTCAGGAGTTATACACTCAGGGCATCAGACTCCACAGATAGAGACATCCATCAGATATTAAGTTGGGGCATATGATTCCACTGCCTGAGACATCCCAGGATTTCTACACTCAGGGCTTCTGAATGCACAGTCTGTGACATCCGAGGAGATCTACACTCAGGGGAACTGACTCCAAGGCCTGAGGAATCCCAGTAGAACTATAATCAGGGCAGCTGACTCCACAGCCAGAATCATTCGAGGTGATCTACAGCCTTGGCATCTTACTCTACAGGCTGAGACATCCCAGGAGACCTACAATCAGGATATGTGACTCTAGAGCCTGAGGCATCCCAGGAGGTCTAAATTCAGTTCATTTTACTCCACAGACTGAGATATCACAGGATATCTACCCTTAGGGCATCCGACTCCTCAGCTTGAGACATCCCTGGATATCAACATTCAGTGCATCTGACTACAAAGCCGGGGACATCACAGTAGATCTACACTCAGGGCATATGATTGCATAGCCTTGAAACATCCCAGGATTTCTACACTCTGGGCATCTGACTGAAAAGCTTGAGTCATCTCAGGAACTTCTGACTCCACAGACAAAGTCATCACAGGTGATCTACACCCTAGGCATCTGACTCTACAGCCTGACATATCCCATGAGATCTACTGTCATGATATCTGATTCTACAATGTGAGGAATCCCAGGATGCCTATATTCATAGCATCTCACTCTACAGATTGAGTCATCAAAATAGTACTACACTCTGGGCATCTGAATCAATAGGCTGAGCCATCCCAGGATTTCTATACTCAGTGCATCTGAAATCACAACCTGAGATATCCCAGGAGATCTACATTCATGGCACCTGACTCCACATACTGAGGTATCCCTGGAGATTGAGACTAAGGACATCTGACTATACATCCTACGGCACTTCAGAAGAACTACATTAAGGGCATGGTTCTCTACAGCCTGAGGTATCACAGGATTTCGTCCTTCATGGCATCTGACTCCACAGCTTGTGACATCCCAGCAGATCAACACTCAGGGCATCTGAATCCACAGCCTGAGATATCCCAGGAGATCTAAACTCAGGGTATCTGACTCCTCAGTGTAAGACACTGTAATCCACAGCCTGAGACATCCCAGGAGATCTACACTAAATGCATCTGACTCAGCATGTTGTGACATCTCAGGAGATGTACACTCAGGGCTCTGACTCCACAGCCAGTGCAATCCAAGGAGATCTGCTCTCAGTGAAACTGACTCAACAGCCTGAGGAATCCCAGTAGATCTACAGTTAGGGCATCTGACTGCACAGTCTGAGGCATCGGAGGTGATCTGAGCGTCTTACTCTAAAGCCTGAGACATCCCAGGAGATCAACCTTCAGAATATCTGAATCTACAGCCTGAGGCATCCCAGGAGTTCTAAATTCAGAGCATCTGACTCCACAGACTGAGACATCACTGGAGATCTACAGGCAGGGCATCTGACTCTACATTCTGAGGCATCCCAAAAGTTCTACATTCAGTGCATCTGAATCCTCAACCTGAGACATCCCAGGAGAAATATAGGGAAGGCATCTGAATCCACAGCTTGTGACATCCCAGGAGTTCTACATTCAGGACATATGGCTACACATCCTGAGTCATTTCAGGAGATCTACACTCAGGGCATGGTTCAGTACTGCCTGTGAAATCCCAGGATTTCTACAATCACCGCATATTACTCCACAGCATGTGACAACCCAGGAGATCAACACTCAGTGCATCTGAAACCACAACCTGACACATCCCAGGAGATCTACCTTCATGGCACCTGACTCCGCATACTGAGGTATCCCTGGAGATCGAGACTAAGGACATCTGACTATACATCCTGCCTCACTTCAGGAGAACTACACTAAGGGCATGGTTCTCTACAGCCTGAGGTATCACAGGATTTCGTCCTTCATGGCATCTGAGTCCACAGCCTGAGACATCCCAGGAGATCTACATTCTG
Source organism: Rhynchomys soricoides (assembly GCA_019843965.1). Classification (NCBI taxonomy): domain Eukaryota; kingdom Metazoa; phylum Chordata; class Mammalia; order Rodentia; family Muridae; genus Rhynchomys; species Rhynchomys soricoides. The sequence continues at coordinate 33,894 of JADRCH010007113.1, forward strand.
GGCATCTGCTCATCAGCATAAGGCATCCCTGGAGATATATACTCAGTGCATCTGACTCGTCATAGATAGACAGCACAGCAGATCTACACTATGGGCATCAGATTCCACATCCTGAGACAAAGGAGGAGATCTACACTCAGGGCATCTGACTACACAGCCTGAAACATCTCAGGGTTTCTGCAGTCTTGGTGTCTGACTCCATAGCCTCACAAACTCCAGGAGATCTACACTCTGGGTGGGCATCTGACTCTACAGCCTGAGACATCCCAGGAGTTATACACTCAAGGCATCTGACTCAACATGTTGAGACATCGCAGGAGATCTACACTCAGGGCATCTGACTCCACAGCCAGTGCAATCTGAGGATATCTAAACTCATTGCAACTGACTCCACAGCCTGAGGAATCCAAGTAGATCTACAGTCAGGGCATCTGATTGCACAGTCTGAGGCATCCGAGGTGATCTACTCCCTGGGCGTCTTCCTCTAAAGCCTGAGACATCCCAGGAGATCAACCGTCAGAATATCTGACTCTACAGCCTGAGGCATCCCAGGAAATCTAAATTCAGAACATCTGACTCCACAGACTGAGACATCACAGGAGATCTATATGCAGGGCATCTGACTCCACATTCCGAGCCATCCCAAAAGTTCTACACTCAGTGCATCTGAATCCTCAACCTGAGACATCCCAGGAGAACTATAAGGAGGCAGCCTGAGGCATCCGAGGTGATCTACTACATGGGCATCTTACTCTGAAACCTGAGCCAGAGACATCAGAATATCTGACTCTACAGCCTGAGGCATCCCAGGAGATCTAAAATCAGATCATCTGACTCCCCAAACTGAGACATCCCAGGAGATCTACACTCAGTGCATCATACTCCACAGCACGTGACAACCCAGGAGTTCCACACTCAGCGCACCTGACTAGAAAGCCTGAGGCATCCCAAGATTTGTACAATTATGGCATCTGACTCTATAGCCTGAGTCATCCCAGGAGATCAACATTCAAGGCATCTGACTCTATGGCCTGAAGAATCCCAGATCTAAATTCAGAGCATCTGACTCCTCAGCTTGAGACATCCCTGGATTTCAACATTCAGTTCATCTGACTACAAAACCTGAGACATCCCAATAGATGTACACACAGGGCATATGATTCTAGAGCCTTGAGACATCCCAGGATTTCTACACTCTGGGCATCTCACTCCACAGCTTGAGTCATCTCACAGATCTAAACTCAGGGCTTCTGACTACACAGACAATGTTATCCCAGGAGATCTACACCCTGGGCATCTGACTCTACAGCCTGAGATACCCCATGACATCTACTTTCAGGATAACTGACTCTACAACCTGAGGCATCCCAGGATGCCAAAATCATAGCATCTGACTGGACAGATTGAGTCATCAAAGAGTACTACACTCTTGGCATCTGACTTCACAGCCTGAGCCATCCCAGGGGTTGTACACACAGAGCATCTGAAACCACAACCTGAGACATCCCAGGAGATCTACACTCAGGGCATCTGATTCCACAGCTTGTGACATCTCAGGAGTTATACACACTGGGCATATGACTCCACATCCTGTGACATCCCAGTAGATCAACTCTCAGGGCATCTGAATCCACAGCCTTAGACATCCCAGGTGATCTAACTAAGAGTGTCTGACTCCACAGCCTGACAAATCCCAGGAGATCTACACTCCTGGCATCGGACTCCTCAGCATCAGTCATCACAGGAGATCTTCACTCAGGGCATCTGACTCATCATAAATAAGATATCACAGGATATCTTCTCTGAGGACATCTGATTCCTCAGCCTGAGACAACCGAAGTGATCTACACTCAGGGCTTCTGACTACACAGACTGAGACATACCAGGAGTTCTAATCTCAGGGCATCTGACTACAGCTTGAGGAATCAGAGGAGATCTACACCTTGGGTATCTGAAAAAAAGACTGAGATAGAAAAGGTGATCTGCTGTCAGGATATCTGACTCGAAAGCCTGAGGAATCACAGGATGTCTATAATCAGAGTACCTGACACGACAGTCTCAGTCCTGTCTGGAGATATATACCCTGGGCATCTGACTCTACAGCATGAGATATATCAGGAGATCTACCATAAGGGTACCTGACTCTCCTGCCTGAGGCATCCCAGGATGTCTACATTCAGAGCATCTGACTACAAAGACTGAGGCATCACAGGAGAACTACACTCTGGGCATCTGACTCCACATCCTAAGACATCTCAGGAGTTCTGCACTCAGGGCATCTGACTCCACATTTGAGGAATCCCAGGAGTTCTACATTCAGTGCCTCTGATTCCTCATCATGAGACATCCCAGTAGTTCTACACTCAGGACATCTGACCCCACAGACTGAGACATACCAGGAGATCTATATTTTGAGCATCTGATTCCACAGCCTGAGGCATCCAAGGAAATCTACACACTGGGCATCTCACTCTACAGCCTGAGATATCCCAGGAAATCAACTGTCAGTATATCATACTCTACAGCCTGGGACATAACAGGATAATTACATTCAGATCATCTGACTCAACAGACTGAAACATCAAAGTAGACCTACACTCTAGGCATCTGACACCACACTCTGAGTCATAGCAGGAGTTCTACAATGTGGGCATCTTTCTCCACAGCCTGAGACATCCAGCAGATCTACTCTTAGGGCATATGACTCTATAGCCTGAGATATCCCAGGATTTCTACACTCAGGGCATCTGACTCCACAGATAGAGACATCCATCAGATATTAACACGGGGAATATGACTCCACTGCCTGAGGCATCCCAGGATTTCTACATTCAGGGCTTCTGAATGCACAGTCTGTGACATCCGAGGAGATCTACACTCAGGGGAATAGACTTCAAGGCCTGAGGAATCCCAGTAGAACTATAATCAGGGCAGCTGACTCCACAGCCAGAATCATCCAAGGTGATCTACAGCCTGGGCATCTTACTCTACAGCCAGAGACATCCCAGGACACCTACCATCAGGATATGTGAATCTACAGCCTGAGGCATCCCAAGAGGTCTAAATTCAGAGCATCTGACTACACAGACTGAGATATCACAGGAGATCTGCACTCAGGGCATCTGACTCCTCAGCTTGAGACATCCCTGGATATCAACATTCAGTGCATCTGACTACAAAGCCGTAGACATCCCAGTAGATCTACACTCAGGACATATAATTGTATAGCCTTGAGACATACCAGGATTTCTACACTCTGGGCGTCAGACTAAAAAGCTTGAGTCATCTCCAGAGCTCTAAACTCAGGGCTTCTGACTCCAAAGACAAAGTCATCACAGGTGACCTACACCCTGGGTATCTGACTCTACAGCCTGATATATCCCATGGGATCTACTGTCAGCATACCTGACTCTACATCATGAGGCATCCCAGGATGCCTACATTCATAGCATCTGACTAGACAGATTGAGTCATCACAAGAATACTACACTCTGGGCATCTGTCTCCACAGCCTGAGCCATCCCAGGAGTTCTACACTCAGTGCATCAGAAACCACAACCTGAGACATCCCAGGAGATCTACATTCATGGCACCTGACTCCACATACTGAGGTATTCCTGGAAATCAAGACTGAGGATATCTGACTATACATCCTACGGTTTTTCAGGAGAACTACACTAAGGGCATGGTTCTATACAGCCTGGGGTATCACAGGATTCATGGCATCTGACTCCACAGCTTGTCACATCCCGGTAGATCAACACACAGGGCATCTGAATCCACAGCCTGAGAAATCCCAGGAGATCTACATTCTGGGTATCAGACTCCTCAGCATAAGGCATCCCAGGAGATCTGCACTCAGGGTATCTGACTCATCAGAGATAGACATCACAGCAGATCTACACTAAGGGCATCTGATTCCACAGCCTGAGACAACTGAGAAGATCTACACTCAGGGCATCTCACTACACAGCTTGAAACATCACAGGGTTTCTGCAGTCTTGGTGTCTGACTCCATAGCCTTACAAATTCCAGGAGATCTATACTCAGGACATCTGACTCTACAGCCTGAGACATCCCAGGAGTTATAAACTCAAGGCATCTGTCTCAACATGTTGAGACATCTATGGAGATCTACACTCAGGGCATCTGACTCCACAGCAAGTGCAATCCAAGGAGATCTGCTCTCAGTGCAACTGACTCAACAGACTGAGGAATCCCAGTAGATCTACAGTTAGGGCATCTGACTGCACAGACTAAGACATCACAAGAGATTTACAGGCAGGGCATCTGACTCCACCTGCCGTGGCATCCACAAAGTACTACACTCAGTGCATCTGAATCCTCAACATGAGACATCCCAGGAGAACTACAAGGAGGGCATCTGAATCCACAGCTTGTGACATCGCAGGTGTTCTACATTCAGGACATATGACTACACCTCCTGAGTCATTTCAAGAGATCTACACGCAGGGCATGGTTCAGTACTGCCTGAGAAATCCCAGGATTTGTACAATCACCGCATATTACTCCACAGCATGTGACAACCCAGGAGATCAACACTCAGGGCATCTGACTTCACAACCTGATACCTGCCAGGAGATCTACAGTCCAGGCATCTGACACCTCAGCATAAGGCATCCCAGGAAATCTACACTCAGGGCATCTGACTCGTCATAGATAGACATCACAGGAGATCTACACTAAGGGCCTCTGATTCCACAGCCTGAGACAACCGAGGAAATCTACATTCAGGGCATCTAACTACACAGCCTGAAACATCCCAGGGTTTCTGCAGTCTTGTGTCTGACTCCATAGCCTGACAAATTCCAGGAGATCTACACTCTGGGCATCTGACTCTACAGCCTGAGACATCCCAGGAGTTATACACTCAAGGCATCTGACTCAAAATGTTGAGACATCTCAGGAGAACTACCCTCAGGGCTTCTGACTCCACAGCCAGTGCAATCCGAGGATATCTACACTCATTGCAACTGACTCCACAGCCTGAGGAATCCAAGTAGATCTACTGTCAGGGCATCTTATTGCACAGTCTGAGGCATCGGAGGTGATCTACTCCCTGGGTGTCTTTTTCTAAAGCCTGAGACATCCCAGGAGATCTAAATTCAGATCATCTGACTCAACAGACTGAGACATCACAGGAGATCTACAGGCAGGGCATCTGACTCCACATTCTGAGGCATCCCAAAAGTTCTACACTCAGTGCATCTGAATCCTCAACCTGCGACATCCCAGGAGAACTATAAGGAGGGCATCTGAATTCACAGCTTATGACATACCAGGAGTTCTACACTCAGAACATATGACTACACATCTTGAGTCATTTCAGGAGATGTACACTCACTGCATGGTTCAATACTGCCTGAGAAATCCCAGGATTTCTACAATCACCACATATTACTCCACAGCATGTGACAACCCAGGAGATCAACATTTCGGGCATCTGACTCCACAACCTGATACATCCCAGTAGATCTACACTCAGGGCTTCATCTCCACAGCCAGAGACAGCCCAGGAGATCTACTCTCAAGGCATATGACTCCACAGATTGTGACATCCCAGTAGCCTACACTCAGGGCATCAGACTCCACAGCCTAAGGTATGCCAGGAGATCTATATTCAGGGCACCTTACTCCACATACTGAGGCATCTGATACAACACGGCATTTGACTACACAGCCTGAGTCAACCCAGGAGATCAACATTCAAGGCATCAGTCTCCACTGTCTAAGATATCTCTTCCATTCTAAACTCAAGTTGCCTGACTCCACAGCCTGAGATATCCCAGGAAATATACACACAGGGCATCCAACTCCATATCTTGAGACTTCCCAGGAGATCTACACTCAGGGCATTGTACTCCACAGTCTGAGACATCCAGGAGAACAACACTCAGGCATTTGTCTCCACAGCCTGAGGCATCCCAAGAGATATACACTCAGTATATCTGACTCCACAGCCTGAGACATCCCAGGATATTCACTCTTAGGGCATCTTTCTTCTCATCTTGAGACAACACAGGAGATCTACACTTAAGGAATTGGATACCACAGCCTGAGACATCCAAGAAGATGTGCACTAAGGGCATCTGACTCCAGAGCCTGAGGAATCCCTGGAGTTCTACGCTCAGTGCATCAGACTCTACAGCCTGAGACATCCCTGGATTTCTACAATCTGGGCAATTGACACAATATGCTGTGATATTCCAGGAGACGTACATTCAGGACATCTGACTCCACAGCCTTAGACATCTCAGTAGTTCTAAACTCAGGGCATCTGACTCTAAAGCCTGAGGTATCCAAGAAGATCTACACCCTGGGCATCTAACTCTACAGCCTGGGATGTGACTGGATATCCTCCTTCAGGATATCTGACTCTACAGGCTGAGCCATTCCAGGATGTCTACTTTCAGTGCTTCTGACTGCACACTCTGAAAAATCATAAGAGAACTACATTCAGGGCATCCGTCTCCAAAGCCTGGGCCATCCTAGGAGGTCTGCACTGAGGGCATCTTACTCCACATGCCGAGGCATCCCAGGAGTTCTACACTCAGCGCATATGAATCCAAAACTTGAGACATCCTAGGATGTCTACACTCAGGGCATCTGACTTTGCAGCCTGAGACATCCCAGAAGTTATTCACTCAGGGCATATGACTCCGCAGCGTGAGACATTGAAGGAGAACTAGTCTCTGGGCATCTGACTCCTCAAAAAGAGATATCACCATGATCTACTCTCAGGGCCTCTGCCACTACAGCCTTAGCCACCCCAGGAGATCTACACTCAGGCATCTGACTCCACAGCTTAAGGCATCAGAGGAGATCTACACCCTGGGCATCTGACAGTAGAGACTGACATATCCAAGGAGATCTGCTGGCAGGATATCTGAATCTAAAACCTGAGGAATCCCAGGATTTCTACATTCAGAGTATCTGACTCGACAGACTTAGTCCTGACTAGAGATCTACACCCTGGACATCTGACTCTACAGCCTGAGATATCCCATGAGATCTACAGTCAGGATATCTGATTCTACAGCCTGAGGCATCCCAGCATGTCTACATTCATAGCATCTGAATTGAGAAATTGAGTCATCACGGGGGTTCGACACACTGGTCATCTGACTCCACATCCTGAGCCATCCTAGGATTTCTAAACTCAGCGCATCCACAACCTGGGACATCCCAGGAGATCTACATTCATAACATCTGTCACCACATACTGAAGTATCCCAGGAGATCAAGACTCAGGAAGTCTGATTACACATCCTGAGGCATTTCAGGTGTTCTACACTCAGGGCTTCTGACTCGGCAGCCTGATACATTGAAGAAGATCTGGACTGAGGGTATCCGAATCCTTAAAAAGAAGAATCACGAAGATCTACACTCAGGGCCTCTGCCACTACAGCCTGAGCCACACGAGGAGATCTACACTCAGGACAACTGATTAAACAGTTTGAGACACATCTGGAGATCTTCACTCTGGGCATCTGACTCCACATCTTGAGACATTCCTAGAATTCAACATTCAGCGCATCTGACACCACAGCCTGAGACATCCTAGGATTTCAACACTCAGGGCATAAGACTACAGTGCTTGAGACATCCCAGGAGATATAAATTAATACTTCTAAATCCACAGCCTGAGATACCCCAGGAGATCTACACTCTGGGCATCTAATTCCTCATCATGAGGCATCTGAGGAGTTCTACCCTCAGGGCATTCAACTCCTCCTAAATAGACATCACTGGGATCTACACTCAGAGTATCTGACTATACAACCTGAGCCATCCCAGGAGATCTACACTCAGAGCATCTGACTCTGCAACCTGAGATATCTCAGGAGATCTACCATCAGGGTACCTGACTCTACTGCCTGAGGCATACCAAGATGTCTACATTCAGAGCATCTGACTACACAGACTGAGACATAACAACAGAACTACACTCTGGGCATCTGACTCCACATCCAGAGCCATCCCAGGAGATGTGAACTCATGGCATCTGACTCCACATGTTCCATGGGATGTAGCCATCCCAGGAGTTCTACATTCAGTGCCTCTGACTCCTGATAATGAGACATCACAGAAGTTCTACATTCAGGGCATCTGACTCCACAGAGTGAGACATACCTGGAGATCTACACTTAGGGCATCTGATTCCACAGCCTGAGGCATCCGTGGAGATCTACAACCTGGGCATCTCACTCTACAGCCTGAGATATCCCAAGAAATCTATTGTCAATATATCTTATTCTACAGCCTGAGACATCCCAGGATATCTACATTCAGATCATCTGACTCAACAGAATGAAACTTCAAAGTAGAACTACACTCTGGGCATCTCACTCCACACCCTGAGCCATAGCAGGAGTTCTACAATGTGGGCATCTTTCTCCACAGCCTGCGACATCCCAGGATATCTACAATTAGGGAATATGACTCCATATCCTGAGATATCATAGGTTTTCTACCCTTAGGGCATCTGACTCCACAGATTGAGACATCCAAGCAGATATTAACTCGGGGCATATGACTATACAGCCTGAGACATCCCAGGATTTCTACACTCAGGGCTTCTGAGTGCACAGCCTGTGACATTCGAGGAGATCTACACTCAGGGGAACTGACTCCAAGGCCTGAGGAATCCCAGTAGAACTATAGTCACGGCAGCTGACACCACAGCTAGAATCATCCGAGCTGATCTACAGCCTGGGTATCTTACTCTACAGCCTGAGACATCCAAGGATACCTACGTCAGGATATATGACTCTATAGCCTGAGGCATCTCAGGAGGTCTAAATTCAGAGCATCTGACTCAACATACTGAGACATCACCGGAGATCTGCACTCAGGGCATCTGACTCCTCATCTTGAGACATCCCTGGATTTCAACATTCAGTGCATCTGACTCTGAAGCCTGAAACATCCAAGGAGTTCTACACTCAGGTCATCCTACTCCACATGCTGAGACATCACAGGGGATCTACACTAAGAGTATCTGAATCCACATACTTAGATAACCCATGTGATCTTCATGAGGGCATCTAACTCTGCAGCCTGAGATATCTGAGGAGATTTCCACTCAGGGCATCTTACCCTACACTCTGAGACACCCCAGGAGATCTACCATTCGGATAACTGACTCAACAGCCTGAAGCATCCCAAGAGAGCTATCATCAGGATATCAGTTTTCACAGCCTTAGTCATCCCAGGAGGCCTACACTCAGGGCGTCTGAGTCCAAAATCTAAGACTTACCAGGAGATCTACACACTTGGCATCGTACTCCACAGCCTGAGATATTCCTGGAGATCTACACTCTGTGTATTTGACTCCACAGCCTCCAACATCCCTCGAGATGTACTCTCTGGGCTTCTGACTCCACAAGCTGTGACATCCCATGTGATATCTTCTCACGGCATCTGACACCCCGCCTTGCAACAACCCAAGATATCTACTCTCAGGATATCAGACTACAAAGCCTGAGAAATTGGAGGAGTTCTACACACAGGGCAATTTACCTCAAAGCCTCAAGTATCCCAGAAACTCTACACTCAAGGTGTCTCATACCACAGTCTGTTACATCCCAGGAGATCTACATTCAGGACATCTGACTACACAGCCTGAGACATTCCATGATTTAAACACTCAGGGCATCTGACTCCACAGCTCGAGTCATCTCTGGAGATCTAAACTCAGGGCATCTGACTCCACAGACTGAGACATCTCAGGAGATCTACCCTCTGGGATTTGTCTCCTCTGAATGAGACATCCCAGGGGATCTACACTCAGAACATCAGACCACACAGCCTGAGACATCAGAGGAGTTCTACAAACAGTGCATTTGCCCTACAGTCTAAGGCATCACAGGAACTCTACACTCAGGGTATCTAACTCCACAGCCTGACACATCTGAGGGGATCTACATTCAGGGCATCTAACTCCAGAGCATGAGGCATCCCAGGAGATCAACACTCAGGGCATCTGACACCACTGCCTGAGACATCCCAGGATATCTAAGATCTGGATATCTGATTCTACACCATGAGGCTTCCCAGGAGAGCTATAATGAGGATATCTGACTCCACAGCCTTAGGCATCTGAGGAGGTCCCACACTAAGGACATCTGACTCCACAGACTGAGACATTCCAGGAGATATACACTCACAGCTTCTGAATCCAAATCCTGAGATATCCTAGGAGATCTACCCTCAGCACATCAGACTACAAAGCCTGAGACTTCTGAGGAGTTCTACACAAAGTGCATTGACCTACAGCCTAAGGCATTCCAGGAACTCTACACTGAAGTTATTTGACTCAACAGTCTGAGATCTATGATCTGAATAACTGATTCTACAGTCTGAGGCTTCGCAGGAGAGCTATAATCATGACATCTGACTCCACAGCCTGAGGTATCCAAGGAGATCAACACTCTGGTCATCTGAATCCTCAGCATGAGACATACCAGGAGTTCTGTACTCAGGGCATCTAACTAGATATCCTGAGATAATCCCGGTGATTTACAATCAGGGCATTGGTCACTTCATTAATAGACATCACAAGATATCTACACTGAGGGCATCTGATTACACAGCCTGAGATATCCAAGGAGATCTACAATCAGGACATCTGACTCCAAAGCCTGAGACATCAAAGGAGATCTACTCTCAAGGCATCTGACTGCACTGCCTGTGACATCCGAGGAGATCTAAATTCAAGGAAACTGACTCCACAGCCTGAGGAATCCCAATAGATCTACAGTCAGTACATCGGACTCCACAGACTGAGGCATCCGAGGTGAACTCCACGCTGGCCATCTTACTCTACAGCTTTAGACATCCCAGGAGATCTACCTTCTCTGTATCTGACTCTACAGCCTGAGGCATCCGAGGAGGTATAAATTCAGAGCATCTGACTCCACAGTATGAGACATCACAGGAAATATACAGGCAGTGCATCTGAATCCTGAGCCTGAGGGATCTCAAGAGATCTGCACTAGGGCATCTTACTCCACTTTCAGAGTCATCCCAGGAGTTCTACAAAAAGTGCATACGAATCCACAAACTGAGGCATTCCAGGAGATCTACAATCAGGGCATCTGAACCCACAGCTTGTGACAATCCAGGATTTCTAAGATCATGGCATCTGACTCCACATCATGTGACATCACAGGAGAACAACACTCAGGGCAACAAATACACAGCATGGGACATCTGAGGAATTCTACACACAGGGAATTTGACTCCACACATTGAGGCATCCCAGGAACTCTACACCCAAGGTATCTGACTCAACAGTCTGAGACATCCCAGGAGATCTACACTCAGGACAACTGAATACACAACCTTAGACATGCCTGGATATCTACACTATGGGAATCTGTCTCCTCAGCTTGAGACATCCCTGGCGTTCTACATTCAGTGCATCTGACTCTACAGCCTGATTTACCCCAGGAGATCTATCGTCAGGATATCTCTCTCTACAGCTTGAGGTATCCCAGGATGCTACATTCAGAACATCTGACTCGACAGACTGAGACATCCCAGGAGATCTGCAGTCAAGGAATCTGACTCCACATGTTGAGGCATCCAGGATTTCTACACTCAGTGCATCTGAATCCACAACCTGAGACATCCCAGGAAAATCTACACTCATGGCACCTGACTCCACGGCCTGACACATTCCAGGAGATCTACACTCAGGGTATCTGACTACACAGCCTGAAACATCCAAAGGTTCTGCAGTCTCTGCATCTGACTCCAAAGCCTGAGGAATCCCAGGAGATCTACATTCAGGGCAACTGAATAAACTTCCTGAGATATCCCACAGTTCTACACTCAGAGCATCTGACAACACATGCTGAGACATCCTAGGAGATCTACACATAGGCATCTGAATGCACAGCATGTGACAATCGAGCAGATCCACATTCAGGGTAACTGACTCCACAGCCTGAGTAAACCCAGCAAAACTACAAACAGGGCATCTGACTACACAGCCTGAGGCATCCGAGGAGATCTACAGCCTGGGCATCTTACTCTAAAACCTGAAACAACCCAGGAGATCTACCATCAAGATATCTGACTCTACAGCCTGAGGCATCCAAGGAGGTCTAAATTCAGAACATAAGACTCCACAGACTGAGACATAGCAGGAGATCTACAGGCAGGGCATCTGACTCCACATTTGGAGGCATCCCAAAAGTTCTACACTCAGTGCATCTGAATCCACAACATGAGACATCCCAGTAGTTCTACAGTCAAGACATCTGACTACACATCCTGAGTCATTTCAGAAGATCTACACGCAGTGCATATGAATCCACAACATGAGACATCCCAGGATTTCTACAATCACAGCATCTTACTCCACAGCATGTATCATCCCAGGAGATCAACACTCAAGACATCTGACTCCACAACTTGATACATCCCAGGAGATCTACACTCAGGGCATCAGACTCTACAGCCTATGGCATGCCAGGAGATCTATATTCAGGGCACCTTTCTCCTTATACTGAGGCATTCTGGGAGATCGACACTCAGGACATCTGACTACACATCCTGAGGCATCTCCGGTATCCTACACTCAGGGCATGGTTCTCTACAGCCTGAGACAATGAAGGATTTCTAAAATCAAGGCATCTGACTCCACATCATCAGACATCCCAGGAGATCTATGTTCTGGGTTCTGACACCACAGCCTGAATCATCCCTGGAGTGCTACACTCAGGGTATGTGACTCCACAGCCAGAGACATCCCAGGAGAACAACACTCAGGGCATCCAACTCATCATAGTCATCACAGGAGATCTACCATCTGGGCATCTGATTAGACAGCCTGAGACATCTGAGGAGATCTACACTCAGGGCCTTTAACCCCTAAGCCTGAGACACCCCAGGAGTTCTACACTCAGGGTATCTGATTTCACAGCCTGAAACATCCCAGAGGTTCTGCAGTCTTGCTCTCTGACTCCATATCCTGTGGCATCCGAGGAGATCTACACCCTGTGTATCTGACTGTATCAGTGAGATATCCCTGGAGACCTACCATCAGTATATATGACTATACAGTCTGTGGCATCCCAAGATGTCTACATTCAGAGCATCTGACTCCTCAGACTGAGATATCACAGGAGAACTACACTCTGGGCATCTGACTCCACAGCCTGAGACATACCACAAGATCTTCACTCAGGGCATCTTACTCCACATGTTGAGGCATCCCAGAAATTCAATATTCTGGTCATCTGACTCATCATGTGACATACCAGGAGTTCAACACTCAGGGCATCTTACTCCACATGTTGAGTCATCCCAGGAGTTCTAAACTCAGTGCATCTGATTCCATAACCTGATACTTATCAGGAGACCTACAATCAGGGCATCTGAATCCACAGCTTGTGACATTCCAGGAGTTCTACACTCAGGACCTCTGAGATCTATACTCAGGGCATTGTTCTCTACATCCTGAGACATCCCAGGATTTCTACAATCACGGCATCTGACTCCACGTCATGAGACATCCCAGAAGATCTACACTCAGAGCATCAGACTACATAGGCTAATACATCTAAGGATTTCTACATGCAAGTCATTTGACTGCACAGACTGAGGCATCCCAGGAAGTCTACACTCAAGTTATCTGACTCCATAGTCTGAGATATCCAAGGAGATCTACACTCAGGACATCTGAATACACAGCCTGAGACATGCCTAATGATCTACACTCTGGACAACTGACTCCTCAGATTGACACATCCCTGGATTTCAATATTCAGTGCATCTGACTCCAAAGCCTGAGATCCCAGTAGATCTACACTAAGGCCATATGATTCTATAGCCTAAGACATCCCAGGATTTCTACACTCTGGGCATCAGGGACCTCAACTTGAGTCATCTCAGGAGATCTAAACTCAGGGCATCTGACTCCACAGCCTCAGGCTTACCAGTAGATCGACACTCAGGGCATCTGACTACATATCCTGAGGTATCTATGGAGATCTACACACTGGGCATGATTCTCTATAGCCTGAGCCATACCAGGAGATCTACATTCAGGCATCTGACTCCACAGCTTGAGGCATCCGATTAGATATACACCCTGAGCAACTGACTCTAGAGCCTGAGATAACCAAGCAGATCTGCTGTCAGGATACCTGACTCTACAGCCTGTGGAATCACATGATGTCTACACTCAGTGCATGTGAATCCACAACCTGAGACATCCCAGGAGATCTACACTCAGGGCATCTGACTCTACAGCGTGTGACATCTCAGGAGTTATCTTGTCAGGGCATCAGACTCCACATCCTGTGGCATGCCAATATATCTACATTCATGGCTCCTGACTCCACATACTGAGGTTTCCCAGGAGATCGAGACTCAGGACATCTGACTACACATCATGAGGCATTTCAGGAGATCTGCACTCATGGCATCTGACTCCGAAGTTTGAGACATCCTAGGAGTTCTACACTAAGGGTATCTGACTCCACAGCCTGAGACATTGAAGGATATCTAGACTCAGGGCATCCGACTCCTCAAAAAGGAGATCTGCTGTCAGGATACTGACTCTACAGCCTGAAGAATACCAGTATGTTTACATTCAGAGTATCTGACTCATCAGACTGAGTCCTCACAGGAGATCTATACCCGGGGCATCTGACTCTGAAGCCTGAGATATCACAGGAGATCAATAATCAGGATATCTGACTCTACAGTCTGAGATATCCCAGGATGGCTACATTCATAGCATCAGACTCAAAAGATTGAATCATCACAGGAGTACTACACTCTTGGCATCTGACTCCAAAGCGTGAGCCACCCCATGAGTTCTAAACTCAGGGTATCTGGCTCCACAGCCTGAGAAATCCCAGGAGATCTACACTCTGTGCATCTGACTCCTCAGCATAAGATATCCCAAGAGATTTACATTCAGGGCATCTGACTAGTCTTAAATAGACTTCACAGGAGATCTACGCTAAGGGCATCTGATTCCACAGGCTGAGACATCCGAGGAGATCTACACTCAGGGCAGCTGACTACACAGCCTGAGACATACCAGGATTTCTAAACTCAGGACATCTGACTACACAGCCTGACACATCCCAGGGATTCTGCAGTCTCGGTGTCTGACTCCATAGCCTGACGAATTCCAGGAGATCTACTCTCAGGGCATCTGACCTAACAGCCTGTGGCATCCCAAGAGATATACACTCAGGATATCTGACTCCAAAGCCTGAGACAACCCAGGAGATGAGGGCATCTTTCTCCTCATCTCAAGAAAACACGAGAGATCTACACTTATGGAATCGGATATCACAGCCTGAGACATCCGAGGAAATGTACACAAGGGCATCTGACTCCACAGCCTGAGGAATCCCAGGAGTTATACATTCAGTGCATCAGACTCTACAGCCTGAGACATCGCAGGATTTCTACAATCAGGGCAATTGACACCACATGCAGTGAAATCCCAGGAGACCTACACTAAGGGCATCTAACTCTACATCCTTAGACAACTCAGGTGTTCTAAAATCAGGCTACAGACTTACATGCTTGGCATCTGACTCAACTGCATGAGATATCCCAGGAGATCTACACTCACAGCTTCAACTCCACAGCTTGAGACAGCCTAGGTCATCTACGCTCAGGGCATCTGACTCCACAGCTTGTGACATCCCAGTAGTTCTACACTCAGGGCATCAGACTCCACAGCCTATGGCAAGCCAATAGATCTATATTCAGGGCACCTTTCTCCTTATACTGAGGCATCCCGGTAGTTCGACACTCAGGACATCTGACTACACATCCTGAGGTATCGCTGGAGATCTACACACTGGGCATGGTTCTCTATACCCTGAGACACCCCAGGATTTCTACAATCATGACATCAGACTCCACAGCCTGAGCCAAACCTGGAGTTCTAGATTCAGGCATCTGACCCCACATCTTGAGGCATCTTAGTAGATCTACACCCTGGGCATCTGATCCTAGAGCCTGAGGTAACCAAGGAGACCTGATGTCAGGATATCTGACTCTACAACCTGAGGAATCCCAGGATGTCTACATTCAGAGTATCTGACTCGACAGCCTGAGTCATCACAGGAGATCTAAAACCTGGGCATCTGACTCCACAGCCTGAGCCATCCCAGGAGTTATTCATTCAGGGCATCACAATCCACATCCTGTGACATGCCAATAGAACTACATTCATGGCTCCTGACTCCACATACTGAGGTTTCCCAGGAGATGGAGAATCAGGACATCTCACTACACATCATGAGGCATTTCAGGAGATCTACACTAAGCACATGGTTCTCCACAGCCTGAGCCATCCCAGAAGCTCTACACTCAGGGCATCTGACCCCAAACCCTGAGACATTCCAGGAGTTCTGCTCTCAGGACATCTGACTCCCCAGCCTGAAATATCCCAGGAGATCTACACTGAGGGCATCTAACTCCACAGCCTGAGACATCTGAGGAGATCTACCCTCAAAGGCATCTGACTCCTCAGCATGAGTTATCCCAGTATATCTAAAATGGGGGCATCTAACTCCAGATCATGAGGCATCCTAGGAGATCTACACTCAGGGTATCTGACCCCAAACCCTGAGACATTCCAGGAGTTCTGCACTCGGAGGTTCTTACTCCCCAGCCTGAAATATTCCAGGAGATCTACCATCTGGATATCTGATTCTATAGCCTAAGGCATCCCAGGAAAGCTATAATCAGGATAACTGCCTCCAGAGGTTTAATCAACCCAGGAGGTCTACACTCAGGTCATCTGACTCCACAACATGAGACACCCCAGGAGTTCTACACTCACGGCATCTGATTCCACTGCTTCAGGCTTACCAGGAGATCCACACTCAGGGCATCTGACCCCAAACCCTGAGACATTCCAGAAGTTCTGCACTAGGGATATCTGATTTCCCAGCCTGAAATATTCCAGGAGATCTACTTGAGGGCATCTAACTCCACAGCTTTAGGCAAACCAGGAGGTCTACACTCAGGGCATCTGACACCACAGTCTGAGACATCCCAGGAGATCCACTTGAGGGCATCTGACTCCACAGTCTCAGACATACCAGGAGATCGAAACTCAGGGCATATGACTCTGCATCCTGGGACATCACAGGGATTTGACACACTGAGTTCTGACCCCATAGACTGAGGCATCCCAGGAGATCCACATTCCAGGTAACTGACCATACAGTCAGAGATGTCTCTGGATATCTAGCCTCAGGATATCAGACTGAACAGTCTGAGACCTCCCAGGAGTTCTACACTCAAGGCATCAGAATCCACATCCAGAGATACCCAAGGATTTCTACACTCAATGCATCTGACTTCCCAGGCTGAGATATCCCAGGAGATGTACACTAAGGGCATCCGACTCCACAGCATGAGGTATCCCAGGAAATCAAAACTCAGAGCATCTAACTCCAGATCATGAGGCATCCCAGGAGATCTACACACAGGTCATCAGACTCTACACCCTGAGACATCCCAGTAGTTCTACAATCTGGATATCTGATTCTACAACCTGAGACATCCAAGGAGACCTACACTCAGGGCATCTGATTCCACAACCTGAGAAATCTGAGCAGATCTACACTGAGGGCATCTGATTCTACAGCTTTTGACATCTCAGGAGTTATACACTCAGGGCATCAGACTCCACATCCGGTGGCATGCCAGGAGATCTTCATTCATGGCACCTGACTCCACATACTGAGGTATCCCAGGAGATCGAGACTCAGGACATCTGACTACACATCCTGAGGCATTTCAGAATATCTACACTCAGGCCATGATTCTCTACAGCCTGAGGCATCACAGGATTTTGACATTCACGGCATCTGACTCCACAGACTCTGACATCCCAGGAGATCAAAACTCAGGACATCTGAATCCACAGCCTGAGACATCCCAGGAGATCTAAACTCAGGGTATCTGACTCCTCAGTGTAAGACACTGTAATCCACAGCCTGAGACATCCCAGGAGATCTACAACTAAAAGCATCTGACTCAACATGATGAGACATCTCAGGAGATCTACACTCAGGGCATCTGACTCCACAGCCTGTGAAATCCGAGGAGATCTACACTCAGTGCACTTGACTCCACAGCCTGAGGCATCTGAGGTGATCAACAGCCTAGGCATCTTACTCTTAAGCCTGAGACATCCCAAGGGATCAACGTCAGGATATCTGATTCTACAGCCTGAGGCATACCATGAGATCTAAATTCAGAGCATCTGACTCCATAGACTAAGACATCACAGAATATCTACAGGCAGGGCATCTGACTCCACATTGGGAAGCTTCCCAGAAGTTCTACACTCAGTGCATCTGAATCCACAGCCTGTGACATCCCAGGAGATCTAAACTCTGAGCTACTGACTCTACAGCCTCAGATATCCAAGAAGATTTACAGTCTGGGCATCTGACTCCTCATCATGAGACATCCCAGGATTTCTGCATTGAGCGCATCTGACTCCACAGCCTGAGACATCCCAGGAGACCTGCACTCAGGGCATTTGACTCCACAGCTTGAGACATACCAGGATATCTAAACTCACGGCATCTGACATCACAGCCAGAGATATACCTGAGTCTACACTCTGGGCATCTGACTCCTCTGCATGAGACATCCCAGGAGTTCTACACTAAGGGCATCTGACTACACAACTTGAAACATCCCAGGATTTCTACACCCATGGCATCTGATTCCACATCCTGAGGAATCCCAGGAGATCTACACTCAGGGCATCTCACACCTCATGCAGAGAAATCCCAGGATATCTATACACTTGGCACCTGAATCCACTGTCTGAGACATCCCTGGAGATCGACACTCAGGGTATCAGACTACACAGCCTGAGACATCCGAGGAGTTCTACACACAGGTCATTTGACTCCACAGACAGAGGCATTTCAGGAACTCTACACACAGGGCATCTGAATCCACAACCTTAGACATCACAGGAGATCTACAATCAGGGCATCTGATACCACATCTTTTGACATCCCAGTAGTTCTACACTCAGGGCATGAGACTCTATAGCTTGAGACGTTCCAGGATTCCAACTCTCAGGGCATCTGACACCACAACCTGAGGAATCCCTGCAGATATACACTCAAGGTGTCTGACTCCACAGTCTGTTTCCTCCCAGGAGATCTACACTCAGGGCATCTGACTCCACAACTGGACATCCCAGGATATCTACACACTTAGCACCTGACTCCACCGCCTGAGACATCCCTGGAGATCTACACTCAGGGCATCAGACTACACAGCCTGACATATCCGAGGAGTTCTACACACAGGACATTTGATCTCACAGACTGAGGCATCCCAGGATATCTACAGTCAGGTTATCTGACTCTACAGCCTGATGCATCCCCGGATGTCTACATTCAGAGCATCTGACTCCACAGACTGAGACATCACAGGAAAACTGCACTATGCACATCTGAATCCACTGCCTGAGCCTTCCCTGGCGTTCTGCACTCAGGGCAGCTGTCTCCACATGTTGAGGCATCCCAGGAATTCTATATTCACTGCATCTGACTCCTCATCATGAGACATCCCAGGAGTTCTACACTCAGGGCATCTGATTCCACTGCCTGTGACATCCCAGGAGATCTAAACTCAAGACATCTGAATACACAGCCGGAGACATGACTGAATATCTACACTCTGGGCATCTGCCACCTCTACTTGAGATATCCCAGGAGTTCAACATTCAGAGAATTGGACTCCACAGCCTGTGACATTCCAGGAGATCTACATTCTGGGCATATTGCTCTACAGCCTGAGACATGCCAGGATTTCTACACTCAGGGCATCTGACTCCACAGCTTGAGTCATCCCAGGAGTTATTATCTCAGGGAGTCTGATTCCTCAGCCTGAGACATCCCAGGAGTTCTACACTCAGGGCATCTGACTCCACAGTCTCAGACAAACCAGGTAATCGACACTCAGGGCATCTGACTCCACATCCTGAGATATCTCAAGGATTCAACACTCTGGGCATCTGACCCTATAGCCTGAGACATCCCAGGAGATTTAGACTCAGGATATCTGACTCTACACTCATTGATATCCCTGGAGATCTGCACTCAGGATATCTCACTCCACAGCCTGAGACATCCTAGGAGATCTACATTCAGGACATCTGACTTCATATCCTGAGACATATTAGGATATCTACAATTGGGATAACTGTCTCCATAGACAGAGGCATTCCTGGATAACTATTCTCAGAATGTCTGTCTCAACAGCCTGTGCCATCCCTGGAGATCTACATTGAAAGCATCACACTCCACATCCTGACGCATCTCAGCAGTTCTACACTCAGGGCATCAGACTCCACATCCTGAACTATCCCAGGATTTCTACACTCAGGGCATCTGACACCTAGCCTGAGATATCCCAGGAGATCTACACTCAGGGCTTCTGACTCCACAGCTTGAGACATCCCTGGAGATCTGCACTCTAGACCCTGAGGAATCCCAGGAGATCTACAGTCATGCCATCTGATACCACAGCCTTAGGCATGTGAGGTTATCTACAGTCAGTGTATCTCACTTCACAGTCTGTTTAGAACTCTCAGGAGTTCTAAACTAAGGGCATCTGACTCCAAAGCTGGACATCCCAGGAGATCTACACACTTGGCTCTTGACTCCACTTCCTGACACATCCCTGGAGATCTACACTCAGGGAATCAGACTACACAGCCTGAGATATCCAAGGAGTTCTACACACAGGCCATTTGACTCCACAGACTGAGGCATCCCAGGAACCCTACACTCAAGTTATGACTCCACAGTCTGAGACATCCCTGAAGATCTACACTAAGGACATCTGAATACCAAGCCTGAGACATGTGGGGATATCTACTCTCTGGGCATCTGCCTCCTCTGCTTCTGACATCCCTGGAGTTCATCATTCAGCACATCTGCTTCCACAACCTGAGACATCCCAGTAGATCTACACTCAGGGCATATGACTCTATAGCCTGAGACATCCCAGGATTTCTACACTCAGGACAACAGACTACACATCCTGAGACATCCCAGGATTTCTACAATCACAGTATCTGACTCAACAGCCTGAGCCATCCCAAGAGATTTGTACTCATGGCATCTGACTACACATGCTGAGGCATCCGAGGAGTTCTACACTCAGTGCATCTGAATCCACAACCTGAGACATCCCAGAAGATCTACAATAGAGGCATCTCTTACCCCAGCTTTTGACATCCCAGGAGTTCTACACTCAGGACATTTGCCTACACATCCTGAGGCATTTCAGGAGAGCTACACTCAGGGTCTGGTTCTGTACAACCAGAGACATCCCGGGATTTCTAAAATCGTGGCATCTGTCTCCACATCATGTGGAATACCTGGAGATCTACATTCAGGGCATCAGACTATACAGCCTGAGATATCTGAGGAGTTCTACACTGATAGCATTTGACTCCACAGACTGGGGCATCCCGGGAACTCTACACTCATGGTATCTTACTCAACAATGTGAGACATCCCAGGAGATCTACACTCAGGACATCTGAATACACAGCCCGAGACAACCCTGGAGATCTACACTCAGGGCATCAGACTCCACAGCCTGAGATCTCCCTGGAGATCTACACTAAAGGTGTCTGAGTCCACCATCTGTTTCCTCCCAGGAGATCTAAACTCAGGGCATCTAACTCCACAGCCTGAGACATCACAGGAAATGTACAGGCAGGGCATCTGACTCCAGAGCCTGAGCCATCTCAGGAGATCTGCACTAGGGCATCTTTCTTGATGTGCTGAGGCATTCCAGGAGTTCTACAAACAGTGCATATGAATCCAGAAGCTGAAACACCCCAGGAGATCGACACTAAGGCCTTCTGAACCCACAGTTTGTGACAATCCAGTATTTTTACAATCATGGCATCTGAGTCCACATCATGTGACTTCCCATGAGGACTACACTCAAGGCAACAGACTACACAGCATAGAACATATGAGGTGTTCTACACACAGGGCATTTGACTCCACAGACTGAGGCATCCAAGGAACTCTACACTCAAGGTATGACTCTACAGTCTGAGACATCCCTAAAGATTTACACTCAGGAAATCTGAATACACAGCCTGAGACATGCCTGGATATCTACTCTCTGGGCGTCGGCCTCCTCTGCTTGTGATATCCCTGGAGTTCATCATTCAGCACATCTGACTCTACAGCCTGAGACATCCCAGGAGATCTACATTCTGGGCATGCGACTCCATAGGCTGAGACATCCCATGATTTCTACAATCACAGTATCAGACTCAACAGCCTGAGCCATCCCAGGAGACCTGTAGTCAGGGCATATGACTTCACATGCTGAGGCATCCCGGGATTTCTACAATCATGGTATCAGTTTCAACAGCCTGAGCCATCCCAGTAGATCTACACTCAGGGCATATGACTCTATAGCATGAGAAATCCCAGGATTTCTACACTCAGGACATCTGAATAAACATACTGAGGAATCTCTGGTGACCTACACTTAAGGCAGGTTTCTCTACAGTGTGAGACATCCCAGGATTTCTAAAATCACAGTATCTGACTCAACAGCCTTAGCAATCCCAGGAGATCTGTATTCAGGGCATCTGACTCCACATGCTGAGGCATCCCAGGAGTTATACAATCAGTGCATCTGAATCCACAACCTGAGACATCCAAGGAGATCCACAAACAGGTCATCTGATACCACAGCTTTTGACATCCCAGGAGTTCTACAGTCAGGATATATGTCTACACATCCTGAGGCATTTCAGGAGATCTACACTCTGGACATGGATCTGTACAACCTGAGACATCCCAGGATTTCTACAATCTCAACATCTGATTCCACATCATGAGGCATTCCAGGTGATCTACAGTCAGGGCATCTGACTATACAGCCTGAGATATCGCAGCAGATCTATACTTAGGTCATCTAACTCCACAGACTGTGACAACACAGGAGAACTACACTCTTGGCATCTGAATACACAGCCTGAGCCAATCCAGGAGAACTGCACTCAGGGAATCTGAATCCACATCATGTGGTATAGCAGGGGTTCTACAATGTGGGCATATTTCTCCACAGGCTGAGACATCCCTGGAGATCTACACTTAGGGCCTTGACTCTATAGCCTGAGACATCCCAGGATTTCTACACTCAGTGCATCTGACTCCACAGCTTGAACATCACAGGAGATATTAACTCAGGGCATTTGAATACACAGCCTGAGATATCCCAGGATTTCTACACTCAGGGCATCTGACTGCACAGACTGTGACATCTGAGGAGATCTACACTCAGGGGAACTGAGTCCACAGCATGAGGAATCCCAGTCGAACTTTAGTCTGCACAGCTGACCCTACTGCCAGAGTCATTCGAGGAGATTGTCAGCCTGGGCATCTTACTCAACAACCTGAGACATCCAAGGGGATCTACACTTAGGGCATATGACTGTGTACCATGAGACATCCCAGGATTTCTACACTCAGGACATCTGACCCAACAGCTTGAACCTCACAGGAGATATTGACTCAGGGCATCTGACTACACTGCCTGAGACATCTGAGGAGATATACACTCAGGGCATCAGACCACACAGCTTGAGAATTCCAGGATTTCAACATTCAGGGCATGTGACTCCACAGACTGAGGCATCCCAGGAACTCTACACTCAAGGTATCTGAAGCAACAGTCTGAGACATCCCAGGATATCTACACTCAGGACATCTGATTACACAGCCTGAGATAGCTGGACATCTACACTCTCAGCATCTGACTCCTCAGCTTGAGATAACCCTAGAGTTCAACATTCAGCGAATCTGACACCACACCCTGAGACATCCTAGGATTTCAACACTCAGGGTATCAGAATACAGTGCCTGAGATATTCCAGGAAATCTAAACTAAGGCACATAAATCTAGAGACTGAAATATCCCAGGGGATCTACACTCTGGACATCTAAGTCCTCATAATGAGACATAGCAGGAGTTCTACACTCAGGGCATCTGACTCCTCATAAATAGACATCATGGGGATCTACACTCATGATCTAACACCACAACTTAAGCCATCCTAGGAGATTTACACTCAAGTCATCTTATTCCACTACCTGAGATATCCCAGGAGATCTACTGTCAGTTTATCTGACTCGATAGCAGGAGGCATCCTAGGATGTGTACGTTGAGAGCATCTGACTCCACAGCCTGAGGCATCTGAGGTGATCTACACACTGGGTATCTGACACTACAGCCTCAGATATTCCTGTAGATCTACACTCTGGGCATGTCTCCTCTGAGTGAGACTTCCCAGGAGTACTAAACTCAGGACATCTGACCCTACAGCCTGAACCATCACAGGAGATCTGCACTTAGGGCATTTGACTCTATAGCCTGAGACAGCCGAGGATTTCTACACTGAGGGCAATGACTCCACAGCTTAAACATCACAGGAGATAGTAACTCATCGCCTGTGACTACACTGCCTGAGACATCCCAGGATTTCTACACTCAGGGCATCTGTCTCCAGAGCCAGAGTCATCCCTGGATAACTGCACTTAGGGCATCTGACTCCACATCCTGAGGCATAACAGGGGTTCTACGACGTGGGCATCTTTTTCCTCAGCCAGAGACATCACAGGAGATCTACATTTAGGGCATTTGACTTTATAGTCTGAGACATCCGAGGATTTCTACACTCAGAGCATCTGACTCCTCAGCTCGAACATCACAGGAAATATTAACCCAGGGCATCTGACTGCACTGCCTGAGACATCCTAGGAGATCTACAATAAGGGCATCAGAACACACACCTGAGACACTCCAGGATTTCAGCACTCAGGGCATGTGACTCTGCAGACTGAGGCATCCCAGAAACTCTACACTCAAGCTATCTGACTCAACAGTCTGAGACATCCCAGCAACATCTACACTTAGGACATCTAATTACACCGACTGGAACATAGCTGGAGATCTACAATCTGGGAATCTGACTACTCAGCTTAACACATCCCAAGAGTTCAACATTCAGCGATTCTGACACCACAGCCTGAGATATCCTAGGATTTCAACACTCAGGGTATCAGACTCTAGAGCTTGAGACATCCCAGGAGATCTAAACTAAGGCACAGAAAACAAGAGCCTGAAATATCCCAGAAGACCTACACTCTGCACATCTAACTCCTCATAATGAGACAGGGCAGGAGTTCTACACTCAGGTCATCTGACACCACAGCCAGACACATTCCAGGAGATCTACATTCAGGGCATCCAACTCCTCATAAATAAACATCACAGAGATCTACACTCAGAATCTTACCCCACAACATGAGCCATCCTTAGAGATTTACACTCAGGTCATTTTATTCTACAACCTGAGATATCCCACAGGGTTTCTGACTCTATAGCCTGAGCCATCCCAGGATGTCTACATTGAGAGAATCTGACTCCACAGACTGAGATATCACTGGAAAAGTACATTCTGAGCATCTGACTCCACAGCCTGAGGATTCTGAGGAGATCTACACACTGGGCGTCAACCCTACATCCTGATATATTCATGGATATCTACCTACTGTGCATCTGTCTCCTCTGAGGGAGACATCCCAGGGGTCCTAAACTCAGGGCAACTGAGTCCACAGCCTGAGGAATCCCTGTAGAACTATAGTCATGGCTGCAGACTCCACCACCAGATTCATCTGAGGAGATGGACATCCTGGGCCACTTACTAAACAGCACGAGACATACAAGAAGATCTATGGTCAGGATTTTTGACTCTACAGCCTGAGGCATCCGAGAAGTCTAAATTCAAAGCATCTGAATCCACAGCCTGAAACATCCCAAGAGATGTACACTCAGGAAATCTGAATCCACATTCTGAGACAGAACAAGAGATATAAGCTCAGGGCATCTGACATCCCGTCATGAGACAAACCAGGAGATGTACATTCAGGGTATCAGAGTACAATGCCTGAAACATCCAAGGAGTTCTACAAACAGGGCAATTGACCTCAAAGCCTGAGGCATCCCAGAATCTCTATACTCAAAGTATCTGATTCGACAGTCTGTAACATCTGAGCTGACCTGAACTAAGGACATCTTACTAAACAGCCTGAGGTATGCCTAGATATCTACTCTCTGGGCCACTGAATCCAAAGCCTGAGACATCGGAGGAGATCTACACTCAGGCAATCAGACCACACAGCCTGAGACATTCCAGGATTTCAACACTCAGGGCATGTGACTCTGCAGACTGTGGCATCCCAGGAACTCTACACTCAAGGTATCTGATTCAACAGTCAAGAGACATCCCAGCAGATCTACCCTCAGGAAATCTGATTACACAGATTGAGACATACCTGGAGATGTACAATCTGGGAATCTGACTCCTCAGCTTGACACATGCTGACCATCAGGGTATTTGACTCTATAGCCTGAGGAATCCCAGAATGCCTATATTGAGAGCTTCTGACTCCACAATCTGAGACATCTCTGGAAAACTACAATCTGAGCATCTGACTCCACAGTCTGAGGAATCCCTGGAAAACTACACACTGGGCATCTGACACTACATCCTGAGATATTCATAGATATCTACACACTGGGCATCTGTCTCCTCTGAGTGAGACATCCCAGAAGGACTAAGCTCAGGGCATCTGACTCCACAACCTGAGCCATCCCTGGACATCTGCACTTAGGGCATCTGACTCCACAACCTGAGCCATCCCTGGACATCTGCACTTAGGGCATCTGACTCCACAACCTGAGCCATCCCTGGACATCTGCACTTAGGGCATCTGATTCCACATCCTGAGGCATAGCAGGAGTTCTACAATGTGGGCATCATTCTCCACAGCCAGAGAAATCCCAGAAGATCTATACTTAGGGCATTTGACTCTATAGCCTGTGACATCCCAGGATTTCTACACTCAGGTCATTTGATTCCACAGCTTGAACATCACAGGAGATATTAACTCAGGGCATCAGACTACACAGCCTGAAATATCCCAGGATTTCTACACTCAGGACATCTGACTGCACAGCCTGTGACATCCGAGGAGATATACACTCAGGGGAACTGACTCCACAGCTTGAGGAATCCCAGGAAAAGTATAGTCTGCGCAGCAGACTCTACAGGCAGAGTCACCCGAGGAGATCAATAAACTGGACATCCTTCTCAACAGCCTGAGACATCCCAGGAGATCTACACTTAGGGCATATGAATCTATACCATGAGACATCCCAGGATTTCTACACTCAAGTCATCTGACCCCACAGCTTGAATATCACAGGAGATATTCACGCAGGGCATCTGACATCACTGCCTGAGATATCCCAGGATTTTTACACTCAGGGCAT
>JADRCH010007113.1:61725-90618 GCA_019843965.1 Rhynchomys soricoides
ATCCTAGGAGATTTACACTCATGTAATCTTATTCTGCAACCTGAGATATCCCAGGAGATATACGCTCAAGGCATCTGACTTCCTCTCATGAGACAAGCCAGGAGATCTACACTCAGGAGATCAGAGTGCAATGCCTGAGACATCCAAGGAGTTCTACAAAAAGGGCAATTCACCTCAAAGTCTGAGGCATCCCAGAAACACTATACTCAAGGTATCAGATCCGACAGTCTGTAACATCCCAGGTGATCTAAACTAACGACATCTTACCACACAGCCTCAGGCATGCCTGGATATCTGCACTCTGGGACACTGACTCAGACTCCAGAGCTTGAGACATCCCAGGAGATCTAAACCAAGGTACAAGATCTACACGCTGGACATCTCATCCTCATAATGAGACAGGGAAGGAGTTCTACACTCAGGGCCTCTGACACCACAGTCAGAGACATTCCAGGAGATCTACACTCAGGGCATCCGACTCCTCATAAATAGACATCACGGAGATCTACACTCAGGATATAACTCCACAACCTGAGCCATCCTAGGAGACTTACACCCAGGTCATCTTATTCTGCAACCTGAGAATTCCCAGGAGATCTACCATCAGGGTATCTGACTCTATAGCCTGAGGCATCCCAGGATGTCTACATTGAGAGCATCTGACCCCACAATCTGAGATAACCCAGGAAAAGTACACTCTGAGCATCTGACTCCACAGCCTGAGGCATCTGAGGAGATCTACACACTGAACAACTGACAGTACATCCTGAGATATTCATGGATATATAAACACTGGTCATCTGTCACCTCTGAGTGAGACATCCCAGGAGTTCTAAACTCAGGGCATGTGACTCCACAGCCTGAGTCATCCCTGGAGATCTGCACTTAGGACATCTGACTCCACATCCTGAGGCATAGCAGAGGTTCTATAATGTGGGCAACTTTCTCCACAGCCAGAGATATCCCAGGACATCTACACTTAGGGCATTTGACTCTATAGCCTGAGACATCCGAGGATTTCTACACTCAGAGCATCTGACTCCGCAGATTGAACATCACAGGAGTTTTTATCTCAGGACATCTGACGGCTCTGCCTGAGACATCTGAGGAGATCTACACTCAGGGCATCAGACCGCACTGCCTGAGACATTCCAGGGTTTCAACAATAAGGGCATGTGACTGAGCAGTCTTAGGCATCTCAGGACATCTACACTCAAGGTATCTGACTCAGCAGTCTGAGACATCCCAGCAGATCTACACTCAGGACATCTGATTACACAAATTGAGACAAAGCAGGAGATCTACAATCTGGGCAAATGACTCCTCAGCTTAACACATCCCTAGACTTCAACATTCAGCGAATCTACCTCCACAGCCTGAGATATCCTAGGATTTCAACACTTCAGGGCATCAGTCTCCAGTGGATGAGACATCCCAGGATATCTAAACTAAGGCACATAAATAAAGAGCCTGAAATATCCCAGGAGATCTACACTCTGGACATCTACCTCCTCATAATGAGACAGGGAAGGAGTTCTACACTCAGGGCCTCTGACACCACAGTCAGAGACATTCCAGGAGATCTACACTCAGGGTATCCGACTCCTCATAAATAGACATCACGGAGATCTACACTCAGGATCTAACTACACAACCTGAGCCATCCTAGGAGATTTACACTCATGTAATCTTATTCTGCAACTTTAGATATCACAGAAGACCTACCATCAGGGTATCTGACTCTATAGCCTGAGGCATCTCAGGAGGTCTACATTGAGAGCATCTGACTCCACAATCTGAGACATCCCTGGAAAACTACACTCTGAGCATCTGACTCCACAGCCTGAGGCACCTGAGGAGATCTACACACTGGGCATCTGACACCTCATTCTGAGATATTCATGGATATCTACACACTGGGCATCTGTCTCCCCTGAATGAGACATCCCAGGAGTCCTAAACTCACAGAATCTGACTCCAGAGCCTGAGCCATCCTGGAGATCTGCACCTAGGGCATCTGACTCCACAGCCTGTGACATCTGAGGAGATATACACTCAGGGGAATTGACTCCACAGCTTGAGGAATCCCAGGAAAAGTATAGTCTGTGCAGCAGACTCTACAGGCAGAGTCTTCCGAGAAGATCAATAAACTGGACATCTTTCTCAACATCCTGAAACATCTCAGGAGATCTACACTCAAGGCATCTGACTCCACAGCTTGAATATCACAAGAGATATTAACGCAGGGCTTCTGACTTCACTGCCTGAGACATCCCCTGATTTTTACACTCAGGGCATCTCACCACACAGACTGTGACATCCGAGGAGATCTAAACTCAGGGCAACTTAGTCCCCAATCTGAAGAAGTCCTGTAGAATTACAGTCATTGCTGCAAACTAAACATCCTGATTCATCTGTGGTGATCTACAGCCTAGGCATCTTACTATACAATCTGGGAAATGCAAGGAGATCTACAGTCAGAATATTTGACTCTACAGATTGAGATACCGCAGGAAGTCTAAATTCAGAGCATCTGACTCCACAGCCTGAGGCATCCCTGGGGATCTACACGGAGGGTATCTGAATCCACAGCCTGAAACATCCCAAGAGATGTACACTCGGCATCTGACTCCACATTCTGAGACATCCCAGGAGTTCTACATTCAGGGCATCAGAGTACAATGCCTGAAACATCCAACGAGTTCTACAAAAAGGGTAATTGACCTCAAAGTCCGAGGTGATCTAAACTAAGGACATGTTACCACACAGCCTGAGGCATGGTTGGATCTACACTCTTGGCCACTGAATCTGCAGTCTGAGACATCCAAGGAGATCTACACTAAGGGCATCAGACCACACAGCCTGAGATATTCCAGGATTTCAACACTCAGGGCATGTGTCTCCACAGACTGAGGCATCCCAGGAACTCTACACTCAAGGTATCTGACGCAACAACCTGAGATATTCCAGCAGATCTACCCTCAGGACATCTGATTACACAGACTGAGACATAGCTGGAGATCAACAATCTGGGAATCTCACTCCTCAGCTTTACACATGCCTAGAGTCCAAAATTCAGCAAAACTAACACCACAACCTGAGATATACTAGGATTTCAACAATTATGTCATCAGAATCCAGAGCCTAAGACATCCCAGGAGATCTAAACTAAAAGTATACTCAAAGTACCTGATTCGACAGTCTGTAACATCTGAGCTGACCTGAACTAAGGACATCTTACCAAACAGCCTGAGGTATGCCTGGATATCTACCCTCTGGTCCACTGAATCCACAGCCTGAGACATCGGAGGAGATCTACACTCAGGCTATCAGACCACACAGGCTGAGACATTCCAGGATTTCCACACTAAGGGCATGTACCTACACAGACTGAGGCATCTCAGGACATCTACACTCAAGGTATATGATTCAACAGTCTGAGACATCCCAGCAGATCTACACTCAGGGCATCCGATTCCTCATAAATAGATATCATGCAGATCTACACTCAGGATCTATCTCCACAACCTGAGCCATCCTAGGAGATTTACACTCAGGTCATTTTATTCTACAACCTGAGATTTCCCAGGAGATCTACCATCAGGGTATCTGACTCTATAGCCTGAGGCATCCCAGGATGTCTACATTGAGAGCATCTGAACCCACAATCTGAGACATCCCAGGAAAAGTACACTCTGAGCATCTGTCTCCACAGCCTGTGGCATCTGAGGAGATCTACACACTGGGCATCTGACACTACATCCTGAGATATTCATGGATATCTACATACTGGGCAACTGTCTCCCCTGAGTGAGACATCCCATGAGTTCTAAACCCAGGGCATCTGACTCCACTGCCTGAGCCATCCCTGGAGATCTACCCTCAGGACATCTGATTACACAGACTGAGACATAGCTGGAGATCTACAATCTGGGCATCTGACTTCTCAGCTTGACACATCCCTAGACTTCAACATTCAGCGAATCTACCTCC
Source organism: Rhynchomys soricoides (assembly GCA_019843965.1). NCBI lineage: Eukaryota > Metazoa > Chordata > Mammalia > Rodentia > Muridae > Rhynchomys > Rhynchomys soricoides. The sequence goes on from JADRCH010007113.1 coordinate 65,719, forward strand.
ACAGCCTGAGATATCCTAAGATTTCAGCACTCAGGGCATAGGACTCTAGTGCTTGAGACATCCCAGGATATCTAAACTAAGGCACATAAATCAAGAGCCTGAAATATCCCAGGAGATCTACACTCTGGACATATACGTCCTCATAATGAGACAGGGCTGGAGTTTTAAGTTCAGAGCCTCTGATACCACAGTCAGAGACATTCCAGGACATCTACAATCAGGGCAGCCGACCTCTCATAAACAGACATCACGGAAATCTACACTCAGGATCTTATTCCACAGCCTGAGCCATCCTAGGAGATTTACACTCAGGTCATTTTATTCTACAACCTGAGATATCCCAGGAGATCTACCATCAGGGTATCTGACTTCACAGCCTGATGCATTTGAGGATGTCTACATTGACAACATCTTACTCCACAACCTGAGCCAACCTAGCAGATTTACACTCAAGTCATTTTATTCTACAACCAGAATTATCCCAGGAGATCTACCATCAGGGTTTCTGATTCTATAGCATGAGGCATCCCAGGATGTCTACATTGACAGCATCTGACTACACAGACTGAGATATCACCGGAAAAGAACATTCTGAGCATCTGAATCCACAGCCTGTGGCATCTGAGGAGATCTACACACTGGGCATCAACACTACATCCTGATATATTCATGGATATCTAACTACTGGGCATCTGTCTCCTCTGAGTGAGACATCCCAAGAGTTCTAAACTCAGTGCAACAGAGTCCACAGCCTGAGGAATCCCTGTAAAACTATTGTCATTGCTGCAGTCACCACAGCCGAATTCATCTGAGTTGATTGACATCCTGGGCAACTTACTATACAGCCTGAGACATACAAGGAGATCTATGGTCAGGATTTTTGACTCTACAGCCTGAGGCATCCCAGGAGGTGTAAATTCAAAGTATTTGACTCCACAGCCTGAGACATTCCAGGATTTCAACACTCAGGGCATGTGACTCCGCAGACTCAGGTATCTCAGGACATCTAATCTCTAGGTATATGATTCAACAGACTGAGACATCCCAGCAGATCTACATTCAGGATATCTGATTACACAGACTGAGACATACCTGGAGTTCTACAATGTGGGAATATGACTACTCAGCTTAACACATCTAAAGAGTTCAACATTCAGCGAGTCTGACAAAACAGCTTGAGATATCTTAGGATGTCAACACTCAGGGCATCAGACTCCAGGTTTGAGACATCCCAGGAGATCTAAATTAAGGCACAAAATCAAGGGCCTGAGATGTCCCAGGAGATCTACATTCTGGACATCTAACTCCTCATAATGAGACATAGCACGAGTTCTACTCTCAGGGCATCTGACAACACAACCAGAAAACTCCCAGGTGATCTAGGCTCAGTGCATCTGACTCCCCATAAATACACATCACAGAGATCTACACTTAGGGTCTATCTCCACAACCTGAGCCTTCTAGGAGAATTAGACTCATGTAATCTTATCTTGCAACCTGAGATATCCCAGGAGATCAACCATCAGGGTATCTGACTCTATAGCCTGAGGCATCCCAAGATGTCTACATTGAGAGCATCTGACCCCACAATCTGAAACATCCCTGGAAAAGTACACTCTGAGCATCTGACTCCACAGCCTGTGGCATCTGAGGAGATCAACACACTGGGCATCTGACACTACATCCTGAGATATTCATGGATATCTACATACTGGGCATCAGTCTCCTCTGAGTGAGACATCCCAAGAGTTGTAAACCGAGGGCATCTGACTCCACTGCCTGAGCCATCCCTGGAGATCTGCACTTAGGACATCTGACTCCACATCCTGAGGCATAGCAGGTGATGTACAATCTGGGCATCTGACTCCTCAGCTTGACACATCCCTAGACTTCAACATTCAGTGAATCTACCACCACAGACTGAGATATCCTAGGATTTCAGCACTCAGGGCATAGGACTCTAGTGCTTGAGACATCCCAGGATATCTAAACTAAGGCACATAAATCAAGAGCCTGAAATATCCCAGGAGATCTACACTCTGGACATCTACCTTCTCATAATGAGACAGGACAGGAGTTCTACGCTTAGGGCATCTGACACCACAGTTTGAGACATTCCAGGAGATCTACACTCAGGGCATCCGACTCCTCATAAATAGACATCACAGAGATCTACACTCAGGATCTAACTCCACAAACTGAGCCATCATAGGTGATTTACATTCGGGTAATTTTATTCTACAATCTGAGATATCCCTAGAGATCTACCATCAGGGTATCTGAATCGATAGCATGAGGCATCGCAGGATGTCTACATTGAGAGCATCTGACCCCACAATCTGAAACATCCCTGGAAAAGCACATACTGAGCATATGACTCCACAGCCTGAGGCATCTGAGGAGATCTACACACTGGGCATCAACACTACATCCTGATATATTCATGGATATCTACATACTGGGCATCTGTTTCCTCTGCGTGAGACATCTCAGGAGTTCTAAACTTAGGGCACCTGAGTCCACAGCCTGAGGAATCCCTGTAGAACTACAGTCATTGCTGCAATCTCCACAGCCAGATACATCTGAGGTGATCTACATCCTGGGCATCTTTCTATACATTCTGTGACATACAAGGAGATCTTGGGTCAGGATTTTTGACTCTACAGCCTGAGGCATCCCAGGAAGTCTAGATTCAGATCATCTGACTCCACAACCTGAGACATTTGTGGAGATCTTCACTGAGGTTATCTGAATCCACAGCCTGAAACATCCCAAGGGATGTACACTCAGGACATCTGAATCCACATTCTGAGGCATACCAGGAGATATAAGCTCAAGGCATCTTATTCCCTGTCTTGAGACAAACCAGGAGATGGACACTCAGGGCATCAAGAACAATGCCTGAAACATACAAGGAGTTCTACAAACAGGGCAATTGACCTCAAAGCCTGGGGCATCCCAGAACCTCTATACTCAAAGTATCTGATTCAACAGTCTGTAACATCTGAGGTGACATGAACTAAGGACATCTTACTAAACAGCCTGAGGTATGCCTGGATATCTACTCTCTGGGCAGTTGAAACCACATCCTGAGACATCGGAGGAGATGTAAACTCAGGCTATCAGACCACACAGCCTGAGACATTCCAGGATTTCCACACTAAGGGCATGTGACTACACAGACTGAGGTATCTCAGGACATCTACACTCAAGTTATATGATTCAACAGTCTGAGACATCCCAGCAGATCTACACTCAGGGCATCCGATTCCTCATAAATAGACATCATGCAGATCTACACTCAGGATCTATCTCCACAACCTGAGCCATCCTAGGAGATTTACACTCATGTAATCTTATTCTGCAACCTGAGATTTCCCAGGAGATCTACCATCAGGGTATCTGACTCTATAGCCTGAGGCATCCCAGGATATCTACATTGAGAGCATCTGACCCCACAATCTGAGATAACCCAGGAAAAGTACACTCTGAGCATCTGACTCCACAGCCTGTGGCATCTGAGGAGATCTATACACTGGGCATCTGACACTACATCCTGAGATATTCATGGATATCTACATACTGGGCATCTGTCTCCTCTGAGTGAGACATCCCATGAGTTCTAAGCTCAGGGCATCTGACTCCACTGCCTGACCATCCTTGGTGATCTGCACTTAGGACATCTGACTCCACATCCTGAGGCATAGCAGGAGATCTACAGTCTGGGCATCTGACTCCTCAGCTTGACAAATCCTTAGACTTCAACATTCAGCGAATCTACCTCCACAGCCTGAGTTATCCTAGGATTTCAACACTCAGGGCATAGGACTCTAGTGCTTGATACATCCCAGGATATCTAAACTAAGCCACATTAATCAAGAACCTGAAATATCCCAGGAGATCTACACTCTGGACATCCACCTCCTCATAATGAGACAGGGCAGCAGTTCTACGCTCAGGGCATCTGACACCATAGTCAGACATGTTCCAGGAGATCTACACTCCGGGCATCTGACTCCTCATAAATAGACATCACAGATATCTACACTCAGGATCTAATTCAACAACCTGAGCCATCCTAGGAGATTTACACTCAGGTCATTTTATTCTACAACCTGAGATATCCCAGGAGATCTACCTTCAGGGTATCTGAATCGATAGCATGAGGCATCGCAGAATGTCTACATTGAGAGCATCTGACTCCACAGACTGAGACATCACTAGAAAAGTACATTATCAGCATATGACTCCACAGCCTGAGGCATCTGCGGAAATCTACACACTGGGCATCAACACTACATCCTGTTATATTCATGGAAATCTACCTACTGTGCATCTGTCTCCTCCGAGTGAGACATCCCAGGAGTTCTAAACTTAGGGCAACTGAGTCCACAGCCTTAGGAATCCCTGTAGAACTATAGTCATTGCTGCAGTCTCCACAGCCAGATTCATCTGAGGTGATCGACATCCTGGGAATCTTTCTATACATTCTGTGACATACAAGGAGATCTTGGGTCAGGATTTTTGACTCTACAGCCTGAGGCATCCCAGGAAGTCTAGATTCAGATCATCTGACTCCACAACCTGAGACATTTGTGGAGATCTTCACTGAGGTTATCTGAATCCACAGCCTGAAACATCCCAAGGGATGTACACTCAGGACATCTGAATCCACATTCTGAGGCATACGAGGAGATATAAACTCAAGGCATCTGATTCCCTGTCTTGACACAAGCCAGGAGATGGGCACTCTGGGCATTATGTACAATGCCTGAAACATACAAGGAGTTCTACAAACAGGGCAATTGACCTCAAAGCCTGGGGCATCCCAGAACCTCTATAGTCAAAGTATGTGTTTCGACAGTCTGTAACATCTGAGGTGACCTGAACTAAGGTCACCTTACTAAACAGCATGAGGTATGCCTGGATATCTACTCTCTGGGCCAGTGAATCCTCAGGCTGAGACATCGGAGGAGATCTACACTCAGGCTATCAGACCACACAGCCTGAGACATTCCAGTATTTCCACACTAAGGGCATGTGACTACACAGAGTGAGGCATCTCAGGATTTCTACACTCAAGGTATCTGATTCCTCAGTCTGAGACATCCCAGCAGATCTACACTCAGGACATCTGATTACACAAATTGAGACAAAGCAGGAGATCTACAATCTGGGCAAATGACTCCTCAGCTTAACACATCCCTAGACTTCAACATTCAGCGAATCTACCTCCACAGCCGTAGATATCCTAGGATTTCAACACTTCAGGGCATCAGTCTCCAGTGGATGAGACATCCCAGGATATCTAAACTAAGGCACATAAATAAAGAGCCTGAAATATCCCAGGAGATCTACACTCTGGACATCTACCTCCTCATAATGAGACAGAGCAGGAGTTCTACACTCAGGGCATCAGACACCACATTCAGAGACATTCCAGGAGATCTACACTCAGGGCGTCCGACCCCTCATAAATAGACATCATGGGGATCTACACTCAGCATATAATTCTATAACCTGAGCCATCCTAGGAGATTTACACTCATGTAATCTTATTCTGCAACCTGAGATATCCCAGGAGATATACGCTCAAGGCATCTGACTTCCTCTCATGAGACAAGCCAGGAGATCTACACTCAGGAGATCAGAGTGCAATGCCTGAGACATCCAAGGAGTTCTACAAAAAGGGCAATTCACCTCAAAGTCTGAGGCATCCCAGAAACACTATACTCAAGGTATCAGATCCGACAGTCTGTAACATCCCAGGTGATCTAAACTAACGACATCTTACCACACAGCCTCAGGCATGCCTGGATATCTGCACTCTGGGACACTGACTCAGACTCCAGAGCTTGAGACATCCCAGGAGATCTAAACCAAGGTACAAGATCTACACGCTGGACATCTCATCCTCATAATGAGACAGGGAAGGAGTTCTACACTCAGGGCCTCTGACACCACAGTCAGAGACATTCCAGGAGATCTACACTCAGGGCATCCGACTCCTCATAAATAGACATCACGGAGATCTACACTCAGGATATAACTCCACAACCTGAGCCATCCTAGGAGACTTACACCCAGGTCATCTTATTCTGCAACCTGAGAATTCCCAGGAGATCTACCATCAGGGTATCTGACTCTATAGCCTGAGGCATCCCAGGATGTCTACATTGAGAGCATCTGACCCCACAATCTGAGATAACCCAGGAAAAGTACACTCTGAGCATCTGACTCCACAGCCTGAGGCATCTGAGGAGATCTACACACTGAACAACTGACAGTACATCCTGAGATATTCATGGATATATAAACACTGGTCATCTGTCACCTCTGAGTGAGACATCCCAGGAGTTCTAAACTCAGGGCATGTGACTCCACAGCCTGAGTCATCCCTGGAGATCTGCACTTAGGACATCTGACTCCACATCCTGAGGCATAGCAGAGGTTCTATAATGTGGGCAACTTTCTCCACAGCCAGAGATATCCCAGGACATCTACACTTAGGGCATTTGACTCTATAGCCTGAGACATCCGAGGATTTCTACACTCAGAGCATCTGACTCCGCAGATTGAACATCACAGGAGTTTTTATCTCAGGACATCTGACGGCTCTGCCTGAGACATCTGAGGAGATCTACACTCAGGGCATCAGACCGCACTGCCTGAGACATTCCAGGGTTTCAACAATAAGGGCATGTGACTGAGCAGTCTTAGGCATCTCAGGACATCTACACTCAAGGTATCTGACTCAGCAGTCTGAGACATCCCAGCAGATCTACACTCAGGACATCTGATTACACAAATTGAGACAAAGCAGGAGATCTACAATCTGGGCAAATGACTCCTCAGCTTAACACATCCCTAGACTTCAACATTCAGCGAATCTACCTCCACAGCCTGAGATATCCTAGGATTTCAACACTTCAGGGCATCAGTCTCCAGTGGATGAGACATCCCAGGATATCTAAACTAAGGCACATAAATAAAGAGCCTGAAATATCCCAGGAGATCTACACTCTGGACATCTACCTCCTCATAATGAGACAGGGAAGGAGTTCTACACTCAGGGCCTCTGACACCACAGTCAGAGACATTCCAGGAGATCTACACTCAGGGTATCCGACTCCTCATAAATAGACATCACGGAGATCTACACTCAGGATCTAACTACACAACCTGAGCCATCCTAGGAGATTTACACTCATGTAATCTTATTCTGCAACTTTAGATATCACAGAAGACCTACCATCAGGGTATCTGACTCTATAGCCTGAGGCATCTCAGGAGGTCTACATTGAGAGCATCTGACTCCACAATCTGAGACATCCCTGGAAAACTACACTCTGAGCATCTGACTCCACAGCCTGAGGCACCTGAGGAGATCTACACACTGGGCATCTGACACCTCATTCTGAGATATTCATGGATATCTACACACTGGGCATCTGTCTCCCCTGAATGAGACATCCCAGGAGTCCTAAACTCACAGAATCTGACTCCAGAGCCTGAGCCATCCTGGAGATCTGCACCTAGGGCATCTGACTCCACAGCCTGTGACATCTGAGGAGATATACACTCAGGGGAATTGACTCCACAGCTTGAGGAATCCCAGGAAAAGTATAGTCTGTGCAGCAGACTCTACAGGCAGAGTCTTCCGAGAAGATCAATAAACTGGACATCTTTCTCAACATCCTGAAACATCTCAGGAGATCTACACTCAAGGCATCTGACTCCACAGCTTGAATATCACAAGAGATATTAACGCAGGGCTTCTGACTTCACTGCCTGAGACATCCCCTGATTTTTACACTCAGGGCATCTCACCACACAGACTGTGACATCCGAGGAGATCTAAACTCAGGGCAACTTAGTCCCCAATCTGAAGAAGTCCTGTAGAATTACAGTCATTGCTGCAAACTAAACATCCTGATTCATCTGTGGTGATCTACAGCCTAGGCATCTTACTATACAATCTGGGAAATGCAAGGAGATCTACAGTCAGAATATTTGACTCTACAGATTGAGACACCACATGAAGTCTAAATTCAGAGCATCTGACTCCACAGCCTGAGACATCCCTGGAGATCTACATGGAGGGTATCTGTATCCACAGCCTGAAACATCCCAAGAGATGTACACTCGGCATCTGACTCCACATTCTGAGACATCCCTGGAGATATACGCTCAAGGAATCTGACTCCCTGTCATGAGACAAGCCAGGAGATCTACATTCAGGAGATCAGATTGCAATGCCTGAGTCATCCAAGGAGTTCTCCAAAAAGGGCAATTGACCTCAAAGTCTGAGGCATCCCAGAAACACTATACTCAAGGTATCAGATCAGACACTCTGTAAAATCCCAGGTGATCTAAACTAACGACATCTTACCACACAGCCTCAGGCATGCCTGGATATCTACACTCTGGGCCACTGAATCTGCAGCCTGAGACATCCAAGGAGATCTACACTAATGGCCTCAGACCACACAGCCTGAGACATTCCTGCATTTCAACAATCAGGGCATGTGACTCAGCCATCTGTGGCATCCCAGGAACTCTACACTCAAGGTATCTGACTCAACAGCATGAGACATCACAGCAGATCTACACTCAGGACATCTGAATACACAGACTGAGACATAGCTGGAGATCTACAATCTGGGAATCTGACTCCTCTGCTTGACATATGCCTAGAGTCCAACATTCAGTGAATCTGAAACCGCAGCCTGAGGTATCCTACGATTTCAACAATCAGGAAATCAGACTCCAGAGCTTGAGACATCCCAGGAGATCTAACCCAAGGCACATAAATCAAGACCTGAAATATCCCAGGAGATCTACACACTGGAAATCTAACTCCTCATAATGTGACAAGGCAGGAGTTCTACACTCAGGTTATTTGACAATACAGTCAGAGAAATCCCAGGAGATCTACACTCAGGGCATCCAACTCCTGATTAATAGACATCACGGAGATCTACACTCAGGATCTAACTCTACAGCCTGAGCCTTCCTAGGAGACTTACACCCAGGTCATCTTATTCTACAACCTGAGATATTCCAGGAGATCTACCATCAGGGCATCTGACCCCACAGCCTGAGCCGTCCCTGGAGATCTGCACTTAGGACATCTGACTCCACATCCTGAGGCATAGCAGGGGTTCTACAATGTGGGCATCTTTCTCCACAGCCAGAGATATCCCAGGAGATCTATACTTTGGGCATTTGACTCTATAGCCTGAGACATCGGAGGATTTCTACACTCAGAGCATCTGACTCCGCAGCTTGGACATCACAGGAGAAATTGACTCAGGGCATCTGACTGCACTGCCTGAGACATCTGAGGAGATCTACACTCAGGGCATCAGACCACACTGCCTGAGACTTTCCAGGGTTTCAACAATAAGGGCATGTGACTCAGCATACTGAGGCATCTCAGGACATCTACACCCAAGGTATCTGACTCATCAGTCTAAGACATCCCAGCAGATCTACACTCAGGACATCTGATTACACAGACTGAGACAAAGCAAGAGATCTACAATCTGGGCATCTGACTCCTCAGCTTGACACATCCCTAGACTTCAACATTCAGCGAATCTACCTCCACAGCCTGAGATATCCTAGGATTTCAACTCTCAGGGCATCAGTCTCCAGTGCATGAGACATCCCAGGATATCTAAACTAAGGCACATAAATCAAGAGCCTGAAATATCCCAGGAGATCTACACTCTGGACATCTACCTCTTCATAATGAGACAGGGCAGGAGTTCTACACTCAGGTCATCTGACAACACAGTCAGAGACATTCCAGGAGATCTACACTCAGGGAATCCGACTCCTCATAAATAGACATCACAGAGATCTACACTCAGGATCTAACTCCACAACCTGAGCCATCCTAGGAGATTTACACTCATGTAATCTTATTCTGCAACCTGAGATATCCCAGGAGATTTACCATCAGGGTATCTGACTCTATAGCCTGAGGCATCCCAGGAGGTCTACATTGAGAGCATCTGAAACCAAAAACTGAGACATCCCTGGAAAACTACACTCTGAGCATCTGACTCCACAGCCTGAGGCATCTGAGGAGATCTACACACTGGGCATCTGACACTACATCCCGAGATATTCATGGATATCTGCACACTGGTCATCTGTCTCCTCTGAGTGAGACATCCCAGGAGCCCTAAACTCAGGGAATCTGACTCCAGGGCCTGAGCCATCCCTGGAGATCTGCACTTAGGGCATCTGACTCCACATCCTGAGGCATAGCATGGGTTTTACAGTGTGGGCATGTTTCTCAACAGCCAGAGTCATCCCAGGAGATCTACACTTTGGTCTTTTAACTCTATAGCCTGAGACATCCGAGGATTTCTACACTCAGAGCAACTGACTCTGCAGCTTGAACATCACAGGAGATATTAACTCAGGGCATCTGACTGCATAGCCTGTGACATCCAAGGACATGTAAACTCACGGCAACTGACTGCACAGCCTGAGGAATCCCAGTAGAAATATAATCAGTGCAGCTGACTCCACAGCTGGGATCATTCCTGGTGATTTATAGCCTGGGCCTCTCACACTACAGACAGACATCCCAGGAGGTCAAATTCAGAGCATCTGACTTCACACCCTGAGACATCTCTAGAGATCTACACTAAGGGTATCTGATTCCACAGCCTGAAACATCCCAAGAGATGTGCACTCGGCATCTGACTCAGCACTCTGAGACATCCCAGGATATCTACACTCAGGACATCTGATTACACAGACTGAGACATACTGGACATCTACACCCTGTTCATCTGACTCCTCAGCTTGAATCATCCATAGAGTTCAACATTCAGTGCATCTGACATCAAAGCCTGAGACATCCTAGTATTTCAACACTAAGGGCATCTTGAGACATCCCAGAGGTTCTAAACTAAGGCATCTAAATCCACAGCCTGAAATATCCCAGGAGATCTACACTCTGGGCATCTAACACATCTTAATGAATCATAGCAGGAGTTCTACACTCGGGTCATCTGACTCCACATCCTGAGATTTCCACTTCAGAAGAATAGACATCACGGAGATATACACTCAGGTTATCTGACTCCGCAATCTGAGCCATCCCAGGAGATCTACATTCATGTCATCTGACTCTACAGCCTGAAATATCCCCGGATATCTACACTTAGGGCATCTGACTACACAACCTGAGACATCCCATGATTTCTACACTCTGGGCATCTGAATCCACAGATTGGGCCAACCCAGGAGATCTGCACTCAGGACTTCTGACTCCATATCCTGTGGCATAGCAGGGGTTTTACAATGTGGCCATATTTCTCCACAGCCTAAGACATCCCAGGAGATCTACATTTAGATCATATGACTCTATAGCATGAGACATCCCAGGATTTCTACACTCAGGGCATCTGCCTCCACAGCTTGAACATCACAGGAGATATTAACTCAGGGCTTCTGACTCCACAGTTCGAGTCATCTCAGGAGATCTAAACTTAAGGCATCTGACTAGACAGCCTGAGATATTCCTTGAGATCTACACTCAGGATATCTGTATTCATAGTAAATGAAATTCCTGGTGATCTACTCTCAGTATATCTGACTCAACATCCTGTGTCCTCCCAGGAGATCTATTTTCAGGGCCTCTGACTCCACAGCCTGAGATATCCCAAGAGATGTACACTCTGCGCATCTGCCTCCTCTGCATTATAAATCCCAGGAGTTCTACACTTATGGCATCTGACTCGTCATAAAAGGACCTCACTGAATATCTACACTCAGGGCATCTGACTCCACATCATCAGTTATCCGAGGAGATCACCTTTCAGGTCATCTGACTCATCAACCTGGTAAATACAAGTAGATCGAAAGTCAGGTCATCTGACTCCAGAGCCTGAGGCATCTGAAGTGATCTAAACTCTGGTCATCGTACACTACAACCTGACACATCCCAGATATGTAGGGTCAGTATATCTGACTGCAGAGCCTGAGGCATCCCAGGAGGTATAAATTCAGAGCATCTGACTTCACAGACTGAGACAACACAGAAGATCTACAATCAGGGTATCTGACTCCACAACCTGAGGAATAGCAGTTCTACATTGTGGGCATCTTTCTCAACAGACAGAGATATTCTAGGAGATCTATACTTAGGGCATATGAACTTATAGCCTGAGACATCCCAGGATTTCTACAATCAGAGCATCTTATTCCACATTCTGAGACATAACAGGATTTCTAAACACAGGGTATCTGACTGCACAGCCTGTGACATCGGAGGAGATCTACACTCAGGACAACAGACTCCACAGCCAGAGTAATCCGATCCACATCCTGGGCATCTTACTCTACAGCCTGCAAATTATAAGGAGATCTATGGTCAGGATATGTGACTCTACAGTCTGAGTCATCCCAAGAGGTCTAAATTCAGAGCATCTGACTCCACAGCCTGAGACATCCCTGGAGATCTTCACTGAGGGTATCTGACTAAACAGCCTGAAACATACAAAGAGATGTACACTCAGGGCATCTGACTCCACATTCTGAGACATCTCAGGAGATATACTCTCATGCATCTGACTCCCTTTCTTGAGACAACCTTGGAGATCAACACTCAGGGCATGGGACCACAAAGCCTGAGACATCGAGTAGTTCTACAAACAGGGCAATTGTCCTCCAAGCCTGAGGCGTCTAAGAACCTCTATACTCAAGGCATCTGATTCCACAGTCTGTTACATAACAGGAGATCTACACTCAGGGCATAAGAGTCTATAACCTGAGACATTCCAGGATTTCAACACTCAGGGCATCTGACTCTACTGCTTGAGGTATTCCTGGAAATCTCCTCTCTGAGCATCTGTCTCTTCTGAATGTGACATCCCAGGAGATCTACACTCAAGGCATCAGACCACACAGCCTGAGACATCCAAGGACTTCTACACTCGGGGCATCAGACCACACAGCCTGAGACATCCAAGGACTTCTACACACAGGAGATGGGACTCCACATTCTGAGGCATCCCAGGAACTGTACACTCTAGGTATCTGATTCCATATTCTGAGACATCCCAGGAGATATACACTCAGGACAGCTGATTACACAGCCTGAAACATAGCTGGAGATCTACACTCTGGTCATCTGACTCCTCACCTTGAGACATCCCTAGAGTTCAACATTCAGCGCATCGGACACCACAGCCTGAGACATCTTAGGTTTTAAACAATTCAGGGCATCAACAACATTGCTTGAGACATCCCAAGAGGTCTAAACTAAGGCATCTAACTGCACCGACTCAAATATCCCAGGAGATCTACATGCTGGGCATCTACCTTCGATAATGAGACATAGCAGGAGTTCTACACTCAGGGCATCCGACTCCTCATAAATAGACATCACGGAGATCTACACTCAGGGTATCTAATTCCACAACCTGAGCCATCCTAGGAAATTTACACTCAGGTCATCTTATTCTACAACGTGAGATCCCAGGAGATCTTCCATCAGACTATCTGACTCTATAACCTGAGGCATCCCAGGTTGTCTTCATTCGGAGCATCTGACTCCACAGACTGAAAAATCACTGGAAAACTACACTCTGGGCATCGGACTCCAAAGCCTGAGGCATCTGAGGAGATCTACACCCTTGACATCTGACTCCACAGCCTGAGATATTCCTGGAGATCTACACTCTGCACATCTGTCTCCTCTGAGTGAGACATCCCAGGAGTTCTAAACTCAGGTCATCTGACTACAAAGCCTGAGCCATCCCAGGAGATCTGCACTCAGGGTATCTGACTCCACCACCTGTGGCATTGCAGGAATACTACAATGTGCGCATCTTTCTCTACAGCCTGAGATATCCCAGGAGATATAAACTTAGGTCATATGACTCTATATCCTGAGACATCCCTGGATTTCTACACTCAGGGCATATGACTCCACAGCCTGAGACTTGCCTGGATATCTACACTCTGGGCCTCTGACTCCTCAGCCTGAGACATCTTAGGAGTTCAACATTCAGGGCATCTGACTCCACATGAGAAAACATCCCACAAGATCAACACTCATGACATCTCACTACACAGCCTGAGACATGCCTGGAGATCTACTCTCAGGGCATAATACTCTATAGCCTGAGACATTCCAGGATTCCAACACTCAGGGCATCTGACTCCACAGCCTGAGATATTTCTTGAGATCTCCACTCTGGACATCTGTCTCCAGTGAATGGGACATCCCAGGAGATCTACACTCAGGGCATCAGAACACACAGCCTGAGAAATCCAAGGACTTCTACACACAAGGCATGTGACTCCACATACTGAGGTATCCCTGGAACTCTACACTCAAAGTTTCTGACTCAACGGTCTGAGAAATTCCAGAAGATCTACACTCTGGACATGTGATTACACAGCCTGAGACATAGCTGGAGATCTACAGTCTGGACATCTGACTCCCCAGCTTGAGACATCCCTAGAGTTCAACATTCAGGGCATCTAACACAACAGGCTGAGATCCTAGGATTTCAACACTCTGGCCATCAGAGAACAGTGATTGAGACATTTCAGGAGATCTAAACTAAGGTATCTAAATCCCCAGCCTGAAATATCCCAGGAGATCTACACTCTGGGCATCTGCCTCTTCTGAATGAGACATCCCAGGAGATCTACACTCAAGGTATCTGACTCAACAGTCTGAGAAATCCCAGGATTGCCTGAAAGCACTCAGAACATCTGACTGCACTGCACACCCTGTGATATCCCAGTAGATCTACATTCAGGGAACTTGACTCAACAGCCTGAGGATTCTCAGTAGAACTATAGTCAGCACAGCTAACTCCACAGTCAGAGTCATCCAAGGTGATCTACAGCCAGGGCATCTTACTCTGCAGCCTGAGGCATCCCTGGAGGTCTAAATTCAGAGCATATTACTTCAAAGACTGAGACATCACTGGATATCTACAGGCAGGGCCTCTGACTCCATAGCCAAGACAACCCAGGAGATCTGCACTCAGGGTATCTGACTCCACATATTGAGGCATCCCAGGATTTCGAAGCTCATGGCATCTGACTACACAGCCTGAAACATCCCAGGAGTTCTAAAATCAGTGCAGCTGTCTCCACATCCTCATACATACCAGGTGATAGATGCTCAGGGTATCTGACTCTACATCCTGGAACATAGACTCCACAGTCTGAGACATCTCAGGAGATCTACACTCAGATTGTCTGTCTCCATAGTCAAGGCATTCCTGGAGATCTACTCTCAGGATACCTTTCTCAACAGTCTGTGCCATCCCAAGAGATCTACATTCAAGGCATCAGTCTCCACATCATGACCCATTTCAGGAGATCTACACTCAGGGCATCAGACTCCACAGTCTGAGATATCCCAGGATTTCTTCAGTCAGGGCATCTGACTGCACAGCCTGATATATCCCAAGAGGTCTACACTCTGGGCATCTGACTACTCTGCATGAGACATCCCAGGAGTTCCACACTCAGGTTGTCAAACTCATCCTAAGAGACATCACTGAATATCTACACTCAGGGCATCTGATTCCACATCCAGAGTTATCCGAGGTGATCTACATTCAGGGCATCTGACTCCAGAGAATGAGTAATCCCAGGTGATCTAAACTCTGTGCAACTTACACTACAATCTGAGATATCCCAGGAGATATACCAACAAGGTATCTGACTCTATAGCCTGAAGCCGGCCAGAATCTCTACATTCAGAGCATCTGACTCCACAGACTGAGACACCACAGGAAAACTACATTCTGGGCATCTGACTCCACAGACTGAGATATATGAGAAAATCTGCCCCTGGGCATCCGAATCCACAGCCCGAGATATTCCTGGAGATCTACACTCTGGGCATCTGTCTCCTCTGTGTCAGACATCCCAGGAGTTCTCAACTCAGGGCATCTGACTATACAGCCTGAGCCATCCCAGGATTTCTGCATTCAGGGCATCTGTCTCCACACCCTGAGGCATAGCAGAGGTTCTACAAATTGGGCATCTTTCTAAACAGCCTGAGACATCCCAGGAGATGTACACTTAGGGCGTATGACTATATAGCCTGATACATCCCAGGATATCTACTCTCAGGGAATCTGACTCAACATCCTGAGACAACCCAGGTGATTTACACTCAGGTCATCAGACTCTTCATAAATAGACATCACAAGACATCTACACTCAGGACATCTGACCCCAAAACCTGAGACATCCAAGGAGATCTACTCTCAAGGCATCTGACTGCACTGCCTGTGACATCTGAGAAGATCTAAAATCAAGGAAACTGATTCCACAGCCTGATCAATAGATCTACAGTCAGTACATTGGACTCCACAGACTGAGGCATCCGAGGAGATCCACCTTCTCTGTATCTGACTCGATAGCCTGAGGCATCTGAGGAGGTATAAATTCAGAGCATCTGACTCCACAGTATGAGACATCACAGGAAATATACAGGCAGTGTATCTGATTCCTGAGCCTGAGCCATCTCAGGAGATCTGAACTAGGGCATCTTACTCCACTTTCCGAGGCATCCCAGGAGTTCTACAAAAAGTGCATATGAATCCACAAACTGAGGCATTCCAGGAGATCTACAATCAGGGCATCTGAGCCCACAGCTTGTGACAATCCAGGATTTCTACAATCATGGCATCTGACTCCACATCATGTGACATCACAGGAGAACAACACTCAGGGCAACAACTACATAGCATGGGACATCTGAGTAATTCTACACACAGGGTATTTTGATTCCACACATTCAGGCATCCCAGGAACTCTACACTCAAGGTATCTGACTCAACAGTCTGAGACATCCCAGGAGATCTACACTCAGGACAACTGAATACAAAACCTTAGACATGCCTGGATATCTACACTATGGGAATCTGTCTCCTCAGCTTGAGACATCCCTGGTGTTCTACATTCAGTGCATCTAACCCTACAGCCTGATTTATCCAAGGAGATCTATCATCAGGATATCTCTCTCTACAGATTGAGGCATCCCAGGATGCAACATTCAGAGCATCTGACTCGACAGACTGAGACATAACAGGGGAGCTACACTCTGGGCATCTGATTCCACATACTGAGCCATCCCAGGAGATCTGCAGTCAAGGAATCTGACTCCACATGTTGAGGCATCCGGTATTTATACACTCAGTGCATCTGAATCCACAACCTGAGACATCCCAGGAAAATCTACACTCATGGCACCTGACTCCACGGCCTGACACATTCCAGGAGATCTACACTCAGGGTATCTGACTACACAGCCTGAAACATCCAAAGGTTCTGCAGTCTCTGCATCTAACTCCACAGCCTGAGGAATCACAGGAGATCAACACTCAGGGCAACTGAATAAGCTTCCTGAGATATCCCAGAATTCTACACTCAGGGCATCTGACAAAACATGCTGAGACATCCTAGGAGATCTACACTCAAGGCGTCTGAATGCACAGCATGTGACAACCAAGGAGATCCACACTCAGGGTAACTGACTCCTCAGCCTGAGTAAACCCAACAGAACTACAAACAGGGCATCTGACTACATAGCCTGAGGCATCCGAGGAGATCTACAGCCTGGGCATCTAAAGCTTGAAACAACCCAGAAGATCTACCGTCAAGATATCTGACTCTACAGCCTGAGGCATCCAAGGAGGTCTAAATTCAGAGCATCAGACTCCACAGACTGAGACATAACAGGAGATCTAGAGGCAGGGCATCTGACTCCACATTCGGAGGCATCCCAAAAGTTCTACACTCAGTGCATCTGAATCCACAACATGAAACATCCCAGTAGTTCTACAGTCAGGACATCTGACTACACATCCTGAGTCATTTCAGGAGATCTACACTCAGGGCATATTTCAATAATGCCTGAGAAATCCCAGGATTTCTACAATCACAGCATCTTACTCCACAGCATGTGTCACCCCAGGAGATCAACACTCAAGACATCTGACTCCACAACTTGATACATCCCAGGAGATCTACACTCAGGACATCAGACTCAGCCTATGGCATGCCAGGAGATCTATATTCAGGACACCTTTCTCCTCATACTGAGGCATCCCGGGAGATCGACACTCAGGATATCTGACTACACATCCTGAGGCTTCTCTGGTATCCTACACTCAGGGCATGGTTCTCTACAGCCTGAGACAACGAAGGATTTCTAAAATCAAGGCATCTGACTCCACATCATCAGAAATCCCAGGAGATCTACGTTCTGGGTTCTGACACCACAGCCTGAATCATCCCTGGAGTGCTACACTCAGGGTATGTGACTCCAAAGCCAGAGGCATCCCAGGAGAACAACACTCAGGGCATCCAACTCGTCATAAATAGTCATCAAAGGAGATCTACCATCTGGGCATCTGATTAGACAGCCTGAGACACCCCAGGAGTTCTACACTCAGGGTATCTGACTTCACAGCCTGAAACATCCCAGAGGTTCTGCAGCCTTGCAATCTGACTCCACATCCTGTGGCATCCGAGGAGATCTACACCCTGTGTATCTGACTGTATCAATGAGATATCCCTGGAGATCTACCATCAGGATATATGACTATACAGTCTGTGGCATCCCAAGATGTCTCCATTCAGAGCATCTGACTCCTCAGACTGAGATATCACAGGCGAACTACACTCTGGGCATTTGACTCCACAGCCTGAGACATACCACAAGATCTTCACTCAGGGCATCTGACACCACATGTTGAGGCATCCCAGGAATTCAATATTCAGGTCATCTGACTCCTCATCATGTGACATACCAGAAGTTCCACACTCAGGGCATCTGACTCCACATGTTGAGTCATCCCAAGAGTTCTACACTTAGGGCATCTGACTCGTCATAAAAGGACCTTACTGAATATCTACACTAAGGGCATCTGACTCTACATCCTCAGTTATCTGAGGAGATCACTATTCAGGTCATCTGACTCCAGAGCCTGAGGCATCCAAATAGACCTAAACTCTGGTCATCCTACACTACAACCTGAGACATCCCAGGATATCTATGGTCAGGATATCTGACTGTACAGCCTGAGGCATCCCAGGAGGTCTAAATTCAGAGCACCTGACTCCACAGCCTGAGCCATCCCAGAAAATCTACAATCAGGGTATCTGACTCCACATCCTGAGACATCTCTGGAGATATACGCTCATGCATCTGACTCCCTGTCTTGAGACAACCCTGGAGATCAACACTCAGGGCATCTGACCACATAGCCTGAAACATCCGAGGAGTTCTACAAACAGGGCAATTGACCTACAAAACTGAGGCGTCTAAGAACCTCTACACTAAAGGCATCTGATTCCACAGTCTGTTACATAACAGGAGATCTACACTCAGGGCATAAGAGTCTATAGCCTGAGACATTCCAGGATTTCAACACTCAGGGCATCTGACTCCACAGCTCGAGTCATCTCAGGAGATCTAAACGCAGGGCTTCAGACTCCACTGCCAGAGATATTCCTGGAAATCTCCTCTGTAGGCATCTGTCTCTTTTGAATGTGACATCCCAGGAGATCTACACTCAGGATATCAGACCACACAGCCTGAGACATCCAAGGACTTCTACACACAGGACATGAGACTACACAGTCTGAGGCATCCCAGGAACTGTACACTCAAGGTATCTGACTCCACAGTCTGAGACATCCCAGGAGATATACACTCAGGACAGCTGATTACACCGCCTGAGATATAGCTGGAGATCTACACTCTGGTCATCTGACTCCTCAGCTTGAGACATCCCTAGAGTTCAACATTCAGCGCATCGGACACCACAGCCTGAGACATCCTAGGTTTTAAACAATTCAGGGCATCAGACAACATTGCTTGAGACATCCCACAAGGTCTAAACTAAGGCATCTAACTGCACAGCCTGAAATATCCCAGGAGATCTACATGCTGGGCATCTACCTTCAATAATGAGACATAGCAGGAGTTCTACACTCAGGGCATCTGACTCCAAAGCCTGAGACCTACCAGAAAATCTATACTCAGGGCATCCGACTCCTCATAAATAGACATCACAGAGATCTACACTCAGGGTATCTAACTCTACAACCTGAGCCATCCTAGGAAATTTGCACTCAGGTAATCTTATTCTACAACGTGAGATATCCCAGGAGATCTTCCATCAGACTATCTGACTCTATAGCCTGAGGCATCCCAGGTTGTCTACATTCAGAGCATCTGACTCCACAGACTGAGACATCACAGGAAAACTACACTCTGGGCATCGGATTCCAAAGCCTGAGGCATCTGAGGAGATTTACACGCTTGACATCTGACTCCACAGCCTGAGATATTCCTGGAGATCTACACTCTGGGCATCTGTCTCCTCTGAGTGAGACATCCCTGGAGTTCTAAACTCAGGTCATCTGACTACAAAGCCTGAACCATCCCAGGAGATCTGCACTCAGGGTATCTGACTCCACCACCTGTGGCATTGCAGGAGTACTACAGTGTGGGCATCTTTCTCTACAGCCTGAGATATCCGAGGAAATATACACTTAGGGCATATGACTCTACATCCTTAGACATCCCAGGATTTCTACACTCAGGGTATATGACTCCACAGCTTGAACATCACAGGAGATATTAACTCAGAGCATCTGACTATACAGCCTGTGACATCCCAGGATTTCTACACTCAAGGCATCTGACTGCACAGCCTGTGACATCCGAGGAGATCTACAATCAGTGGAACTGACTCCACAGCCTGAGGAATCTCATTAGAACTATGGTCAGTGCAGCTGACTCCACAGCTAGAGTCATCCTAGGTATTCTACAGTTTGCGTATCTTAATCTACACCCTAGGCATCCCAGGAAGTCAACAATTCAGAGCATATGACATCACAGACTGAGACTTCACAGGAGATCTACAGACAGGGCCTCTGTCTCCATAGCCAAGACATCCCAGGAGATATTTGCTCACGGCATCTGACTCCCCATCTTTAGACAACCCAGGAGATCTACACAAAGGACATCTGACTACAAAGCCTGAGACATACGAGCAGTTCTACAAACAGGGCAATTGACTTCTAAGCCTGAGGCATTCCAGAAACTCTATACTCATGGTATCTGATTCTACAGTCTGTTACATTCCAGGAGATCTACCCTCAGGACATCTGGCTAGACAGCCTGAGACTTGCCTGGATATCTACACTCTGGGTCTCTGTCTCCTCAGCCTGAGATATCTCAGGAGTTCAACATTCAGGGCATCTGACTCCACATGAGGAAACATCCCACAAGATCAACACTCATGGCATCTCACTACACAGCCTGAGACATTCAGTAGATCGATCCTCAGGACATCTGACTACACAGCCTGAGACATGCCTGGAGGTCTACTCTCAGGGCATAATACTCTATAACCTGAGACATTCCAGGATTTCAACACTCAGGGCATCTGACTCCACAGCCTGAGATATTCCTGTAAACCTCCACTCTGGACATCTGTCACCAGTGAATGAGACATCCCAGGAGATCTACACTCAGGGCATCTGAACACAAAGCCTGAGAAATCCAAGGACTTCTACACACAGGGCATGTGACTCCTCAGACTGAGGTATCCCAGGAACTCTACACTTAAAGTTTCTGACTCAATGGTCTGAGAAATTCCAGGAGATCTACATTCTGTACATCTGATTACACAGCCAGAGACATAGCTGGAGATCTACACTCTGGGCATCTGGCTCTTCAGCTTGAGACATCCCTAGCGTTCAACATTCAGGGCATCTAACACCACAGCCTGAGATCCTAGGATTTCAATACTCAGGCCATCAGAGAACAGTGCTTGAGGCATCCCAGGAGATCTAAACTAAGGCATCTAAATCCACAGCCTGAAATATCCCAGGAGATCTAAACTCTGGGCATCAGAACACACAGCCTCACTCATCCAAGGACTTCTACACTGGGCATGTGACTAAACAGAATGAGGCATCCCAGGAACTCTACACTCAAGGTATCTGACTCAACAGTCTGAGACATCCCAGGAGATCTACACTCAGATTGTCTGTCTCCATAGTCAAAGGCATTCCAGGATATCTACTGTCAGGATACCTTTCTCAACAGCCTGTGCCATCCCAGGAGATCTACATTCAAGGCATCAGTCTCCACATCATGACCCATTTCAGGAGACCTACACTCAGGGCATCAGACTCCACAGTCTGAGATATCCCAGGATTTCTTCAGTCAGGGCATCTGACTGCACTGGCTGAGATATCCCAGCATTTCTGCCTTCAGCACATCAGACTCCACACCATGCGTCATAGCAGGTGTTCTAAAAAGTGGGAATCTTTCTCCACAGCCTGAGACATCCCAGGAGATCTACACTTAGGGCATATGACTCTATAGCCTGAGATCTCCCAGGATTTCTACACTCAGGGAATCTGACACCACAGCTTGAATATCACAGGAGATATTAACTCAGGGCATCTGAATAAACAGCCTGAGTTATCCCAGGATTTCTACACTCAGGGCACCTGACGGCCCAGCCTGTGACATCCAAGGAGATCTACACTCAGGGCAACTGACTCCACAGCCTGATGATTCCCAGTAGAACTATAGTCAGCGCAGCTGACTCCACAGCCAGAGTGATCAGAGGTGATCTACACCCTGGGCACCTTACATTGCAGCCTGAGACATCCCAGGAGGTCTACCATCTGGATATATGACTCGACAGCCTCAGTCATCCGAGGAGGTCTAAATTCAGAGCATATGACTTCACCGACTGAGACATCACAGGAGCTCTTCTGGCAGGGCCTCTGACTCCATAGCAAAGACATCCTAGGAGATCTGCACTCTGGGCATCTGATTCCATATGCTTAGGAATCCTTGGAGATGAACACTCAGGCATCTACCTCCGATAATGGGACATAGCACTAGTTCTACACTCATGGCTTCTGACTCCATAGCCTGAGACATCCCAGGAGTTCTACACTCAGGGCATCTGACTCCACTGCCTCAGACATACAAGGTGATCGATGTACAGGATATCAGTTTCTACATTCTGAGAATTTCAGGGTTTTAACCTTATGGCCATCTGACACCATAGTCTGAGACATCCCAGGAGATCTTCACTCAGGATATCTGACTCTACAATCAGAGATATCCTTGGCGATCTACCCTCAAGATATCAGATTCCACAGCCTGAGGCATCCAAGGAGTTCTACACATAGGGCCTATAACTCCACAGCCTGAGACATCTCAGGAGATCTACACTCAGGATATCTGTATTCATAGAAAAAGGTGTTCCTGGAGATCTACTCTCAGGATATCTGACTCAACAGCCTGTGCCAATCCAGGAGATCTACACTCAGGCATCAAACTCCACATCATGAGATATCCCAGGATTTCTACAGTCAGGTCATCTGACTCCACAGTCAGTGATATCCCAAGAGATCTACACTCTGGGCATTTGACTCCACTGCAAGAGTAATCCCAGGAGTTCTACACTCAGGCCATTAGACCCCTTAGCCTGAGACATCCCAGGAGATCTACACTCAGGTCATCTGACTCATCCTAAATAGAATTCACTGAAGATCTACAGTCAGGGCATCTGATTACACATCCTGAGTTATCCGTGGAGATCTACATTCAGTGCATCTGACTGCACAGAGTGTGACATCCGAGAAGATCTACAATCAGGGCATCTGACTCCAGAGCCTGAGCCATCCCAAGAGGTTGGCACTCAGGACATCTGACTCTACATCCTGAGGCATAGCAGGGGTTCTACAATGTGTGCATCTTTCTCCACAGCCTGAGACCTCCCAGGAAATCTACACTTAGGGCCTTGACTCTATAGCCTGACACATCCCAGGATTTCTACACTCAGGGCAACTGACACACAGCACATCTGATTACACAGCCTCAGATATACCTGGAGATCTACACCCTGGGCAGCTGACTCCTCAGTTTGAGACATCCCTTTAGTTCAACATTCAGCGCATCTGACTCAACAGCCTGAGACCTCCTATGATTTCAATACTCAGGGCATCAGACTACAGTGCTTGAGACATCCCAGGAGATCTAATTTAAGGCATCTAAATCCACAGCATGAAATATGCCAGGAGATCTTCGCTCTGGGCTTCTAACTCTTCATAATGAGACTTAGCAGGAGTCCACACTCAGGGCGTTTGACTCCACAGACTGAGACCTCCCAGATCTAAAATCAGTGCACCAGACACAGCATAAATTGACATCATGGAGATCTACACTCAGGATATCTAATTCCACAACCTGAGCCATCCCAGGAGATCTATACTAAGATCTTCTTATTCTACAACCTGAGATATCCCAGGAGATCTAGCATCAGGGTATCTGAATGTATAGCCTGCATCGTCCCTGGATGTCTACATTCAGAGCATTTGACTCCACAGGCTGACACATCAAAGGAAAACTACACTCTTGGCATCTGACTCCACAGCCAGAGGCTTCTGAATAGATATACACACTGGGCATCTGACCCTAAACCTGTGATATTCCTGCAGATCTACACTGAGGGCATCTGTCTACTCTGAGTGAGACATTCCAGGAATTCTAAACTATGGCCATCTGACTCCACAGTCTGAGCCATCCCATGAGATCTGCACTCAGGTAATCTGAGTCCACATCCTGAGGCATATCAGGGTTTCTACTATGTGGGCATCTTTCTCCTCAGCCTGAGACCTCCCAGGAAATCTACACTTAGGGCCTCTGATCCTATAGTCTGAGACATCCCAGGATTTCTTAACTCAGGGCTACTGACTCCCCAGCTTGAAAATAACAGGTGATATTAACTCAGGGAATTTGAATACACAGCCTGAGACATCCCAGGATTTCTACACTCAGAGCGTCTG
>JADRCH010007113.1:90628-188408 GCA_019843965.1 Rhynchomys soricoides
CATCTCAGAAGACCTAAACTCAGGGCATCTGACTCCACAGCCTGAGATATTCCTGGGGATAGTCACTCTTTGCAACCATCTCCTTTGAGTGAGACTTTCCAGGAGTTCTAAACTCAGAGCATATGACTCCACAGCCTGAGACATCTCAGGAGATCTACGAACTGGGCATCTGACTCCTCTGAATGAGACATCCCAGGACATCTACACTAAGGGCATCAGACCACACAGCCTGAGTCATCCAAGGACTTCTACACACAGGTTTTGTGACTCAACAGACTGAAGCATCCCAGGAACTCTACACTCAAGCTATCTGCCTCAACAGCCAGAGTCATCCCATGAGATCTACACACAGCACATCTGATTACACAGCCTCAGATATACCTGGAGATCTACACCCTGGGCATCTAACTCCACAGCTTGAGACATCCCTAGAGTTCAACATTCCGCACTTCTGACACCACAGCCTGAGTCATCCTTGGATTTCAACACTCTGGTCATCAGACTACGGTGCTTGAGACATCCCAGGAGATCTAAACTTAGGCATCTAAACCTCAGCCTGAAATATCCCAGGAGATCTACACTCTGGGTCTGTAACTCCTCATAATGAGACATAGCAGGCATTCTACACTCAGGGCATCTGACTCCAGCCTGAGTTCGCAAAGGAGAACTGAACTCAAGGCATCCCACTCCTCATAAATAGATATCAAGGACATCTACACTCAGGGTATCTAACTCCACAAACTGAGCAAGACCAGGATATCTACACTCAGGTCATCTTATTCTACAACCTGAGATATCCCATGAGATAGACCATCAGGGTATCTGACTCTATAGCCTGAGGCATCCCAGGATGTCTACATTCAGATCATTTGAGTCCACAGACTGACAAATCACAGGAAATCTACACTCTGGTCATCTGACTCCACAGCCTAAGACATCTGAGGAGAACCACACACTGGGCATCTGTCTCCACATTCTCAGACATACCAGGTGATTGATACACAGGTTATCTGACTCCACATCCTGGGAATCTCAGGGATTCAACACTCAAGGCATCTGGCTCCAGAGCCTGATACATCCCAGGATGTCTACATTCAGAGCATTTGACTCCACAGGCTGAGATATCACAGGAAAACTACACTCTGGGCATCTGACTCCACAGCCTTAGGCATCTGAAGAGATCTACACTCACAGCCTCCACTGTGTGAGGCATCTGAGGAGATCAGCAGCCTGTGCCAATCCATGAGATCTACACTCATGGCATCATACTGCACATCATGTGATACCGCAGGATTTCTACAGTCAGGTCATCTGACTATAAAGCCTGAGATATTCCTAGAGATCTACACTCAGAGCATCTGTCTGCTCTGAGGGAGACATCCCAGGAGTTCTAAACTCAGGACATCTGATTACACAGCCTGAGCCATCCAAGGATTTCTGCCCTAAGGGCATCTGACTCCACATCTTGAGGCATAGCAGGGGTTCTACAATGTGGGCATCTTTCTCCACAGCCTGAGACATCCCTGGAAATATACACTTAGAGCATATGATTCTATAGCCTGAGACATCCCAGGATATATAGTCAGGATATGTGACTCTACAGCCTGAGGCATCCCAGGAGGTCTAAATTCACAGCATCTGACTTCACAGACTGAGACATCACATTAGATCTACAGGCAGGGCCTCAGACTCCATTGCCAAGACATCCCTGGAGATATGCACTCAGGGCATCTGACTCCTGAACCTTAGAAATACCAGGATATCTATAGTAAAGGCATCTGACTACAGAGCCTTAGGCATCCGAAGTTATTTAAACTCTGGGCATCTTACTCTACAGCCTGAGACATCCCAGGAGATCTACCATTAGGATATGTGACTTTACAGCCTGTGGCATCACAAGAAGTTTAAATTCAGAGCATCTGACTCCACAGACTGAGACATCACAGGAAAACTACACTCTGGGCATCTGACTCCACAGCCTGAGGAATGTGAGGAGATCTACACCCACAGCCTCCACAGCTTGAGGCATCTGAGGAGATCGGCAGCCTGTGCCAAACCAGGAGATCAACACTCAGGGCATCAGAATCCACATCATGAGATATCCCAGGATTGCTAAAATCCGGACATCTCACTCCACAGCCTGAGATATCCCAAGAGATCTACACTCTGGGCATCTGACTACTCTGCATGAGACATCCCAGGAGTTCTACACTAAGGGTGTCAGACTCATTCTAAATAGACATCACTGAAGATCTACACTCAGGGCATCTGATTCCACATCCTGAGTTATCTGAGGTGATCTATATTCCGGGTGTCTGACGGCACAGCCGGTGACATCGGATAAGATCTACAGTCAGGGCCACTGACTCTTCAACCTGAAAAATCCCAGGAGATCTGTGGTCAGCGCATCTGACTCCAGAGACTGAGGCATCCAAGGTGATCTAAACTCTGGGCATCTTACACTACAGCCTGAAACATCCCAGGAGATCTACAGTCAGGATATGTGACTCCACAGCGTGAGGCATCCTAGGGGGTCTAAATTCAGAGGATCTGACTTCACAGACTGAGACATCACATTAGATCTACAGGTAGGGCCTCCGACTACATTGCCAAGACATCCTTTGAAATATGCACTCAGGGCATCTGTCCCCTCAACCTTTGAAATCCCAGTATATCTATAGTCAGGGCATCTGACCACAGAGCCTGAGGCATCCGAAGTTATCTAAACTCTGGGCATCTTACTCTACAGCCTGAGACATCCCAGGAGATCTACCACCAGGATATGTGACTCCACAGTCTGTGGCATCCCAGGAGGTCAAAATTCAGAGCATTTGGCTTCACAGACTGAGACATCACTGGAGATCTGCAGGCATGGCCTCAGACTACATTGCCAACACCTCCAAGGAGATCTTCACTCAAGGCAGCTGACTCCACATGCTGAGGCCAGGAGTTCTACACTCTGGGAATCTGACTCCACCTTCTCAGACATACCAGGTGATTGATACACAGGGTATCTGACTCCACATCCTGGGAATCTCAGGGATGCAACACTCTAGGCATCGGACCCCATAGCCTGAGATATCCAAGGGGATCTTCACTCAGGATATCTCAGTCTACAGTCAGAGATATCCCAGGTGATCTACCCTTAGGATATCAGACTCAGCAGCCTGAGGCATCCACAGAGTTCTACACTCAGGGCATATAACTCCATAGCCTGAGAATTCTCAGGAGATCTACACTCAGGATATCTGTCTTCATAATAAAAGGCATTCCTGGAGATACACACTCAGGATATCTAACTCAACAGCCTGTGCCAATCCAGGAAATCAACACTCTGGGCATCAGACTCCACATCAGGAAATATCCCAGGATTTCTACAATCCGGTCATCTGACTCCACAGCCTGAGATATCCCAAGAGATCTACACTCTGGGCATCTGACTACTCTGCATGAGACATCCCAGGAGTTCTACACTCAGGGTGTCAGAATCATCCTAAATAGACATCAGTGAAGATCTACATTCAGGGCATCTGATTACACATCCTGAGTTATGTGAGGTGATCTATATTCAGGGCGTCTTACTTCACAGCCAGTGACATTTAATAAGATCTACAATCAGGGCCACTGACTCTTCAACCTGAGAAATCCCAGGAGATCTAAAGTCATGGCATCTGACTGCAGAGCCTGAGGTATGTCAAGTGATCTAAACTCTGGGCATCTTACATTACAACCTGATATATCCCAGGAGATCTACTGACAAGGTATCTGACTCTATAGCTGGAGGCATCCCAGGATGAATACATTCAGAGCATCTGCCTCCACAGACTGAGACATCACAGGAAAACTACACTCTGTGCATCAGACTCCACGGCCTGAGTCATCTGAGGAGATCTACACTGACTGCATCCAAAGCTTGAGTCATCTGAGAAGATCTACAGCCTGTGCCAATCCTGAGATCTACACTCATGGCATCAGACTGCACATCATGAGATATCCCAGGATATCTACAGTCAGGTCATCTGACTATAAAGCCTGAGATAATCCTAGAGATCTACACTCAGGGCATCGGTCTCCTCTGAGTGAGAAATCCCAGGAGTTCTAAAGTCAGGGCATCTGACTACACAGCCGGACCCATCCCAGGATTTCTGCCCTCAGGGAATCTGACTCCAAATCCTGAGACATAGCAGGTGTTCTACAATGTGGGCATCTTTCTCCACAGCCTGAGACATCCCTGGAAATATACACTTAGGGCATATGATTCTATAGCCTGAGACATCCCAGGATTTCTACACTGAGTGAATGTGACTTCACAGCTTGAACATCACAGGTGATATTAACTCAGGGCATCTGAATACACAGCAAGAGATATACAAGGATTTCTACACTCAGAGCATATGACTGCACTGCACAACCTGTGACCCTCCAGGAAATCTACACTCATGGGAACTGACTCTGCAGCCTGAGGAAACCCAGAATAACCATAGTCAGCACAGCTGACTGCACAGCCAGAGTCATCCGAGGTAATCAACAGCCTGGGCATCTTACTCTACAGCCTAAGACATCCCAGGAGATCTACAGTCGGGATATGTGACTCTACAGCCTGAGGCATCCCAGGAGGTCTAAATTCAGAGCATCTGACTTCACAGACTGAGACATCACATTAGATCTACAGGCAGGGCCTATGACTCCATTGCCAAGACATCCCTGGAGGTATGCACTCAGGGTATCTGACTCCTCAACCTTAGAAATCCCAGGATATCTATAGTGAGGGCATCTGACTCCAGAACCTGAGGCATCCGAAGTTATCTAAACTCTGGGCATCTTACTCTACAGCCTGAGACAGCCCAGGAGATCTACCATTAGGATATGTGACTTTACAGCTTGTGGCATCCTAGGAGGTCTAAATTCAGAGCATCTTACTCCACCGACTGAGACATCACAGGAAAACTACACTCTGGGTATCTGACTCCACAGCCTGAGGCATAGCAGGGGTTCTACAATATGGGCATCTTCTCCACAGCCTGAGACATCCCTGGAGATCTACACTTAGGGCATATGATTCTATAGTCTGAGACATCCCAGGATTTCTACACTCAGGGAATCTGACTCCACAACTTGAACATCACAGGAGATATTTACTCAGGGCATTGAATACACAACCTGAGAGATCGCAGGATTTCTACACTCAGAGGAACTGACTCCACAGCCTGAAGTATCCCAGTATAACAATAGTCAGCACTGCTGACTGCACAGCCAGTGTCATCGGAGGTGATCTACAGCCTGGGCATCTTACTCTAAAGCCTGTGATTTTCCTGGAGATCTACACTCTGGACATCTGTCTTCTCTGAGTGAGACACCCCAGAGTTTCTAAACTGTGGTTATCTTACTCCACAGCCTAAGGCATCCCAGGGCAATTGCACTCAGGGCATCTGACTCCACATCCTGAGGAATAGCAGGGGTTATACCATGTGGGCACCTTTCTAGACCACCTGATAACTCCCAGGAAATCTATACTTAGTACCTCTGACTCTATAGCCTGAGACATCCCAGGATTTCTAAACTCAGGGCATCTAACTCCACAGCTTGAACACCACAGGAGATATTAACTTAGGGCATCTGACTACACTGCCGGAGACCTCCCAGGATTTCAACACTCAGAGCATCTGACTGCACTGCACAGCTTGTAACACCCGAGGAGATCTACACTCAGGGGAACTGGCTACACAGCCTGAGGTATCCGAGTAGAACTATAATCAGCGCAGCTGACTCCAAATTCAGAGTCATCTGAGGTGATCTACAGCCTGGGCACCTTACTCTACAGCCTGTGAGATACCAGGCTGATCTTCCATCAGGATATGTGACTCTACAGCCTGAGGCATCCCAGGAGGTCTAAATTCAAGCATCTGACTTCACAGACTGAGACATCACTGGAGATCTACAGGCAAGGACTCAGACTCCATTGCCAAGACCTCCCAAAAGATCTGCACTGAAGGCATCTCACTCCACATGCTGAGGGATCCTTGGAGATGAACACTCAGGGCGTCTGTCTCCACAGGCTGAGACATCCCAGGAGTTCTACAATCTTTGAATCTGACTCCACAGTCTCAGACATAGCAGGTTATTGATACATAGGGTATCTGACTCTACATCCTTGGAATCTCAGGATTTCAAACTCTGGGCATCTGACCCCATAGTCTGAGACATCCCAGGAGATCTTAACTAAGGATATCTCACTCTAAAGTCAGAGTTATCCCAGGCGATCTCCACTCAAGATATCAGACTCCACAGCCTGAGGCAACCAAGTAGTTCTACAATCAGGGCATATAACTACAGAGCCTGAGACAACTTAGGAAATCTATACTCAGGATACCTGTCTTTATAGTAAAAGGCATTCCTGGAGAAATACTCTCAGGATATCTGACTCAACAGACTGTGTCAATCCAGGAGACAAGCACACAGGGCTACATACTCCACATCATGAGATATCCCAGGATTTCTAAAATCCGGTCATCTGACTCCACAGCCTGAGATATCCCAAGAGATCTACACTCTGGGCATCTGATTACTCTGCATGAGACATCCCAGGAGTTCTACACTCAGGGTGCCATACTCATCCTAAATAGACATTACTGAAGATCTACACTCAGGGCATCTGATTTCACATCCTGAGGTATCCAAGCTGATCTACATTCAGGGCATCTGTCTGCACAGCCTGTGACATCGGATAAGATCTACAATTAGAGCCACTGACTCTTCAACCTGAGAAATCCCAGGAGATCTACTCTCTGGACATCTGACACCAGAGCCTGAGGCATCCGATGTGATCCAAACTCTGGGCACCTTACATTACAACCTGAGATATCCCAGGAGATCTAGTGACTGCTTATCTGACTCTATAGCCTGAGGCATCCCAGGATGACTACATTGAGAGCATCTGACTCCAAAGACTGAGATATCACAGGAAAACTACACTCTGGGCATCTGACTCCACAGCCTGAAGCATCTGAGGATATCTACGCACACAGCCTCCACAGCTTGAGGCATCTGAAGAGATCAGCAGCCTGTGCCAATCCATGAGATCTACACTAATGGTATCAGACTCCACATCATGAGATATCCAAGGAGTTCTACAGTCAGGTCATCTGACTATACAGCCTGAGATATTCCTAGAGATCTACACTCAGGGCATCTGTCTCCTCTGAGTGAGACATCCCAGGAGTTCTAAACTCAGGGCATCTGATTACACAGCCTGAGCCATCCCAGGATTTCTGCACTGAGTGCATCTGACTCCACAGCCTGTGGCATAGTAGGGGTTGTACAATGTGGGCAACTTTCTCCACAGACTGAGACATCCCTGGAGATCTACACTTAGGGCATATTATTCTATAGCCTGATACATACCAGCATTTCTACACTCAGGGAATCTGACTCCACAGCTTGAACATCACAGGAGATATTAACTCACGGTATCTTAATACGCAACCTGAGATATCCCAGGATTTCTACACTAAGAGCATCTGATTGCACTGAATAGACAGTGACACCCCAGGAGATCTAGACACAGGAAAACTGACTCCACAGCCTGAGGAATCCCAGTATAACAATAGTCTGCACAGCTGACCGCACAGAGTCATCTGAGGTGATCTACAGCCTGGGCATCTTACTCTACAACCTGAGACATTCCAGGAGATCTACCGTCAGGATATGTAACTCTACAGCCTGTGACATCCCAGGAGGTCTAATTCAGAGCATCTGATTTCACAGACTGAGACATTACTGGAGGTCTGCAGCCATGGCCTCAGACTCCATGGCCAAGACCTCCAAGAAGATCTACACTCAAGGCAGCTGTCACCACATGCTGAGGCATCCTTGGACATGAACACTCACAGCATCTGACTCCACAGCTTAAGACATCCCATGAGTTCTATATTTTGGGAATCTGACTCCACAGTCTCAGACATACCAGGTGATTGATAAACAGGGTTACTGACTCCACATCCTGGGAATCTCAGGGATGCAACACTCTGGGCATCTGACCCCATAGCCTGAGACATCCCAGGAGGTCTTCACTCAGGATATCTCTCTCTACAGTCAGAGATATCCCAGGTGATCTACCCTCAGGATATCAGACTGCACAGCCTGAGGCATCCAAGGAGTTCTCCATCAGGGCATATAACTCCACAGCCTGAGACATCTCAGGAGATCTACACTCAGGATATCTGTCTTCCTAATAAAAGGCATCCCTGGAGAAATACTCTCAGGATATCTGATTCAACAGCCTGTGACAATCCCAGAGGTCAACAATCTGGGCACCAGACACCATACCATGAGTTATCCCAGGATTTCTACAATCCGTCATCTGACTCCACAGCCTGAGATATCCCAAGAATCTACACTCTGGGCATCTGACTACTCTGCATGAGACATCCCAGGAGTTCTACATTCTGTGTGTCAGACTCATCCTATATAGATATCACTGAAGAACTACACTTAGGGCATCAGATTCCACATCCTAAGGTATACCAGGTGATCTACATTCAAGACATCTGACTGCACAGCCTGTGACATCCAATAAGATCTACAATAAGGGCCACTGACTCTTCAACCTGAGAAATCCCAGGAGATCTACAGTCAGGGCATCTGACTCCAGAGCCTTAGGCATCCGAGGTGATCTAAACTCTGGGCATCTTACACTATAACCTGAGATATCCCAAGAGACCTACTGACAGGGTATCTGATTCTATAGCCTGAGGTATCCCAGGATGTCTACATTCAGAGCATCTGACTCCACAGACCGAGACATAACAGGAAAACTACACTCTGGGCATCTGACTACTCTGCATGAGACATCCCAGGAGTTCAACACTCAAGGTGTCAGACTCATCCTAAATAGACATCACTGAAAATCTACACTCAGGGCATCTGATTTCACATCCTGAGTTATGCAAGGTGATCTATATTCAGGTCATCTGACTGCTCAGCCTGTGACATCGGATAAGATCTACAATCAGGGCCACTGACTCTTCAACCTGGGAAATCCCAGGAGATCTACAGTCAGGGCATCAGACTCCAGAACCTGAGGGATCCGAAGTGATATAAACTGTGAGCATCTTACATCACAACCTTATATATACAAGGAGATCTACTGACAGGGTATCTGACTCAATTTCCTTAGGCATCCCAGGATGACTACATTCAGAGCATCTGACTCCAAAGACTGAGACTGCACAGGAAATCTCCACTCTGGGCATCTCACACCACAGCCTGAGTCATCTGAGGAGATCTACACTGACAGCCTCCTCTGGCAGAGTCTTCTGAGCAGATCAGCAGCCTGTGCCAATCCATGAGATCTACACACATGGTATCAGACTCCACATCATGAGATATCCCAGGATTTCTGCTGTCAGGTCATCTGACTATACAGCCTGAGATATTCCTAGAGATCTACACTTAGGGCATCTGTCTCCTCTGAGTGAGTCATCCCAGGAATTCTAAACTCAGGGCATCATTCTACACAGCCTCAGCCTTCCAAGCATTTCTGCACTTAGGGAATCTGACTCCACATCCTGAGGCATAGCAGGGGTTCTACAATGTGGGCATCTTTCTCCACAGCCAGAGACAACTCTGGAGATCTACACTTAGGACATATGATTCTATCGCCTGGGACATCCCAGGATTTCTAAACTCAGGGAATCTGACTCCACAGCTTGAACATCTGAATACTCAGGGCATGTGAATACACAATCTGAGATATCGCAGGATTTCTACACTCAGAACATCTGACTGCACTGCACAGCCTGTGACATCCCAGGGTATCTAGACACAAGGGAACTGACTCCACAGCCTGAGGAATCCCAGTATAACAATAGTCAGCACAGCTGACTGCACAGCCAGTGTCATCCAGGGGATCTACAGCGTGGGCTCTACAGCCTGAGACATCCCAGGAGATCTACCGTCAGGATATGTGACTCTATAGCCTGTGGCATCCTAGGAGGTCTAATTCAGATCATCTGACTTCACAGACTGAGACATCACTGGTGATCTACATATACGGCCTCAGCCTCCATTGCCAAGACCGCCAAGGAGATTTTCACTCAAGGCAGCTGACTCCACATGCTTAGGCAACCTTGGACAAGAACACTCAGGGAATCTGACTCCACAGCCTGAGACATCCCTGGAGTTCTACACTCTGGGAATCTGACTTCACAGTCTCAGACATACCAGGTGATTGATACACAGGGTATCTGACTTCACATCGTGGGAATCTCTGGGATTTACACTATGGGCATCTGACCCCAAGACCTGAGACATTCCAGGAGATCTTCACTTAGGATAACTCACTCTACAGTCAGAGATATCTGAGGCTATCTTCCCTCAGGATATCACACTCAACAGCCTGAGGCATCCAAGGAGTTCCACACTCAGGATATCTGACTTCATAGTAAAAGGCATTCCTGGAGAAATACTCTCAGGATATCTGACTCAACAGCCTGTGCAAATCCAGGAGTTCAGCCCTCTGGGCATCAGACTCCATATCATGAGATATCCCAGGATTCTACTATCCGGTCATCTTACTCCACAGCCTGAGCCATCCCAGGAGATCTGCACTCAGGGCATCTGACTCCACCTCCTGTGGCATTGCAGGAGTTCTACAATGTGGGCATTTTTCTCCGCATCCTGAGACATCCCAGGAGATCTATACTTAGCGCATATGACTCTGTAGCCTGAGATATCCCAGTATTTCTACACTCAGGGCATCTGACTGTACTGCCTGGAACATCTTAGGAGATCTACAATCAGGGAAACTGACTCCACAGACTGAGGAATCCCATTAGAACTATATTCAGTGCATCTGACTCCACATACAGAGTCGTCCCAGGTGATCTACAGTCTGGGCATCTTAGTCTACAGCCTGAGGCATCCCAGGAGATCAAAAATTCGGAGCATATGACATCACAGTCCGAGACATCACAGGAGATCTATAGGCAGGTCCTCGGTCTCCATAGCCAAGACATCCCAGGAGATCTGCACTCAGGGCTTCTAACTTCACAGCCTGAGACATCCCAGGATTTCTAAGCTTGGGGCATCTGACTACACATCCTGAGACATCACAAGAGTTCTACATTCAGGGCATCTGACTCCATAGCCTGTGAAATCCCAGGAGATCTTCACTCAGGATATCTGACTCTACAGTCAGAGATATCCCTGGCAATCTACCCTCAGTATATCAGACTCCACAGACTGAGGAATCCTAGGATTTCTACACTCAGGTCATATAACTCCACATTGTGAGATATCTCAGGATATCTGCAGTCAGGATATTTGTCTTCACAGTAAAAGACCTGCAACATACAAGGTGATCTACGGTCAGGATACGTAACTCTACAACCTGAGTCATCCCAAGAGGTCTAAATTCAGAGCATCTGACTCCACAGCCTGAGACATCCCTGGAGATCTACTCTGTTGCATGAAACATCTCAAGAGAGGCATCTGACTCCACATTCTGGGACATCACAGGAGATATACGATCACGGCATCTAACTCCCTGTCTTGTGACATCCAGGATATCTATACTCTGGACATCAGACTACAAAGCCTGAGAAATCCGAAGAGTTCTACAAACAGGGCATTTGACCTCTAAACCTGAGGCATCCCAGAAACTCTATAATCAAGGTATCTGATTCCACAGTCTGTTTCATTCCAGGAGATCAACCCTCTGGGCCTCTGACTCCTCAGCATGAGACATCCCAGGAGTTTTACATTCAGCGCATCTCACTCCACAGCCTGCGACATCCCAGGAGATCTACACTCGGGGCAACAGACCACACAGCCTGAGACATCCAAGGACTTATACACACAGGGTTTGTGACTCCACAGACTGAAGCATCCCAGGAACTCTACCCTCAAGGTATCTGCCCCAACAGCCAGAGTCATCCCAGGAGATCTGCACTCAGCACATTTGATTACACAGCCTGAGACATACCTGGAGATCTACACTCTGGGCATCTGATTCCACAGCTTGAGACATCCTTAGAGTTCAACATTCAGCACCTCTGTCACCACAGCCTGAGTCATCCTAGGATTTCTACACTCTGGGCATCAGACTACAGTGCTTGAGATATCCCAGCAGATCTAAACTAAGGCATCTAAATCCACAGCCTGAAATATCCCAGGAGATCTACAGTCTGGGCATCTAAGATCCTCATAATGAGACATAGCAGGAGTTCTACAATCAGGGCATCTGACTCCACAGCCTCAGACAGCCGAGGACATCTAAACTCAGGTCATCTGACTCCACAGCTGGAGACATCTGAGGAGATCTGCACTCAGGTCTTCTGATTCCACAGCCTGGGTCATGCCAGGAGATCTACAATCAGGGCATCTTACTCCACAGCCTCAGACATAATGGGAGATCGAAACCCAGCAATTCTGACTCCACACCCTGAGTCATCCTAGGTGATCTATGCTCAGGGCATCTCACTTCACAGATTGAGACTTCCAGGAACTTCTACACTCATGGCTTATGACTCCACAGCCTGACTTATCTCAGGATATCTACACTCAGGACATCTGAACACATGGCCTGAGACATCCCCGGTGATCTACAATCAGGATATATGACTCTTCACTATAAGATATCCCTGGAGATCTACACTCAGGATATCTGACTCCACAGCCTGAGACATCCCAGGAGGTCTACAGTCAGGACATCTGACCCTTCAGTATAAGACATCCCTGGAGATCTACACACAGGATATCTCACTCCACAGCCTGAGGAATCCCAAATGTTCTACACTCAGGGCAAAGGACTCCACTTTCTGAGAAATCCTAGGAGATCTATACTCAAGGTATCTGACACTACAGCCTGAAACATCTCAATAAATCTACACTCAGCTTATCTGACTCTATAACCAGAGGCATCCGTGGAGATCTACACTCAGGACATCTGACTCCACAGACTGTTGCATCTGAGAGGATCTACAGTCAGTGCATTTTAACCCACAACCAGAGACATACCAAGAGATATACACTCAGGTCAACTGAATCCACAGCCAGAGACACCCCAGAAGTTATAAATTCATCGCATCTGGATCCACAACATGAGGCATCTGAGGAGATCTACGCCCTTGGCATATGACTTTTCAGCCTGAGATATCCCAGGAGATCTACCATCAGTATATCTGAACTACAGCCTGAGGAATCCCAGAGAGTCTACATTCAGAGCATCCAACACCACAGACTGAGACATCACATAAGAACTACACTCAGGGCATCTAACTCCACAGACTGAGCCATCCCAGGTGATCTTCATTCAAGGCATCTGACCACACATGTTGAGGCATCACAACAGTTCTACACTAAGTGCATCTGAATCCACAAACTGAGAAATATTAGGTGATCTACAGTCAGGTCATCTGATTCCACAGCATGAAACATCCCAGGAGATATACACTCAGGTCATCTGACTCCAAAGCGTGAGAAATCGGAGAAGATCTGCACTCAGGGGGTCTGACTCCACAACCTGACACATCCAAGGACTTCTACAATCAGGGCACCTTACTCCACAGTATCAGACATACCAGGAGATCGACATTAGGCCATCTGGCTCCCCAGCCTGAGAAATCTGAAGAGATCTACACTGAGGTCTTCTGGTTCCACAGCCTGAGTCATCCCAGGTGATCTGCACTCAGGGCATCTGACTACACAGCCTGAGACATCCATGGAGTTCTACACACTGGGCTTCTGACTACACAGCCTGATACATCTCAGGATTACTACACTCAGGACATCTGTCCACATAACCTGAGACATCCCAGGAGATCTACACTCAGGGTATCTGACTGTTTAATATGTGACATCCCTGGAGATCTACACTCGAGATATCTGACTCCACAGCCTGAGGAATCCCAATTGTTCTCCAATCAGGGCACATGACTCCACATTCTGAGAAATCCTAGGAGATCTATACTCAAGGCATCTGACACTACAGCATGACACATCTCAAGAAATTTACACTCAGCATTTCTGACTCCATACCCTGAGGCATCCCTGGACATCCACTCTCAGTATATCTGAATCCATAGCCTGAGACAGGACATCTTACTCCACAGACTGAGCCATCCCAGGTGATCTGCCCTCAAGGCATCTGACCTCACATGTTGAGGCATCACAGGAGTTCTACACTCAGGGAACCTCTCTCCACAGCTTGATTCAAATCAGGAGTTCTACATTCAGGACATCTGCCACCCTACCCTGACACATCCCAGGAGATCTACACTCAGGTCATCTGACTCCACAGACCGAGACATCTGAGGAGATCTGCCCTCAGGGCATCTGACTCCACTGCGTTAGTCATCCCAGGAGATGTACAATCAGGGCATCTGACTCCATAGCCTGAGACACCCATGGAGTTCTACACTATGGGGTTTTGACTCGAAAGCCTGATTCATCTCAGGATTTCTACTCTCAGGACATCTGACCACATAGCCTGAGACATCCCAGGAGATCTACACTCAGGATATCTGACTGTTCAGTATGCGACATCCCTGAAGATCTACACATGACTCCACATTCTGTGAAAACATAGGTGATCAATACGCAAGACATCTGACACTAAAGCCTGAGACATCTCAAGAGATCTACACTCAGCATATCTGACTCCATAACCAGAGGAATCCCTGGAGATCTACTCTCAGGATATCTGACTCAGAGAATTTTAATCCACAACCTGAGACATCCCAGGAGTTATACACTCAGTGCATCTGCCTCCATAGCCTGAGACAACCCAGGAGTTCTAAACTCAGTGATTCTGACTCCACAGCATGAGGCGTCAGAGTAGATCTACACCCTGGCCATCTGACTCTAAAGGCTGAGATATCCCAGGATATCTACCATCAGGATCTCTGAACTATTGCCTGAGGAATCCCAGAATGTCTATATTCAGATCATCTGTCTGCACAGACTGAGAAATCACAGGAGAACTACACTCAGTGCATCTGACTCCTCAGACTGAGCCATCCCAGGTAATCTAGGCTCAAGGCTTCTGACCTCAAATGTTGTGACATCACAGGAGTCCTCCACTCAGTGCATCTAACGACAACCTGATATATCCCTGGAGAACTATACTCAGTTCATCTGACTCCACTGACTGACACATCTGAGGAGATCTACACTCAGGGCTTCTGTGTCCACAGCCTGAGTCATCCCAGGAGATCTACGCTCAGGGTATCTAACTACTCAGCCTGAGTCATCCAAGGAGTTCTACACTCAGGGCATTTGACTCCACAGCCTCAGACATACCAGGAGATCAACACCCTGGACTTCTCAATCCACAGCCTAATACACCCTAAGAAATCTATGCTCAGGTTGTCAGACTCCACAGCCTAGGACTTCCCAGAAGATCTACAATCAGGGCATCTGGCTTGACAGCCTGAGACATCTGATGATATCGGCACTCAGACCATCTGACTCATCAGAATTGGACATCCCATGTGATCAACATTCTGGTCATCTGACTCCTCAGCGTAAAACATCCGGGCAGTCCAGGACTTCTACACTCAGGGCATCTGACTCCACAGCGTGAGAAATCCGAGGAGATCTGCATTCAGGGCTTCTGACTCCACAGCCTTAGTCATCTCAGGAGTTCTACACTCAGGGCATCTGACACCATACCCTGAGACGTCCCAGGAGATCTACACTCAGGTCATCTGACTCCACAGCTTGAGAAATCCGAGGAGATCTGCACTCAGGGCTTCTGACTCCACAGCCTGAGTCATCCTAGGACATCTACACTCAGGGCATCTTACTCCACAGCATCAAACATACCAGGAGATCGACACTCAGGGTATCTGGCTCCACAGCCTGAGACATCTGAGGAGATCTACACTGACGGCTTCTGACTCCACAGCCTGAGTCATCCCAGGGGTTCTGCGCTGAGGGTATCTGACTACACAACCTGAGACATCCATGGAGTGCTACACAAAGGACTTCTGAATCTACAGCCTGATCCATCTCAGGATTTCTACACTCAGGACATCTGTCCACATAACCTGAGATATCCCAGGAGATCTACACTCAGGGTATCTGACTGTTCAATATGGGACATCCCTGGAGATCTACAGTCAGGTTATCTGACTCCACAGCCTGAGGAATCCCAAATGTTCTCCAGTCAGACCACATGACTCCAAGTTCTGAGAAATCCTAGGAGATCTAAACTCAAGGTATCTGACACTACCACATGAGACATCTCAAGAAATTTACACTCAGCATTTCTGACTCCATACCCAGAGGCATCCCTGCAGATATACTCTCAGTATATCTGAATCCACAGCCTGAAAAAGGGCATCTTACTCCACAGACTGAGCCAATCCAGGTGATATGCCCTCAAGGCATCAGACCTCACATGTTGAGGCATCACAGGAGTTCTACACTCAGTGCATCTGAGACATCACATGAGAACTGCACTCAGGGCATCTTACCACACAGACTGAGCCATCATAGGTGATCTGCATTCAAGGCATCTACCCCACATGTTGAGGCATCACAGGAGATCTACACTGAGTGCATCTGACACCACAACCTGAGACTTCCGAGGAGATCTACACTCAGGGCCTCTGACTCCACAGCCTGAGTCATACAAGGAGATATACAATCAGGGCATCAGACTCCACAGCCTGAGTCATCCAAGGAGATATAAAATCAGGGCATCAGACTCCACAGCCTCATACATACCAGGAGATCGACACTCAGAGCTTCTGACTCCCTAGCCTGATACATCCTAAGAAATCTACACTCAGGTTGTCAGATTCGATAGCCTGAGACTTCCCAGGAGTTCTTCACTCATGTCATCTGACTCCACATGCTGACACATACCATGAGATCTACACTCATGGACTCTTACTCCACACCCTGAGATATCCCATTAGATAGTAACTATGGGCATCTGATTCAACAGCCTGAAACATCCAAAGAGATCTACACTCAGGGCATATGATTTGACTGCCTGAGACATCGGATGAGATTGGCACTCAGGTCATCTGACTTGTCAGACCTGGACCTCCCAGGAGATCAACACTCTGGGCATCTGATTCCACAGCCTGAGACTTCCCAGGAGATCTATGGTCAGGGCATCTGACTATACAACCTGAGACATCCTGGGAGTTCTACACTCTGGGCTTCTGACTTCACAGCCTGTGTCATCCCAGGAGATCTACAATCAGGGCATCTTGGTTGACAGCCTGAGGCATCTGATGATATAGGCACTCAGGCCATCTGACTCATCAGAATTGGACAACCTGTGTGATCAACACTATCGTCATCTGACTCCTCAGCCTGAAACATCCGGGCAGTCCAGGACTTCTACACTCAGGGCATCTGACACCATACCATGAGACATGCCAGGAGACCTACACTCAGGTCATGTGACTCCACAGCATGATAAATCCAAGGAGATCTGCACTCAGGGCTTCTGACTCCACAGCCTGAGTCATCCTAGGACATCTACACTCAGGGCATCTCACTCCACAGCCTGAGTCATCTCAGGAGTTCTACACTCAGGGCATCTGACACCTTACCCTGAGACATCCCAGGAGATCAACACTCAGGTCATCTGACTCCACTGCGTGATAAATCCGAGGAGATCTGCCATCAGGGCTTCTGACTCCACAGCCTGAGTCATCCTAGGGCATCAAGACAAAGGGCATTTCACTCCACAGCCTGAGACATCCAAGGACTTCTACAATCAGGGCATGTTACTCCACAGCATCAGACATATCAGGAGATCGAGACTCAGGGCATCTGGCTCCACAGCCTGAGATATCCCAGGAGATCAACACTCAGGGATATCTGCCTGTTCAGTATGCAACATCCCTGGAGTTCTACAGTCAGGATATCTGACTCCACAGCCTGAGGAATCCCAAATATTCTACACTCAGGGCACATGACACCATATTCTGAGAAGTCCTAGGAGATCTAGACTCAAGGCATCTGACACTACAGCCTGAAACATCTCAAGAAATCTACACTCAGCTTATCTGACTCCATAACCAGAGGCATCCCTGGAGATGTACTCTCAGGATATCTGACTCCACATCCTGTTGCTTCAAGGAGATCTACATTCAGTGCACCTTAACCCACAACCTGAGACATCCCACGAAATATACACTCAGGACATCTGACTCCACAGCCAGAGACACCCCAGGAGTTCTAAACTGAGCACATGTGGATCCAAAGCATGAGGCATCTGAGGAGATCTACGTCCTGGGTATCTGACACTAGAGCCTGAGATATCCCAGGTGATCTACCATTAGGATATCTGAACTACAACCTGAGGAATCCCAGAATGTCTACATTCAGAGCATTTGACTCCACAGACTGAGATATCACAGGAGAACTACACTCAGGGCTTCTGACTACACAGTCTGAGCCATCCCAGCTGCTCTGCACTCAAGGCATCTGACCTCACATGTTGAGGCATCACAGGTGTTCTCTACTCAGTTCATCTGACCACAACCTGAGACATCCCTGGAGATCTACACTCAGGGCTTCTGACTCCACAGCCTGAGTCATCCTAGGACATCTACACTCAGGGCATTTCACTCCACAGCCTGAGTCATCTCAGGAGTTCTACCCTGAGGACATCTGACTCCGCAGCCTCAGACATACCAGGTGAATGACACTCACGGCTTCTGACTCCATCACCTTGTACAACATAGGAAATCTACACTAAGGTTGTCAGACTCCACAGCCTGAGACATCTCAGGAGATCTTCATTCTGGGCCTCTGACTACACAGCCTGAGACTTCCTAAGAGACCTACACTCAGGGCATCTGACTCCACAGCATTAGACATCTGAGGAGATGTACTCTAAGGGAATATCAATCCACAGCGTGAGGAATCTTTAGAGATCTACACTCAGTGCATCTGACTCCACACTCTGAGGCATCCCAGGAGTTTCTAAACTCAAGGCGCCTGACTCACTCAGAGCATTTGACCCTCATCTTGAGACATCCCGGGAGATCTACAATCAGGGCATCTTACTCCACAGCCTGAGACATTGGATGAGATCTGCACTCAGATCATTTGACTCATCAGACTGAGACATCCGAGAGGATCTAAACTCAGGATATCTGACTCTACAGCCTGAGGCAACCCAAAAGTTCTACCCTCAGGACATTTGAATCCACAACCTGAGACATTCCAGGAGATCTACACTCAGAGCATTTGACCCCTCATCTTGAGACATCCGGGGTGTTCTACTCTCAGGGCATCTGACTCCACAGCCTGAGTCATTCCAGGAGTACTACACTCACAGCATCTGACTCTACATCCTGCGATATCCCAGGATTTCTATACTCAGGTCATCTGACTACACAGCCTGAGACATACCAGGAGATCTACACTCAGGGTATCGGACTTCACAGCCTGAGACATCCCAAGAGATCTACAAACATGGCATATGACTCCAGATCCTGAGGCATCCCAAAAGTTCTACACGTAGGACATCTGTCTCCACAGCCTTAGACAAGCCTGGAGATCTACACTCAGGATATTTGATTCCACAGCCTGTGACATCCCAGGATTACTACACTCAGGGCATCTGAATCCACAGCCAGAGACATGCTAGAAGATCTACACTCAGGGCATCTGACTCCAGAGCCTGAGATATCCCAGTAGATCTACACTCTGTTCATCTGTCTCCTCATCTTGAGACATCCCAGGAGATCTACTGTCAGGTCATCTGATTCCTCAGGCTGACACTTCTGAGGAGATCTACACTCAGGGGATCTGACTCACAGCGTGAGACATCCCATGAGTTCTAATCTTAGGGCAACTGACTACAAAGCCTGAAGCATCCCATGGATTCTACACTCAGGGAAATTGACACCACATGCTGAATCATTCCAGGAGATCTACACTCAGGGCAATTGACACCACATGCTGAGACATTCCAG
Organism: Rhynchomys soricoides; assembly: GCA_019843965.1. Classification (NCBI taxonomy): domain Eukaryota; kingdom Metazoa; phylum Chordata; class Mammalia; order Rodentia; family Muridae; genus Rhynchomys; species Rhynchomys soricoides. The sequence continues at coordinate 110,581 of JADRCH010007113.1, forward strand.
GCTTTATACACTCAGGGCATCTGACTCTACAACCTGAGGCATCCCAGGAGATCTACACTCAGGACATCTGACTCCACAGCCTGTTGCATCCCAGGAGATCCACCTTCATGGCATCTGACTACATATTCTGAGGCATGTCAGGAGATCTACACTCGTGGCATCTGACTCCCAGCCAGAGACATCACAGGATATCTACAATCAGATCGTCTTACTCCACAGCCAGGGAGATCCCATGAGTTCTCCACTCAGGGCATCTGACTCCACTGCCTGAGACATCCGAAGTGATCTATACACTGGGCATCTGACTCCACAGCCTGAGGCATCCCAGGAGATCTACACTCAGGACATCTTACTCCACAGCCTGAGGCATCCCAGGAGATATATATTCAGGGCATCTGACTCCACAGCCTGAGGCATCCCAGGAGATATACACTCAGGGCAGCTGACTCCACAGCCTGAGACATCACAGGAGATCTACACTCAGGGCATCTTTCTCCTCATCTTGAGGAAACCTAGGTGATCTACACTCACTCTGGTCATCTGACTCCAGAACCTGGCACATCCCAGGAGTTCTACACTCAGGACATCTGACTACAAAGCCTGAATCATCCCCAGGGTTCTACAGTCTCAGTATCTGACTCCATAGCTTGTGGCATCCCAGGAGTACTACACTCAGCTCATTTGACTCCACCACCTGAGACAAATCAGGAGTTCTACACTCAGGACTTCTGACCCCGTAGCCAGAGACATCCCTGGAGATCCACATTCAGGATATCTAACTCTACAGTTTTTAAATCCCTGGAGATCTACACTCAGGATATCTGAATCCACAGCCTGAGTCATCTCAAATGTTTTACACTCAGGGCGTATGACTCCGCTTCCTGAGAAATCCTAGGAGAACTATACTCAAGACATATGACCCTAGAGCCTTAAACACTTCAAGAGATCTACAGTCAGGATGTCTGACTGTATAACCAGAAGTATTCTGGAGATCTACTCTCAGGTTATCTGACTCCACAGCCTGTTGCATCCCAGGAGATCCACCTTCATGGCATCTGACTACATATTCTGAGGCATCTCAGGAGATCTACACTCATGGCATCTGACTCCACATCCAGTGATATCCCAGGATTTCTACCCTCACGGCATCTGACTCCCAGCTTGAGACATCCCAGGATATCTACAATCAGGTCATCTGACTCCACAGCCTGAGGCATCCCAGGATTTCTACACTCAGGACTTCTGACTCCTCAGCCTGAGATATGCCTGGAGATCTACACTTAGGACATCTGACTCTGCAGCCTGAGATATCCCAGGATTTGTACACTCAGGGCATCTGACTCCCCAGCCTGAGACATCCCTGGAGATCTATGCTCAGGATATCTGACTACTCAGCCTGAGACATCCAAGGATTTCTACACCCAGTGCATCTGACTCTACAGCCTAAGGAATACCTGGAGATCCATTTCCCTCATTGCCACTTCGTCCTGAGTCATCCTAGGAGATCTACTGCACACATCACAACTGAGCCAATGTTCACCAGATTGTCTGATCCCCTTAAGACCCCACAGCTTTAAGGCATCCCAGGAGCTCCTCTGTACCAAGATCGATTGGTCTATGTCCCCACACTGTGAATACTTCCAGGGTGTTCTGTGTCTTGCATGGCAACTGTCCCAACATATGAAAGCTTCCCTGTACAGAGGGAATTAGAAACCAAAAACTGTAGTCCTCCCCATCACCTTGGATAACATCGTCATACAAGACATAGCTTTACTACCCCTCTGAAGACCCAAGAGTCTGAAGGCCTCTTAGGAGATCTGCTGCAGACAAGAAAATAGGTCCGCAGCTTCTCTGACCCTCTGAAGAGCCCCTAGTTGAAAGGCCCCACATGTGATCAGCTACAACCAGGGCTACAGACCTACCTGGAGACCTTAAGCAACCCAGGTACAAAAGAGGCAGACTCCAGACTGAGACACCCAGACCAGGAATCCCCAGGGATAACCAGATGGTGAGAGGCCAGTGTAAGAGCATAATCAAAAGAAGCCAATATGAGTGGACATCATCAAAAACCAGTGTACCCACCACAGCAAGCCTAAATACACCAATATTCCTGAAGATCTAGAAGCTAACCTAAGATCCTTTCTCATTAAGATAATAAAGTCTTTTAAGGAAAATCTAAATAACTCACTGAAAGAAAAACAGGAAAACACAGGTAAACAAGTAGAAGCTTTTATTGAGTATACAACTAAATCCCTTAAAGAAATACAGAAAAACACAATCAAATAGGTGAAGGAACTGCATAAAACAGTCCAAGGTCTAAAAGTGCAAATAAAAACAATAAAGAAATCACAAAGGGTGACAACCGTGTACATAGAAAACCTAGGGAAGAGATCAGGAGTCATAGTCATAAGCATTACCAGCAGAATACAAGAGATAGAAGAGAGAAACTGAGGTGTAGAAGATACCATAGAAGAGATTGACAAAACAGTAAAAAATAAAAATTGCAAAACATAAAAACTCCAGCCCAAAACATCCAGGAAACTCTGGACACAATGAAAAGACCAAATATAAAAATAATTAGAATCGAAGAGAAGGAAGATTCCCAGCTCAAAGGACATGAAAATGTCATCAACAAAATCATAGAAGAAAACTCCACCAACCAAAAGAGATATCCATAAAGGTACAAAAAGCCTATAGAACACCAAGTAAATTGGACCATAAAAGAAAATCCACTGCTATCATAACAGCCAGAACAGTAAAGGCACACAACAAAGAAATCATATTAAACGCTACAAGAGAAAAAGTCCACATAACATACAAAATAGACCTATCAGAATTACACCAGACTTTACAACAGATACTAAGGAAGCCAGAAGACTGTGTCAAAGGTCATGTAGATTCTAGGAGAACACAAATTCCAACCCAGGCTACTGTATCCAGCAAAACTCTCAATCAATTAACAAAGGTGGAAAAAACAAAATATTTTAGGACAAAACAAATTCAATCAGTATCTATCTACCAATCCGGCACAACAGAGGATCCTAAAATGAAAATCCCAACACAAGTAAGGTACCTACACCAAAGAAAAGATAAGATAGTAAGCATCTTACAACAAAACTAGAAAGAGATTATCACTAGGACATAGAGCAACCTACAAAAACAAACAAATCATGAACATACCAATCATCTGTCTTTAGTATCTCTCAATATTAATGGATTCAACTCACCCATAAAAAGGCATAAGCTAACAGAATGGATATTCAAACAAGATCCAGCAATTTGCTGCATGCAGGAAACACATCTCAATGACACAGACAAGAAGTATCTCAGAGTAAACGGATGGAAAAAGGTTTTCCAAGCAAATGGTACCAGGGAAGAAGTTTGAGTTGTCATCCTAATATCAATAAAATAGACTTTCAACCAAAAGTTTTCAAGTGTGATTAGGAAGAATACTTCATATTCATCAAAGGGAAAGTCCACCAAGAGAGTCTCAATTCTGAGCATCTATGCCCCAAGTTCAAGGGCACCCACATTCATAAAAGAAACTTTACTAAAGCTCAAAATACACATTCCACCTCACACAATAATACTGGGGATTTTAACAGTCCACTCTCAGCAATGGACAGATCATAGAAACAGAAATTAAACAGAGACACACTGACAATAATGTATGTTATAAACTAAATGGATTTAACAGATATCTACAGAACATTTCACCCTAAAACAAAAGAAAACAGCTTCTTCTCAGTACCTCACGGCACCGTCTCCAAAATTGACCGTATAATTGGTTAGAAAACAATCCTCAACCAATACAAGAAGATTGAAATAGTCCCATGCAACCTATCAGATCTCCATGACCTATGGCTGGTCTTCAATGACAGCAAAAACACCAGAAAACCCACATACACATGGAAATTGTACAACTCTCTACTCAATGATAACTTGGTCAATGAAGACAGACAGACAGAAAGAAAGAAAGAAAGAAAGAAAGAAAGAAAGAAAGAAAGAAAGAAAGAAATAAATTAAAGACTTCCTGGAATTTAATGAAAATATTGACACATCATACCAAAATTATGGGGCAGAATAAAAACAGCTCTAAGAGAATTATTCATAGCACTAAGTTCCATGGTGAAGAAACTGAAGAGATCTTACACTAGCAACTCTACAGCACATCTGAGTGCTCTAGAACAAAATGAAGTAAACACAACCCAGAAGAGTATAGGTAGGAAATAGTCAAACTCAGGGCTGAAATCAACCAAATAGAAACAAAGAGAACAATACAAAATATTAACAAAACATGGAGCTGTTTCTTTGAGAGAATTAACTAGATATATAAACCCCTAGCCAAACTAACTAAAGGAACCAGAGGCAGTATACAAATTAATTAAATTGGAAATGAAAAGGGAGTAATAACAACCGAAACATAAAATTCAAAAAAAAAAAATCATCAGATCCTACTACAAAAGTCTATACACAATAATAATGGAAAATCTAGATGAAATGGATGGTTTTTTAGAGTGATACCACATTCTAAAGTTAAATGAAGAGCAGGTAAACTACGTAAACAGACCCATATTGCAAAAGGAATTAGAAGAATTCACTAACACACTCCCAATTAAAAAAAGCCCAGGTCTGGATCTACTTAGTGCAGAATTGGGACAGACACTTAAAAAAGACATAATGCCAGTATTTCTCAATCTATTCCATGAAATAGGAATAGAAGGGAGATACCTAATTCATTCTACAAAGCAGCAACTCCTCTGATACTTAATCCATGCAAGGACCCAACCACAAAAGAGAACTTCACTGTGTTTTCAACTCAGTGATTCTATGGTAAGAGGGAGGTGGAGAACTCAATCGACAAGAAAAAGGTAGAACAAACTGCTTGTGTACGTAGGCGTTCTGAGACGCTTTCACAAACAAGCTTACATGTGGAGCCAAGCATTCAGTGTCACATTTTGATTCCTATTTCTTTTCTGCAACATATGTCCACATAGATTTTTATTTTGCAAAATCAGTAATATAAGTAATATCCATTTGCCATAATTGATTAGGTATAAGATCTCGAGGATTAACATTGTTATTTGGTACAGGTAGAAACTGAGGATATTCAGGCCCAATCTTTACAACTTGATGTGCACATTCTCTAGAAATACCAAATTGTTGTCTCGAGTTATTACTATTTGATGATGTAAAGAATGAGATTGTTTGGCTAATTGTTCCTGTGTAAGGCCTATAATCATGTTGTTATACAAATCTGCTATGCCGCTGCCCTCACTAAAGTGTCCGGGCAATCCAGTATGAGCTCTTAAATGTCCTACAAAATGAGGAACTGTATGTTCTCTCAATATATGAGTTGCATTGGCATAAATAATTGCAAAATTTGAGAATTAGCAGTATCTAAGAAAGGAACAGTTTCAAGTAATTGTAAACCATGAGCTGACTCCATCTGCTCTATGGATTTTACTTCTATTTGTGTGTACATGAGTATATCTGTAGGTTCCTCTGCACCGGAAGTTCACTTAGATCCTGCTCATCATTAATCATTTGGTTCTTAAAATACTTCCATCAGCATATACTGATTATACATAACATGGATTTTATGGTAACTTTTCCATGCACATGTATGGCATAATTTTTTTATATATTAAGGCTCTGGTTCCCACTCTTTTTCTTTCCTCATGCCTGCTTATTTCCTTCTTCCCCTCAACTAGTTGTTCCATGTTTATTTCTAATATGTATACTTTGGTATCATCTATCTGAAGTAATTATAAAGTAATAGTATATATTTGCAGAGAACCCTTGATGTTGCCTCAAAGATATTAGCAAGAACATTTACATTAGGCTAGGTGGATAAGGGAGTAGGTCAGTGAGGAATATTTACCTCAGAATAGGAGGACAAGGGAGTAGGTTCAGATAGGAATATTTACATCAGGATAGGAGGACAAGGGAGTAGGTTCAGGTAAGAATATTTACTATTGGCAAGTTCAAGACAGAAGAAGTGTACAGCCAAGGAATGTAATGTATTCCTTCTACCTTGTACATCCTGATAAACTCATAGACAGAGTGACCACAGGACTTGTTTATGTCATATTTATCCTTTGACTACTTTTTTTAATGTCTTGTTTGTTCCTTGATTACTTTTTTGTATGTTGCTTGTTCCTTGAATATTTCGTTTATATGTTGTTTCTTGATTACTTTGTCTATGCTTTGTTTGTTTTTTGACTACTTTGTCTATGCATTGTTTTGTTTCTTGACTACATGGATTACATCTTGTTTATTCCTTCACTACTTGTCTATGCTCTTTTTGTGCCTTGACTACTTTGTCTTTGACCTAGAACTGCCCCTATCCTTCGCATGTACCTAGAATTATGTTTATCAAAGCAGACAGGTAAAAATCTTCAGCACTGACTGGAGTCAAGTTCCAGTGTTTAATCATATTTTTTCATTAATCCTCACTTCCTCCCATGAGACACTATTCACTGACTGAGGTGGCTTAGCCCTACAAAATGTAAAATAATAATATATAATATGTGCTATATACTATATCATATATGACATGCAAAATATGTTACAATTATATATGTTATAATTATTATTTATACTATGTGTAATCCAACACATAAGTATTATATGCTATGTGAACTACATATTATATATGAAATAAAATAGTTACTCTATAATACATTAAAATATATTTTTTATATTTATTATAAAATAATATGGTATACAATAAGTGTACCACAATATATATTACATATTATGAAATATATCACATATAATATAATAATATATGTGTAATACATTATATTATAATCATTTGCTATTTAAAACAGCATAATTTATATGCATTTTATATATGATATATGAATAACTATTATATATTACATATAATATATTATAAAATATAATACAATTTATTATTTGATTTTACTCTCCGTTTTCTTTTCCTTTGATTTTGGACCCTGTCTTTTTTTTTTCCTCAAAAAGATCCCGCTCTAAGATTGACAATGACTTCTCACCTACTTGGTTTCCAGGTGCAAGGGCTGGGGTACCATACACAGCCTATTGGCTTTTACTCTGGGTGAATTCATTGTACCACTCACCTCTGCATACATTATATTACACTTTTCCAGCACACTGACAGCTGTATTGACTGACAGCTCTATTTATTATCACCTTAGGTAACCTGGGACAGTTTAACAGATAGGCATATAATGTACACTCAAAATCCAATCCCACATTGGAATCAGCCCTGCGGGCTCTCCTTGGATGTTCTTCTGATTACCACACTGAAATCTGGTGCACTTTCTGCATCTGCCCTCATCCTGACTAAATCCTTAGTAGGAATTTGTTCCTCATGTTGATGAGTAGGTGCATGTGAGGGAGGAAGGAAACATTTCCGGGAAGTGTCTGGAGAGTAAGCCCTTGGTGGGCTGCATGGGAAGTACTTAAAAACTTCACTCACACCCCTCACACTGTGGAAGGAGGAAGTGGTGAAAGGCTTCCCCTATGTCCCAGGAATGTCTCCTGGAAAGGGCAGTATGGCTTCCCTTGAGCTCTGAGGAGAGCTGGCACTCCTCAGACAGTGGAGAAAGTGGCACTTCCTGTGATGTCATCAGCCCCTTCTGAAGAGAGCTGGTTAACATGGAGGCAACAGCTCTTCCTGTGATGTCATCAATCCCTTCCCTGGTCATGAGCTCTGAGGGGATCTAGTTACCATGGAGACAGTGGAACTTCCTGTGACCTCATCAGTCCCTTCCATGGACATTGAGCTCTGAGGGGATCTAGTTACCACAAAGGCAGTGGCACTTCCTGTGTCGTCATCAGTCCCTTCCTTTGTCGCCATCAGATCATGGATGCACGGTCCTCTTGCATCATGGAGAGTCCTGGCGTACTTTGTGATATCACCTGTGTTGTGGCGACACAAACTCCTCCTGTGACATTTGTGCAGTGCCTGTACGGACCCCCCGCAGACATGTCGGCAGCACTAAGTAAGTTACTTAGGAGAGGGAGAGAACGGCTAAAAGAGAGAGGCCAGATATAGGAAGAAAGAAGCTGCCCTTCAGTCTCAATGTAAAGCAACAAAAAGTAAACAGTCCTGGGAGAGGCACGGAAAGCTCCATGCAGAGAACGCAGACTTTCCTGGAGAGGTGGGCTTGAGCTGGACCTCCCTGTAATGGGGCTCAGGAGCTATGGCCTCTATGAAGTTTCTGGACTTCCATGATCATCAGGGTTCCTGAATGTCAACGGTTCCAGGACATGAGCTGTTCCCGGAAACCAAAAGCCAGAATAACAAAGCCGTTGTCCTGGGAGTTGTTGGCTTTCTCTCTGACAGGAGAGGAATGTGTGAAGGTCTGACAGAGAGAGCCTCAGGAAGCAGAGGGAGAAGACTGAGATATCCCCAGCTCAGGGTAGGATAACCCCCACCTTAACCCAAGTCAATCACTTTAGATGGAGTGGCTCTCTGACACCAGTAACAGAGAGAAAAACAAGCTTCAGGAGCAGGCCTTGTGTTCTCAGACTTTACAGAGCAACAATTCCGGCCCCTTCACCCTGGCTGTGGTCCCCATGGGTGTGTGGGTGGATGGAGACTGGCTCCATCTAGCTTGGTCTACAGGTGCTGTGCTGTCCCTGAGATGACTTGGTGAGTCTAGGAAACAGTTTCTGATGGTCCCCATGGGTGTGTGTGGATGGAAGGCTTTTCTCTAATGCAGTCAGAGGTGTGGGTTGAGCAGTGGACCAGCGTGGAGACTGGCTCCATCTAACATGGTCTACATGTGCTGTGCTGTTTCTGAGATGACTTGGTGAGTCTAGGAAACACTTTCTGATCCTCAGTTTCACCTACCCCCCTGTGTTCAGTCTTAAGCCTGGAGTGACAATGCAGGAGTTCTGGGCAGCGCCACACTCTGTGCGAGCCTGTGGGCTACACACACTTTCTCCTGGAGTCTGAAACCCACCAGCTTAGGATGCTGCTCAGACAAGTTCAGTCCTGTTCAGCTTTGAATAAGCCAGAGCAGGCTGTCTACCTGTTCATCTGACACATGCTCCCTGGGGGGATGGAGCCAACCAGCTTCCTAGGATAGCCCAAACTCTGGAAAGAGGAGACAGCTAAGCTGCCCTGACCTCTTATTTCAAATTTATAAAGAAAATCAAGACAAATACAGAAAAAAATGAAGGAAAAATTATAGACATTTTGGAAAAATTACTGAATAAAATTAAGACAAATAAATATTTTTATTGAAAAATTGAAAACAGTTTTAGAATAGTTACTGATAAAACTGAGCAAAATATGCACAAAATGTATGAGAAATTAACACTGTTAGGAAAAACACTAGTACTAATAAAGTGAAATAAAGATAATATTTATAAAAGCTGTAGAATTTGACAAAATAGCTGATAAAAACTGAAGAAAATACAGAAAAAATTATTAGAGAATACAGAAAGACATTTTGGGGATAATTACTGAAAAAAGAGACGAAAATAGAAAAACCTAAGGTAAAGTTGATGACTTCATTGGAAAATTTACTAAATAAAGACAAATGTAAAAAAAATTTATAAAATAAAGATGACAACTTTTGACAAATTAGTAATAAAAATGGATACAAATATGGAGAAACATAAGGTAAAACTGAAGTCATTTTTTGAAAAGTTACTGATAAACATGAGGATTAATGAAAAAAAATTAAGCAAAAAAGGAAGTCATTTTGGAAAAACAACAGTTAAAAGTGGAGACAGATGTAGAAAAAATGTATAAAGAGATCAAAACATTTTAGTAAAAGTACTGATTGAAATTAAAATATTTATCAAAGAAATTGAAAATTATGGAAAAATGTCTGAGAATAAGTTGAAGATATTCTGGAAAAATAACTGAAAAATATGCAGAAAATAATGAAAGATTTTTCAAAAAGTTTGAAGACATTTTTGGAACAATTATTGATAAAAATGAAGAAAAATATTGAAAAACTTGAGGAAAAGATCAAACAAAATTTTTGCAAAATTAACAACAAAAATTAAAACAAATGTATGAAAAGTGAAGGAAAAATTGAAAACATTTCTTGAAAAAATTCCTGATAAAAATAGAGAGAAATAAGGAAAACAAACCTCATAAAATTTGAAGATATGTTGGAAAAATGACTGATAAAATTGGAGACAAATATAGACAATACTTCAGAAAAATTGGCAATATCTGTGGAAAAATGAGGGTAAAATGAACTGAAATAAAGAAAACAAACAGGGAAAAAGTTGAAGATATTTTTGAAAAATAACTGATAAAAATGAAAAATTCATATTAAAAATTAACTAACATTGTAAGAATATATTGTAAGAATGAGTGATAAATATGAAGAAAAACATAGAATTTAAGAAAAAAATGAAGGTATTCTTGAAAAATATCCCAAAACTATGCAGAAATATTAAAAAGAGAAAAGAATGAAAATTTGAAAAGAATTTTGGATACATAACTGATAAAGATAAGGGAAAAGATAAAAAAAGAAAAAAATTGAAGACTATTTTATCACAATTATCAATAAAAATCGAGACAAATAAGAAAAACATGAAGGAAAAATTGGAGATGCTTTGGGAAAAATTACTGAAAAAAATTAAAACAAATAAACAAATTTATTTTTTGAAAATTGAAAATATTTTTAAAATAATAACTGATAAAAATGGAGAGATATATCGATGAAATGTAATTTAACGATGTTTGGAAAAACTCTAATAATAAGGACAAATATACAACATATTTATAAAAATTGAAGAAATTTTGGAAAAGGATCAGGAAAAAAATGAATAAAAATATACAAAAAAATTAATTCAAAAAGACATTTTGGGGATAATTACTGATAAAAACAGACAAGATAATACATAAACCTAATGTAAATTTCATGCCTTTAATGGAAAAACTGCTTAAAAAAGTTAAAAAAAAACTAAAGGTAAAACAAATTTATAGAATCAAAACGACAATCTTTGACAAATTACATATAAAAATGAGGACAAATGTGCAAAAAATAATGAAAAAATTGAAGTCATAATTTGGAAATTTACTCTTAATAATAAGGAGAAATAGAAAAAATTAAGGAAAAAGAAGTCATTGTGGAAAAACGAATGATAAAAATAGAGATGTATATAGAGAAAATGTATAAAGAGATGAAGACATTTTAGTAAAATTACTGATTGAAATGAAAATATTTATTGAAAAAAACGAAAAGATTTCTGGAAAAATGTTAGGAAACTAGAAGATATTCTGGAAAAATAACAGAAAATTATGGAGAAAATACAGAAAGATTTTTGAAAACGTGTTAAGACAATTTTGGGACAATTATTTATAAAAATTTAAAACAATATTACAAACTTTAGGAAACAATGAAATACAATTTTAGCAAAGTAAACAACAAAAATTAAGACAAATATCTAAAACGGAAGGTAAAATTGAAAGTATTTATCAAAAAAATCCTGGTAAAAACAGACAGAAATATAGAAAAAATCAAAAAATTGGAAGTTATTTTGTAAAACTGAATGTAGAAATGGAGAGAAATATAGAGAATATTTAAGAAAAATTGACAATATCTCTGGAAAACTGAGAGAGAGAAAAATGAAGTGAAATATATCAAACAAGAAGGGCAAAAAATGAAGATATACTGGAAAAATTCCTGAAAAAATATATTCAAATATAACAAAGATTATAAAAAGTTGAAGATGCTTTTAAAAAAATTACTGATTAAGAAAAAGAAGACAAATATGTATATAATTTAGGAAAAATTTGAAGAAATCCTTGAAGAAAAACTTATAAACATGAAGACAAAGATTAAAATGAAGAAATATTTGGAAAAATACTGAAAAAAAGGATAAAAAATAAACAATAAATTTAAGATAAATAGGATATATTCCTGGAAATATTGCTTATTATATTGCAGACAATAAAAGAAAAAATGTATGAGAAATGGATGACATTTTGGAGAAATTACTTGTTACAGAGACAACAAGTATATAAAAAAATGTAAAAGAAATGGAAGACAGTTTTGGAAAAATAACTGGTAAAAAGGAGGATAATTATAGAAGAAAAGGAAAAAGTTGAAGATATTGTAAAAAATAACTGATAAATATGAAGAAAACATGTTAAAAATTATCAAAAGTTGAATGAAAATATTCGAAGAATCAGTGATAAATATGAAAAACATCATAGAAATAAATTATTAAAAAAATGAAGCTATTCTTGAAAAATACCTGAAAACTACAGAGAAAACAGTAAAAAAATATGAATGAAAATTTGAAGAGTACAATGGAAAAATAAATGACAAAAATAAGACAAAACATCGAAAAATATTAAGAAAAATTTGAAGACTATTTTATCACAATTAACAATAAAAATCAAGACAAGTAAAGACAAAAGGAAGGAAAATTGTAGACATTTGGGAAAAAATTACTGACAAAAATTAGGACAAATAAGGAAATACCTATATTGAAAAATTTAAAACATTTTAGAAAAATTAATTATAAATATGAGCAATATATCGAAAAATGTATGAGAAATTAATGAAATTTGTTAAAACACTACTACTCATAATGAAAAATATAGAAAATATTTATAAAATTGAAGAAATGTTGAAAAAAATTGCTGATAAATATGAAGAAAAATATAGGCAAAATTACGCCTAGACAAATTACAACAAGACATTTTGTGGATAATTACTGATAAAAACAGAGATGGAAATTGAAAAATCTAAGTTAAATATGATGATTTTATTGGAAAAATTACTGAAAAAAATAAAGAAAAGTGTAATAAAACTTTATAAAATCAAGAAGACAACCTTTCACAAATTACTTATTAAAAAATGGTTACAAATATGGAGAAAATAAGGTAAAATTGAAGTCATGTTTGGAAAAATTTCTTAAAACAGTAATGATAAAAAGAAAAAATTGAAGAACAGAGGAAGTCAGTGTGGAAAGATGATCCATAAAAATGGAGAGATTTATAGAGAAAATAAATGAAGAGACCAACATATTTTAGTAAAATTACTGATGGAAGTGAAAATATTTATCAAAATAATGAACATATTTTTAGAAATATATCAGAGGAAATGTTGAAGATATCCTGGAAAAATAACTGATAAATACGGAGAAAATGCAGAAATATTTTTGAAAAAGTGTGAAGACAATTTTGGAACAATTACTGATAAAAATGAAGAAAAATATTGAAATACTTGAGGGAAAAATTAAATAAAATTTTAGCATAATTAACAACAGAAATTGAGACAAACATTTAAAAAGTGAAGGGAATTTGAACACATTTTTTGAAAATTTCCTGATAAAAATAGAGACAAATATAGAAAAAAGTCATAAAATTGGAAGATATGTTGAAAAATTGACTGATAAAAATGGAGACAAATATAGAGAATATTTAACAAAATTTGGCAATATCTCCAGAAAAATGGGTGAGAAAGTGAAGTGAAATATAGAAAATACGTTTGGAAAAATGAAGCTATTCTGGAAAAATTCCAGATAAAATATATTCAAATATAACAAAAACTATAAAAACTTGAGGATGCTTTTCAAAAAAGTGCTGATTAAAAAAAGAAGACAAATATGTATAGAATTTAGAAACAAAATTAAAGGTACCCTCCTAGAAAAACTGATAATCACGAAGACAAATATAAAATTAATGAAAAAACTGAAGAAACATTTGAAAAATACTGAGGAAACTAATAACAAGCAGGGAATAAATTTATGAAAAATGGAAAATTATCCTTTAAAAATTACTGATAATAATGGAGACAATTATAGGAAAAAATGTATAAGAAATTGAAGACATTTTGGGAAAATTACTCTTTACAATGACAAGTATTGAAAACATGCAAAAGAAATTGAAGAGAGTTTTGGAAAAATAACCATTAAAAAGGAGGAATATTATAGAAGAAAATGAAAAAGCTGAAGTTATTTTTATAAAATACCAGAAAAAAATGAAGAAAACATATTAAAAATTATTGAAAAGTAAAAGAAAATTTTGGAAAAAATGACTGTTATAATGAAGAAATCTTAGGAATAAATCAAGAAAAAAATTAAGATATTCTTGATAATACCTGAAAACTACAAAGAAAACAGAAATAATAAATGAAAATTGGAAGACAATTTTGAAAAATTCCTGATAAAATAGAAAACATCAAAAAACTTCAAGAAAAAAGTTGAAAATTCTTTTATCACACTTATCAATAAAAATCGAGACAAATACAGAAAAAAATGAAGGAAAAATTTTAGACACTTTGGGAAATATTACAAACAAAATTTAAGAAAAATAAAGAATAAAGAAACATTTTATTGAAAATTTGAAAATAATTTAGAATAAATACTGATAAAAATGGAGCGATTTATCCACAAAATGTATGAGAAATTACTGATGGTTGAAAAAACATCAGTATTAATAAAATCAAATATTCAAAATGTCATAAAAATTGAGGAAATTTTGGAAAAGTAACAGGTAAAAATGAAGAAAAATATAGGAAAAAACTTAAGGAATACAAAAATACATATTGAGGATAATTAATTAAAAATAGAGATGAAAATAAATAAACTTAAAGTAAATTTCATGACTTTAATGGACAAATTAATAATAACAAAAAAGACAAATGTAAAAAAAAGTATAAAATCAAGAAGACAACCCTTGACGAATTACTGATTAAAATGGTTACAAATAATGAGAAAAAGAATGTAAAGTTGAAGTCGTTCAACGAAAAGGTTATGATTACAATAAATTGAAATAACAAAAATTACGGAAAAAAGAAATAATTTTGTAAAAACGACCCGTAAAAATGAATGTATTTATGCAGAAAATGTATAAAGTGATGAAGACATTTTAGTTTAATTACTGAAAGAAATGAAAATATTTATCGAAAAAACGAAAATATTTCTGGAATAATGTCAGGGAAAAGGTTGAATATATTCTCGACAAAATAACTGAAAAATATGGAGAAAATGCAGAAAGATATTTTAAAATGTGTGAAGACAATTTTGGAAAAATTATCGAAAAAAAATGAAGAAAAACATTGAAAAACTTTATGAAAAAATTGAACACAATTTTAGCAAGGTTATCAATAAAATTTAAGACAAATATTTGCAAAGTAAAGGTAAAATTGAAGACATTTATTAAATAATTCCTGATAAAATGGAGAGATATATATCAAAAGCTTATAACAATTGAAGATACTTTGGAAAAATGACTGAGAGAAATGGAGACAAAGATATACAATATAAGAAATATTTGCAATGTGTCTGGATAAATGAGAGAGAAAAATGAAGTGAATTATAGACAACATGTAGAGAAAAAATGAAGATATTATGAAAACATTCCTGTCCCGCGCTACGGTCTCGCCAGCAAGAACGACGCGGCACACATAGGATCCTTCTGCAGTAAAAGCTTTAATGCATCTTCAGAGGGAGAGCATAAGCTTGCCACGAGTGGAGACCCAGAACAATAGAACACTCGCCCTTTATATGGGTCACAGCGCTTGCCTGGGACATGGAGCTTCCCCATTGGCTCCCGCACACCAGGCCAGATGCCGCCAGGAGAGAGGCTGAGATTCTGAAGTGGAAAATTACCAGGTGCATGCGCACTAGCCTGTTTACATCTTGTCCTCGGCTGAATGTAGGCGCCATCTTGTAATGGCGGATGTGGGTGCTCAGGCGGCTCCCAACACATTCCTGATAAAATATATTCAAATATAAGAAAAACTATAAAAAATTGAGGATTTTAAAAAAAAAACTGATAAAATAAAAAAATATTTATATAGTTTTAGGAAAAAATCGAAGATATGCTTGTAGAAAAACTGGTAAACAAGGAGAAAAAGATAAAATTAAAGAAAAAACTGAAGAAACAATTTTAAAGATACTAAAAATAATGTACGAGAAATTGAGTACATTTTGGAAAAATTTCTTCTTCCAATGACGACAAGGGTAGAAAAAAATTTAAAAGAAAATGAAGACAGTTTTGGAAAAATAACTGATAAAAGGAGGATAATTACGGAAGAAAATGAAAAAGTGGAGATATTTTGAAAAATAACTAATAAATATGAAGAAAACTTATAAAAAATTAACAAAACTTGTTTGAAAAGGTTGAAAGAATGAATGTTAAATATGATGAAACACGTAGATATAAATTAAGAAATAAATGAATCCATTCTAGAAAATTATCTGAAAACTACAGAGAAAATATTAAAGAAAAATTAATGAAAAATTGAACACAATTTTGGAAAATAACTGATAAAAATAAGGGAAAACATTGAAAAAATTTAAGAAAAAAGGTGAATACTGTTTAATCACAATTCTCAATAAAATTCAACACAAAGAAAAAATGAAGCAAAAATTGTATACACTCTGGGAAAAATTACTGAGGGATATTAAGACAAACAAATATTTTTATTGAAATGTTGAAAACCGTTTTAGAATAAATGCTGATAAAAATGGAGTGATTTATCAAGAAAATGTATGAGATTTTAATGACATTTGGAAAAACACTAATAATAATAAAAAGAAAAATCCAAAAAATATTCATAAATATTGAAGATATTTTGGAAGAGTAACTGGTAAAAATGAAGAAAATAATAGAAAAATTGAGGAATACGAAAAAGTTTGGGGGAATATTTTTGTTAAAAACAGAGACGAAAATAGAAAAATCTAAAGTAAATTACATCACTTTAATGGAAAAATTACTAAAAAAAAAAGAGACAAATGAAAAAAAAGATGTATTAAATGAAGAAGACAACCTTGAAAAATTACTGAAAAAAGGAATATAAGTATGGAGTAAAATAAAGTAAAATTGAAGTCATCTTTTGAAAAATTAGTGATAACAGTAAAGAAATATAGAAAAAATTAAGGATAAAGGGAAGTCATTTGGAATATTGACCCAGAAAAATGGAGATAGATATAAAGAAAATGTATATAAAAAAGATGTCATTTAAGTAAAATTACTGATGGAAATGAAAATATTTATCGAAAAAAAAGAAAACATTTCTGGAAAAATGTCAGGTAAAAAGTTGAAGATATTCTGGAAAAAATAAGTGAAAAATACAGAGATAAGAAAGAAAGATTTTTTAAAATGTTTGAAAACAACTTTGGAACTAGTATTGATAAAAGTGAAGAAAATATTGAGGAACTAGAGGAAAAAATCAAACACAATCATAGCAAAATTAACAGAAAAATTAAAACAAATATAAAAAATTGAAGACATTAATGTTAAAATTCCTGAAAAAATTGAGAAAAATAGAAAAATTCATAAAAATTTTAAGAAATTTTGAAAAAATGGCTGATGGAAATAGTGACAAATATAGGCAATATTTAAGAAATATTGGCAATATCTCTGGCAAAATCTGAGAGAAAGATAAAGTGAAATATAGAAAACACTTACGGAAAAAATGAAGATTTAATGGAAAAATTCCTGGTAAAATATATTCAAATATAAAAAAAACTATAAAAAAATTGAGGATACTTTTGAAACAATTACTGATAAAAATATAAAACAAATATAAGACAAATATGTATATATTTTAAGAAAAATATTGAAGATATTCTCGAAGAAAAACTGACAAACTGAAGACAAAGGTAAAATTAAAGAAAAAAAACTAAAGAAATATTTGGAAAAATAATGAAAAAAGGATAACAATTAAAGAATAAAATTTATGAAAAATGGAAAACATTCTGGAAAATTACTTATAATAATGGAGACAATGATAGAATAAATGTATGCGAAACAATTCATTTGGGAAAATTACTGATTATAATGACAAGAAGTAGAATAAAAACCATAAAAAAAACATCAAGACAGTTTTGGAAAAGTAACTGGTAAAAAGGAAGATAATTACAGGAAAAAATGAGGAAAAAGTTGAAATATTGTTCAAAAATAACGAAAAACATGAAAAAAACATTAAAAATTAATGCTAATTGAAAGAAAATGATGGAGTAATGAGTGAAAAATATGAAGAATATCAAGAAAGAAAGAAATTAAAACAAAAATTTATTCTTGAAAAGTACCTGAAAACTACGGAGAAAATATAGAAAATAAGTGAACGAATATTTGAAGACTATTTTGGAACCGTGAAAAACCTTAAAGAAAAAAGTTGAAGACAATTTTAGCACAAAAAACAATGAAAATCAAAACAAATAACCAAAAAAATGAATCAAATTTTTAGCCAACTATGAAAATATTACTGACAACAATTTAGACAGTTTATTGAAAAACTGAAAACATTTTTTTGTATAAATACTGATAAATATGGAGCAAACTATCGACAATATGTGTCAGAAATTAGTGACATTTGGAAAAACACTAATATTAATGAACAAAATATACATGAGAATTAAAGAAATTTTGGAGAAATAGGTGATAAAAGTAAGAAAAATATAGAAGAAATTAAGGAATACAGGAGGACAATTTGGGGATAACTACTGATAAAAACAGACACAAAAATGACAAGAACCAAGGTAAATGTAATGACTTTAATGGAAAAATTACTAAAAAAATAAAGACAAACATAAAAAAGCTTTATAAAACAAGAAGACAAATTTCACAAATTATTGATAAATATGGATAAAGATATGGAGAAATATAAGTTAAAATTTAACTCATTTTTTGAAGAATTACTGATTAAGTTGAAAAAAAACAGAAAAAATTAAGGAAAAAGGTCATTTTTGCAAAATTACTGATAAAATTGAAGAAAGAAATAGAGAAAATGTATAAATAGAAGAAGACATTTTAGTAAAATTACTGATTGAAATGAAAATATTTATGAAAAATATGAAAACATTTCTGAAACAACGTCAGAGAAAATTTGAAGATATTTTGGAAAAATAAGAGAAAAATATATGGGAAATACAGAAAGATTTTTTAAAAGTTTGAAGACATTTTTGGAACTATTACTGATAAATTTGAAGAAAAATATTAAAAAACTTTAAGAAAAAATCGAACATAATTTTAGCAAAATTAACAGCAAAAATTAAGACCAATATTAATTAAAATGCAGAGGAAAAACTGAAGACATTTATGGAAAAATACCTATTAAAAATAAAGAGAAATATAGGAAAAACAAAAAAATTTTAAGATAAACTTGGAAGCTATTTTGGAAAAATGACTGATAGAAATGGATACAAATAAATACAATATTTAAGAAAAAGATGACAAAATTTTTGGAAAAAAGAAGGAAAATGAAGAGAAATATACAAAACATGTAAGAATAAATGAAGATATTCTTGAAAAATTACTGATAAGATGTGTTCAAATATAACAAAAATACTTAAAAATTGAGGATGTTTTTGAAGAAACTTACTGATAAAAAATGGACATATATATGCTTTAAGAAAAAATTGATGAGATCCTTGAAGAAAAACTGTAAAACATAAAAAATAAATTTATGAAAAATGGAAAATATTCCTGGAAAAATACTGATATTAATAGAGAATATTTCAGAAAAAAAGTACTAGAAATTGAAGACATATTGGACAAATTATTGGTTACAGTGACGAGAAGTATAGAAAAAAATGTAAAAGAAAATAAAGAAAGTTTTGGAAAAATAACTGGTAAAAATGAGGATAAATGTAGAAAAATTGAGGAAAAAGTTGAAGATAATTTTGAAAAATAACATAAACATGAAGTAACATATTAAAAATTAACAAAATTGTTGGAAGAATTAGTGATAAATATAAAGAAAAACATAGAAATAAATTAAGAAAAAATGAAACTATTCTTGAAAAATACCAGAAAACTATGATGAAAATATTGAAAAAGAAATGATAATTTGGAGACAATATTGGAAAATAACTGATAATCATAATAATAAGAGAAAACATCGAAAAACTTTACAAAAAATATTTAAGACTAATTTATCACAGTTATTAATAAAAATCGAGACAATATCAGAAAAAAATGAAGGAAAATTGTAGACACTGAAAAATTATAAGACAAATAAAGAAATATTTTTATTGAAATAATGAAAACAATTTTAGAGTAAGCAATGATAAAAATGGAGCAATTTATTGACAAAATATATGAGAAATTAATGACATTTGGGAAAACACATAATAATAAAGATAAATATACAAAATATTCACAGTAATTGAAGAAATTTTACAAAAGTACCTGGTAAAAATGAAGAATAATATAGAAAAAAATAAGTAATACCAAGAGACATTTTGGGAAAATGACTGATAAAAACAAAGACAGAAATAGAAGAACCTAAAGTGAATTTAATGACTTTATTGGAAAAATTACTAAAAAAAAAACCAAATGCAAATGTAAAAAAAAAAATTCTAAAATCAAGAAATCAAACTTTGACAAATTACAGATAAACATGTACACAAATATAGAAAAATAAGATAAATTGAAGTCATTTTTTGAGAAATTACTGATAACCATAAATACAAATGTAAAAATTAAAGAAAAAAGGTAGTCATTGTGGGAAAACGACTGAAAAAAAGCAGAGAAATATAGAGAAAATTTATATACAGATTAAGACATTTTAGTAAAATTACTGATGGAAATGAAAATATCGGAAAAAATGAAAACATTTCTGCATAAATATCAGTTAAAAAGTTGAAGATGTTCTAGAATAATAATTGAAAAATACAGAAAGATTTTTGAAAATGTGTGAAGACAACTTTGGAACAATTATTGCTAAAAATGAAGAAAAATATTGAAAAAATTGTTAAAAAAATCAAATACAATTTTAGCAAAATTAACAACAAAAATTAAGAGAAATATTTATAAACTGAAGGGTAAATTGAATACATTTATTAAAATATTCCTGATAAAAATAGAGATAAATAAGGAAAAAAACTCATAAAATTTGAAGATATGTATGAAAAATGACTGATCGAATGGAGACAAATATATAGGCAATATTTATGAAAAATTAGCAATATCTATGGAAAAATGAGAGAGAAAATTGACATGAAATATAAAGCACATAGTGAGAAAATGAATATATTGTGCTAAAATTCCTGATAAAATATATATCAAATATATGAAAAATTATCAAAAATTGAGGATGTCTTTGCAAAAATTACTGATGTGAAAAGAAGACAAATGTGTATTAATTTTAGGAAATGTAAATATAGTCAAAAAAAACTGATAAACACGAAGACAAAGATTAAATTAATGAAAAAGCTGAAGAAACATTTGGGGAAATAATGAAAAATCTTATAACAAATAAACAAATTAATGAGAAATGGAAAATATTCCTGGAGAAATTACTGATAACAATGGAGAAAGTATAGAAACAATTTTAGAGAAATAATGCATGTTTTGGAAAAATTACTGGTTACAATGACAAGTATAGAAAAAAAAGGAAAAGAAATTGAAGACAATTTTGGAAAAAATAACTGATAAAAAGGAGGATAACAATAGAAAAAAATGAGAGAAAAGTTGAACATATTTTAGAAAAATAACTGATAAATATTAAGAAAACATATTAAAAATTATTGAAAAGTGTAAGAAAATGTTTGAAGAATGTGTGATAAATATGAAGAAAAATGGAGAAATAAATTATGAAAAATTCAAGGTATTCTTGAAAAATACTTGAAAACTGTGGAGAAAATATTGAAAAAAATGACAGAAAATTTGAAGAGTATTTTGGAAAAATTACTGATAAAAATAAGTTAAGAAAAAGGATGAAGACTATTTGATTACAATTATCAATAAATATCGAGACAAATACAGAAAAAGAATGAAGGAAAAATTATATACACTTTGGGAAAAATTACAGACAAAATTTTAAACAAATAAAAAAATATTTTTATTGAAATATTGAAAAATTTTTTAGAACAAATGCTGATAAATATGGATCTATTTTTCTAAAAAATGTATGAGAAATTAATGACGTTTGGAAAAACAGTAATAATAATAAAGACAAATATACAAAATACACATAAAATTTCATGAAATTTTGGAAAATTAACTGGTAAAAATGAAAAAAAATAGAAAACAATAAAGCAATACGAAAAAAACATTTTGGGGATAATTACAGTGATGAAAATAGAAAAGCCTAATGTGAATTTCATGTCTTTATCGGAAAAATAACAAAAAAATTAAAGACAATTGTTAAAAATATTTATAAAATCAAATCGACAACCTTTGACAAATTTCAGATAAAAATTAGTTCAAATATGGAGAAAAATAATGTAAATTATTTACATTAAATAAATGTAAAATTGAAGTCATTTTTTGAAAAGGTAGTGATAATAATAAACAGAAGTATAAAAATTAAGGTTAAATGGAAGCCATTTTGGAAAGTGACTGATAAAAATGGAGATATTTATTGAGAAAATGTAAAAATAGACGTAAACATTATAGTATAATTACTGATGCCAATGAAAATATTTGTAAAAAAAATGAAAATATTTCCGGAAATGTATCATGTAAAAATTTGAAGTCATTCTGGAAAAATAACTGAAAAGTATGGAGAAAATACAGAGAGAGTTTTGGAAAGGGTGAAGACAACTTTGGAACAATTATTCATAAAATGAAGAAAAATAATGAAAAACTTGAGGAAAAAATCAAATACTATTTTAGCAAAAATTAACAACAGAAAATATACAATTATTTAAAAATTGAAGGGAAAATTGAAGACATTTTTTGAAAACTTCCTGATAAAAATAGAGTGAAATAAAGAAAAAACTCATAAAATTTGAAGATATCTTTGAAAAATGACAGATAGAAATGGAGACAAATATAGACAATGTTTAAGAAACATTGGAAATATCTCTGAAAATGAAAGAAAAAAATGAAGTGGATTATAGAAAACACAAAGGAAGTAATGAAGTTATTAAGGGAACAATCCTGATAAAATATATTCAAATTTAAGAAAAACTATAAAAAATTGAGGATGCCTTTGAAAATATTACTGATTAAAAAAATAACACAAATATGTATATAATTTCGTAAAAAATTGAAGATATCCTCGAAGAAAAATTGATAAACCGAGGACAAAGTTTAAATTAAAGAAAAAACCTGAAGAAACATTTGGAAAAATACTGAAAATAATGATGACAAATAAAAAATAAACTTACGAAAATAGGAAAATGTTCCCAGAGAAATTATTGACAGTAATGGATACAATTAAAAAAAAATGGTTGAGAAATTGAGGCCTTTTTGGAAAAATTACTGGTTACATTGACAAGTATAGAAAAAAATAGAAAAGAAATTGAAGACAGCTTTGAAAAAATAAAAGGCAAAAAGGAAGATAAATATCGAAAAATAATGGGGAAAATGTTGAAGATATTTTTTGAAAAACTGATAAATATAAAGAAAACATATTAAACAATAATGGAAATTGAAAGGAAATGTTGGAAGAACGAATGATGAATATGAAGAAAAACGTAGAAATAAATTAAGAAAAAAATGAAGCTATTCTTGAGGTCAGGGATGGTGGTTGCTCTGCTCTTCTTTTAATATTAACAATTGTTTTCTCTATTCTCAGGTTTTTTGTTTTGTTTTTTGTTTTTGTTTTTTTGACTTTCCAGATGAATTTGATAATTGCACTTTACATATCTTTCAAGGATTGTATTGAGATTTTGATTTGAATTGCAATTAATCTCTAGATTGACATTAGAAGTATAGCCATTTTTACTATATTAATTCTTCCAATACATGAACATGAGAGGTATGTCCATTTTCTGAAATCTTCAATTACTTTCTTGAGAAAATTGAAGTTATTGTCATGCCAATCTTTTACTTGTTTGGTTAGAATTATCCCAAGAGATTTTATACTATTTGTGGGTACTGTGTAGGGAGTTGTTTTCCTAATTTTTTTCTCAGCCTGTTTATCATTTGTATAAAGGAAGTGTAATGGTTGTTCTTGTGTCATCTTGACACTAGCTGGAGTTATCAGAGAGAAAGGAGTTTCAGTTGAAGAAATGCCTCCATGAGATCCAGCTGTATGGCATTTTGTCAATTAGTGATAAAGGGGGACGGTCCCTTGTGGGTGGTACCACCTGTGGGCTGGTAGTCTTGGGTTCTATAAGAAATCCAGCTGAGCAAGTCAGGAGAAGCAAGTCAGTAAGGAACCTCCCTCCATGGCCTCTGCATCAGCTCCTGCTTCTTGACCTGCTTGAATTCCACTTCTAACTTCTTTTGGTGATGAACAGCAGTTTGGAAGTGTAGCGTGAATAAAACCTTTCCTTCTCAACTTGCTTCCTGGTCATGATGTTTGTGCAGAAATAGAAATACTGATGAATACACATTGGTACCAGTGTAGTGGTGTTTTCCTGTTACAACCTGACCAGGTTTGGAGGAGAACTGTGGAAGGATTTTGGAACTTTGAGTTAGAAGAGTCATTGGAATGTTAAGAGCTCTTCGGAATGTTCTGTAGTCGTTTGGAATATAATGTTGGGAACAGTGCATAAGATGGAGGCCTGGCTTGTGAAATTCAGAGGGAAGATTAAAGCCTCTCATCAGGGCTGTTGCTATTTTGATTGTGAAGATTCTGTGATTTTGGTTAGGTAGAGCTAAATATATCAGCTGTGATTGACAAGATACTGCAACTATTAAAGCAAAACCATAATATTACTGGGACTATTGATTCTGGTTAGCTGGAGCTAAGAAATTGGGAAGGGACCAGTATCACTGAGGTGAAATTTTCTGAGAAATGTTTTCTGAGAGCACAGAGGCTGCATTCCATAGATAGCCATGATTGTACCTTGTGCTGTTGCTGGACTTGGTAATGTGTAAGGCTCACCCAGGTAGAACTGATTTTGAATGCATGAAGGAGTCAGTAAGAGCAGCTGAGGCTGTGCATTGTGAGAGGCAGTTGAAGGCTATTTGTGAAAGTGAAGCCTCAGTGCAATTAGTGGACCAGGACTGAGGGTGTCATGTAAAGGATTTGAGGCTTGGCACCAAGAAGAGAGCCAATGAGAAGCTGTTGGTAAAGCATTGTTGCAGCTGAAGACAACAGTGTTTTGAAGATATCAGTACCATGAGACAACCACCAAGAACAGAAGCAGCAGTAGAGTACAAGCATCTGGAACCTATAAGACAAGGCGTGTGCTACAAAGGCAGAGATTGAGATGTGACTCAAGTCCGTGTAGGAATCCTGAACATTGTGAGTGGATCCCAGACACTGGACTGTTGGAGTTTAGTTTTGATTTTGATTGTGACTGTACCCTGATATATTTTCTCTCCTTAAGGAAAGAGGTATTTTAGTGGAGGCCACAGTTTAGAGACCTTGGGACTTTTAAAGATAGTAGATCTTGGAGTGATTAAGAAAGTAAGGCTTGCGGCTTAATAGTGATGTACTTGTGTGTCACATTGACAAAGGCATAATTTTACTGGCTGGATTTGTGTCAACTTGAGACTAGCTGGAGTTATCACAGAGTAAGGAGTTTCACTTGAGAAAAAGCCTCCATGAGATCCAGCTGTAAGGCCTATTCTCAATTATTGATAAAGGGTGGTGGGCCTTTTGTGGGTGGTACCATCTGTAGGGTGGTAGTCTTGCGTTCTATAAGAAAGCCAGCTGAGTAAGCAAGGAGAAGGAAGCAAGCCAGTAAGGCACATCTCTCCATGGCCTCTGGATCAGCTCCTGCTTCCTGACCTGCTTGAGTTCCAGTCGTGATTTCCTTTGGTGATGAACAGCACTGTGGAAGTGTAAATTGAATAAAACTTCTCCTCCTCAACTTAAGTCTTGGTCATGATGTGTGTGCAGAAATAGAATCCCCAACCAAAATTGGAAGGCTCCTTATTTATTTAAGCTAAGTTTTTATCTGGACAGTTTGATGAAGTGGTTTTTCACCTTACAAAGTTCTCTGGTAGGGTTGTGCAGCTTGTTTGTGTATAGCATCATACATAACATCCTCAAATAGTGATACATTTATTTCTTCTTTTCCAATTTGCATAACATTTATATCTTTCGACATCTTATTGTGGTAACTAGCACATTGAGTATTGTATGGAACTATTAGGGGAAAGTGGGCATCCATATCTTGTTCCCGATTTTATACAGAATGCTTCAAGTATATTTCCATTTAATTTGATGTTGTATGTTGATTTCCTGTAAATTGCTTTTATTATGTATAGATATCGGCCTTGAATTCCTGATCTCTAATACTTTTAACATGAACGAGTGTTGTATTTTATCAAAAGCTTTTTCTGCATCTTAAGGAGGTGATCATATAATTTTTTGTCTTTGAATTTGTTTATATAGTGGACTAGGTTAATAGATTTTTGTATATTGAGCCAAACTTGTATCCCTAGGATGAAGCCTACCTGATTGTGATGAATAATGGGTTTGATGTGATCTTGGAGTCAATTTTCAAGAATTTTATTGAGGATTTTTGCATCAATATTCATAAGTGAGATTGGTATGAAGTTCTTATTTTTGGTTAGGTCCTTGTGTGTATTAGGTAGTGTTCCTTCTGTTTCTATTTTATTGATTACTTTAAGGAATATTGGTATCAGTTCCTTGAAGGTCTGATAGAATTATCCAATAAATACATCTGACCTTTTGCTTTTTTTGTGTGTTGGAGGATTTTAATGACTTCCTCTAATTCCTTACAGGATATGTACCTCTTTATATAGTTTACCTGTCTTGATTTAACTTTGATATGTGGTATCTGTCTTGAAAACCATCTATATCATCTAGATTTTCCAGTTTTGTTAAGTATAGGCTTTTGAAGTAGGATATGATGATTTTTTAAATTTTTTTTAATTTTTTAATTTTTTTCAATTTCTGTAGCTATGTATCCATTTTCATTTCTCGTTTTATTACTTTGGATAAAGCCTCTGATCTCTTTAGTTAGTTAACCAGCTGCTGAATCTATATATTTTCAAGAAAATACATATCTCAGAAATATCTCTGAGTCAAGCTTTTGTACAAAAAATCTCCACAGTGTGAATTTTACTCCTTGTGGTTTGATTGTTTCTGAGATATTGGACTGGTATGAATGCCTGAAGAATCTTTCCCCTTTATGTTTTAATCTCACAAAGAAGAGACATTTGGTTAATATCTTGATGTGAGATGGTACTTCTTACGCTATAGGTTGACTTTATATTTGTGGTTCTGTTTTCTTAAACAAACTTCCTGTTGTCTTGGACTTCTATACAAGATTAATTGAATGAAGAGAGCTTTATCCCTGGCAGATTTTAGAGAACTTCCTTTGTTGTGGCTTCTCCTTTACTTGTCATTCTTGATTTGCTGCTCAGATGCTCCTCTTGCTACTACTCTTATTGTCTCCTCAATAGGTATACTTTCATTCATACTGTTCACTGACCTGGTGCATTCTAAGATCCTACACTCCCTATTCCCTAGTCCCAAACATATTACCTGACTATTCTAGGGTGTCAGTGGACACAGCTGCTCAAAGATTTCTCAGTTGAGTGAATATTTGTAAATTATTGGCCTATGTTTTGAATTTTATAGATCACTTTCATGTAGTAATTTATTTTAACATACCCATTTCCTTTTCTTTCTTCATTCCTTTCTGGCAACTTTATTCACCTCTACTTGTGTCCTTCCTTTCTTCCCACTCTCTGGAATAGTTTGAAGGGTATTCAAATAGTTTGAAGAGTATAAGTCTTATTTGAAGTTCTGGTAGAATGCTGCACTAAACACACATTTTCCTGGTTTTTTTTTGGGGGGGGGAGGAGACTTTTAATGACAACTTCTATTTCTTTAGGGGTTATGAGACTTTGTTTAGATGGTTTATCTGATCCTGATTTAAATTTGGTATTTGGCAACTCTCTAGAAAATTGTCCATTTCATCCAGATTTTCCAATTCTGTTGAATATAGACTGTTGTAGTCGGCTCTGATTAATTTTTTTTTTAATTTCCTCAATTTCTGTTGCTATAACTCCCTTTTTATTTCTGATTTTGTTAATGTGGATACTGTCTGTGTGTCCTGTAGTTAGTCTGGCTATTTATTTATCTCGTTGAGTTTCTCAAATAACCAGCTCCTGGTTTTGTAGAGTCTTTGTATAGTTCTTTTTGTTTCTACTAGGTGGATTTCAACCCTGAGTTTGATTATTTCCTGCTATATACTCTTCTTGGTTGTATTAGCTTCTTTTTGTTCTAGAGTTTTCAGGTGTACTGTCAAGCTGCTAGTATATGCTTACTCCAATTTCTTTATGGGAACAGTCAGAGCTATGAGTTTTCCTTTTAGCACTGCTTTCATTCTGTCCCACATGTTTGGTTATGTTGTGCCTTTCTATTCATTAAATTCCAAAAGGCCTGTACTTTCTTTATTTCTTTCTTGACCAAGTCATCATTGAGCAGAGCATTGTTCAGCATCTATGGGTATGTAGATTTTTTTTAGTGTTGTTGGTATTGAAAACAAGCTTTAGTTTGTGGTGATCTGATAGGATACATGAGATCATTTCAATCTTTTGTATCTGTTGAGGATCTGTTTGAGGTCTCTTTTGAGAGTGATTATGTCGTCAGTTTTTGAAAATGTACCATGAGGTGCTGAGAAGAAAGTATATTCTTTTGTCTTTTGGTTAAAAGTTCTACATATTTCTGTTAACTTCATTTAGTTCATATCTTTAGTTTGTTTAACTGTGTCTTTGTTTAGTCTCTGTTTCCCTATCCTGTGCATTGATAAGCATGGGGAATTGAAGTCACCCACTATTTTTGTGCAATGTGCATTTTGACCTATGAGCTTTAGAATATTTCCTTTATGAGGTTGGGTGCTTGTCATCAGAAGTATAGATATTTTGTAATTGAGAGTTCATTGTAGTTGATTGTTCCTTTGATGAGTATGATGTGTCCTTCTTTACCATTTTTGATATATTTGGTTGAAAGCCAATTTTATTCAATATTAGAATAACTAGTTCAGCTTGTTTCTTGGGACCCTTTGCTTGGAAAAGTTTTTCCAGCCTTTTACTCTGAACTAGTGTCTGTTTTTATCACTGAAGTGTGTTTCTTGTATGCAAAAAAAAAATCTGTGTCCTGTTTAAACCTCAAGTCTGTTAGTCTTTTTCTTGGGGGATTGAGTCCAGTGATGCTAAGAGCTAAGGACCAGTGATTGTTGTTTCCTCTTATTTTTGTTTTTAGATGTGGACTTATGTTTCTGTGGCTAGAATCTTTTGGGTTTGCTGAAGGATTACTTTCTGCTTTTTCTATCGTGTAGTTTCACTCCATCTGTTAGTGTTCTCCATCTATTATCCTTTGTAGTTCAGAATTTTTGGAAAGATATTGTATATTTGCTTTTGTCACGGACTATCATGGTTTCTCCATCTATTTGAAGTGAAAGTTTTGTTGGGAAAAGAAGCCTGGGCTGGGATTTATGTTCTTTTAGTCTCTGTATGACATTTACCCAGGATTTTTTAGCTTCATAGTGTCTGGTGAGAAGTCTGTTGTAATTTGAATAAGTCTGCCTTTATATGTTTCTTGACCATTTCCCCTTACTATTTTTAATATCCTTTCTTTATTTTGTGCATTTGATGTTTTGATTTTTCTGTGAGGAGAATAATTTTTTTTATGGTCCAATGTATTTTGGGTTCTGTAGTCATCTTGTGCCTTTATAGACATCTATTTATGTTAGGGAAGTTTTCTGGTATAATTTTCTTGAAGATATTTATTGGCTCTTTGAGTGGGTTCTTCTATATCTATTATTTTTGGGTTTGGACTTCTCATTATGTCCTGGATTTCATGCATGGTTTGGGCAAGAATCTTTTTGCACTTTGCCTTTTCTTCGACTGCTGTGGTACTGTTTACTTTGTTATCTTCGGCACCTGAGATTTTCTCTTTTATCTCTTGTATTATATTGGTGATGCTTGTATTTACAACTACGGATCCCTTTCCTAGGTTCTCTATTTCAAGGGTTTTCTCCATTTGAGATGTCTTCATTGTTTCTGTATCCATTTTTAGATCCTGGGTGTATTTGTTCAATTCCTTCAACTGTTTGGTGGTGTTTGCCTGTAATTCCTTAAAGGATTTATGTGTTTACTCTTTAAAGGATTCCACCTGTTTATCTGTGTTCTCCTGTATTTCTTCAAAGGGGTCATTTATGTCTTTTTAATGTCCTCTATTGTCCTCTATTGTCATCATTAGATGTGATTTTAAATTCTGAAGCATCAAAATTTGATTTTCAATCTTCGAACCTAGGTGAAAGTAGACAGGAAGAACCCAAAACACCAACTTTATCTTTTAACTATAAAAACACGCTTTGATATATGTACATAAACAAACTGCATTCACATACCCCTTCTTATGTATTCTACACATACACACACACACACACACACACACATGCACACACCAACAGGTAGACACACACTAAACAATGAAAGAAAGAAAGAAAGAAAGAAAGAAAGAAAGAAAGTGCGAGCCAGGCAGTGGTGGTGCACACAATTAATCCCAGCACTCGGAGGCAGAGGCAGTGAGTTCCAGGACAGCCAGGCCTACACACACACAGAAACCCTGTCTCAAAAAATCAAACAAACAAAAAAACAAACAAACAAATAGGAAGGGAGAGAATAAAAGTGAAGAGAACAATATCAGACTAAAGCCAACCTTTCCAGATTAACACATTTTCTAGCCAAGTAACAGGAACCTGAAGAGATATGTCATGAAAGATGACTTTTTAAAGAAGTCTCTACAGTCTTTACATACTGAAGAGTGAAACTGAGACTTTTTCCAGGGCAGAAGTCAGTTACAGTGAAGGACAAGGAAATAGGCTCTATATTATATTCCAGATGAATACAGCCAATAGTCAATGGAACAGTGAATGGCAAAACCCATGGAGAATTTGTAAATACAACAACGGCAGGACATGCCATTTCATGTTCACCCAAGCTTGTCATGGCCTGTCAGCACAGTTTTGTCTTATGAGAATTAATGCTAAGATCTCATAGCATACAAAAATTGCAGCCCTACTTTACCTGCAATGAACAGAATTAGTAAGAAAGTCAAAACACCTCTCTCTCTAAACAAATGGACAGGCACATCTACTGAGTTTAAGCACAGCAAGCACAGGACAGAAGACAAACAAATGTCTGTGAATTCTAGACCAGCATGATCCACAAAATAATATCAGACAGTGTTTTGTACTGATAGATATGATTGCTTGCAAAGGACATTCTAAGGTTAAAAATGACATCTTTTTCTTAAAGTTACCATGTAGAATTTTGCTTAATAATAAGTAGAAATATCATTAAAGTAATTTAAAAATAAAATACTCATCCATCTCAAATGTATGTAGAGAGAAAGAAGACTGTAGGTATATTTAACCTCATAAGACATGTTAATAATTTGAATTTGAAAGAATTATTAGTTCTTCCACATGAATAATGATCTCCAGAGAAGATAGAAAGAGATTAAAAATTATATATATCCATATATATGTATACATTTATATACATATAAATGTATATATATATATAATCATGATTTTTTTCCAGTACTTTGAAGACAAAGACAAAGACAGATAGATTCCTTCTTTGTTTGAGGCCAGCCTGATCTATAAAGCAAACCCACATCTCAATTAAAAACCCTGTTTCAATAAATAATAATAAATATATCATTGTATTGGAATATATTTGAAATCCATCCTGTTTTGTTTAGATTTATCTGCAATTTTCAATGGTAATGGTTACATTGTCCATTCTCTTTGAGAGATGTCAAAATGGAGCAGACCTAGATAGAACGAGATGCTAGACTGTCCTAGTCTATGATGAGTCCATACTGGTGAATAAATTGTATGTTCTATTGCAAAAGAGGCTATTTTTGTTGTTTGTATCAACAGGAAAAAAGAAAGCATATGGATTCCTTCTAAAACAATAAGAATCAGGATTTATAGTGGGAGACCCCTTGAAGATCTTGACAACAGACAAGAAGAATGAAAGCAAGGGTAAAAGATATCTTTCATTTTCTACCAGTACTTAGTGTTGTGCAATTTTAGTCAATGTAGTCTGTTGACATGTGAATGTTTGAA
Organism: Rhynchomys soricoides; assembly: GCA_019843965.1. Taxonomy (NCBI): domain Eukaryota; kingdom Metazoa; phylum Chordata; class Mammalia; order Rodentia; family Muridae; genus Rhynchomys; species Rhynchomys soricoides. Next base: position 142,480 of record JADRCH010007113.1, read on the forward strand.
TAAGCATTTGATATTCAGTTTTGTTCGATACCTTTAGGGTATAGATTAGATATTGATATTTGAAATTACATTGTTTTACATTGTGATAGCACATTCCTACATATAAAGGAGTACGAAAATAATTTAGTGTTAAAAATTCTACCTTAGAAAGTGTGTGAACTATGAGAATTCCCATTCTGTTACAAGCAGTAGATTTAACACTGACAAAACTTATTCCCTAGTTTGTAGATCTTAACCTTTTTTTGACATTTATAAATATAAAAGGGTTATATTAACAAATTTGAAATCCTCTTTTTCTAACAAAGTTTTACTTGTTTGTAAAAAGAGTTGATATATGGATATTTATTTATAGAAAAAGTTTTTATAGATGGTCATGAAAAATTAAAATGGCATTTAAAAAGATTCAAGGAGTGTTACATATAAATTTTAGTTATTATTAACAACTGGCAGTTTTGCTTTAACACATATGTAAGTAAAAGAGTAATATTTATGTTTTAGATTTGTAGATTGAAATTCTTAATTTAAGTGTCACAACCCTGCCTTTGGTTTGTTCATGTTTATACAGTTTGTAGTCCAAGGAAGAACAACATAGGTTTGGTCCTCCAGCTTCACAGTGCATTATTACATATGTTCTGGGTTTTCATGTATCCTTATCCCTTACTGGATAGAAAATGCTATGGCAATAAAGCTGATTTCCTTGTAATAGCACATTTAAAGTTATACTTCTAGAACTCAATCTCAAAAGTATTTCCAGGCAGTTGGAATTCAACTACTTTCAAGGAAGGACACACATTGCAGATGGAGTTATCCTTAGTTACCAGTTTAAATTTTATGTCATTTGGTTCATGAAATATGAAAAATAAAACCTGACAAATTCCATTCAGTCTGAACTTCATGTTTTTTCATACAATTAAATTGTTAGTGGGGTATAATCAAAGCCACATATATAAAATTAAAACTAATGTTTCTCTCATATCCACTCAGAGGGTGTTATCTTAGATGATATGACCTGTAGTGCAAAGAGGGAACTTGTAGATTCCCCTCTAGTAGAAAAGCTGTCCATCAAGTGGAGGGGTAGGGTTGCCATTCAACAGTCAAAAATTCTTACTGAAGAGCCAGAAAAAAAGAAAGCCTAGTGAAAGGCATATTTTGAGATCCAGCTCATGGGCAGTCTTCAAGGCCTTAAACTATTACTGAGGCTATGGAATACTCACAAAAAGTGACCTAGCATGACTGTCCTCGAGAAGACCCAACAAACAGCTGAAAGAGTCAGATGCAGATATTTGTAGCCAACTAAAGGACAGAAGCTGTTATGGTTGAGTAAGGGAAAACTGAAAGAAGCTGAGAGAAAGGTGACCCTATACAAGGAACAACAGTCTCAATTAACCTGGACCCCAAGTTCTCTCAGACACTGGACCACCAACTAGGCAGCATACACCAGCTGATATGAGGCCCCCAACATACATGCAGCAGAGGACTACCGTGTCTGGGTTCAGTCAGAGATGATTCGCCTAATTCTCAGGAGACTTGAGGCCCCAGGAAGTAGGAAGGTCTAGTGGGGTAGGAGGGGGAACATCAACCTTTAGACAGGGTGGGGAGGAACTGTGGGATGTGGAACAGTCAGAGGGTAGACCAGGAGGGGGATAAAGTCTGGACTGTAAAATAAAGATTAAAGAAAAAATTTTAAAAGGACAAAAACTCTAATGTTTCAAACATTTGTCCGTTATAATCAAATCTGAAAAATAAGGTTTTCTAAATATGTGTTTTATAATTTATAATATAGTTTGATAATCTCTACCAATTTCCCTCTGTTAATTCAATAATAAATACAATGGTTAACTAGACAGATATTATATTACTAGCTTATTGACCATTTTTTTCTATACCAGATAACTGAGAATTGTTTCTGTGTCCCTCATTCATAAGAACTGATCAGATAGATCTGAGATGATTTTAACATATATTCATTTCAGCCTAATGGGTGTTCATTTTCTCAAAAACAACAGACAAACACAAAAAACAAACCAAAACAAAACAAATGGGAATGGCTGACCCGACCTGCAGGACTTAGTTATTCAAGAGGATCGAGGAGGACTAAGCCTGAAAAGAAAAACAGGCGAGAGAGAGAAGGGAGGCTAGGCAAAGTTCCGTCTAGGTCTCACTTTATTTTTTACACACGTTTGCTATTAAAGAAAAAGGAATGTAGAGGGAGGGAAAAGGAGGCACATGGCCCCCGCCCGATTGCCAGACCATCTGACAGCAATTGTTTTTTGGTCGGTCTATTTCCAGGAGGTGGGAAGGACAGTTTAGTCTTGAGGAAACACAACTAGTTCTTGGAAGGTCACTAGGGTCAGATTCCCAGGTGTGAAGATCCTGGCTCCAGGCATCTCCAGCTTATTTTGTGCAAACACAGCCAGTTCTCAGAAAGTCTCAGATTCCCAAGGACAGTGTGGAGGCTCAGGCAAATTCCAAGGGAGGGTGTTGGGGCCTGGCTCCTAACATATCACCCTTTATTTTACATTGAATGAGGAGCAGCTAAGAAGGGTCGGAGGAAGGCCTTTCTTAGGCTATGCAGTGTGCACCTATGTCTCATGCCCGATTTTTATTAGGGCAGGGGCTCTGTCTTAGGCTATATGGATGGCCCCAATTTCCAGTATCGACCTTTTATAGTCTCGATTTGCACCTGGATAATGTATCCATAATAACTCCCATCATTGAGCTTCCCTGTAACCTTTAAGGGCATGCGTTGAGAATCATGGCACTTCAATACATTCCCATCATTGGCCTTTCTACAGCTTATGGCCCAAAAGCCACTCCTGTTGACTGAGGGCTGTCAGGAGCTGTAAGGCTGTTTAGGAAAGCCTCCATAGCCTGCGATACCAGGGAATCTCTGCCTCTGCCTCTAGGGCTGAAAACTGTAGACCATCAGATGAAACATCAGGGGGAGGGTCCTCGGTGGATTCTTGGGTACTGAGTCTATGGTAATGAACAACAGCCGGCTTCTGGAGGGCAGAATCAATCTGTGACTTAACAAAGTTGGTTAGTCTATTAAAAGCCCAAGGGTCAAATGTCAAAAGCAGTAAAAGGCCCATAAGGGGTCCCAGAATTCTGGAGAGTAATGTAGAAAGGCACAGAGAAGTGGAAAAACCAATTTTGATACCAAGCCTCAGCTTGTTTTCTCTTTCTCTTTCTATCTGTTAAACTCTTTTTTATCTTTTCTATGCTGCCATCAACTAACCCTGTCTTGTCAGCATAAAAGCAGCATTCCTCTTTAAGGGCAGCACATAGACCAACTTATTGTAAAAAGACAAGGTCTAGCCCTCTTCTGTTTTGTAATACTACCTCTGATATGGATGCTACAGATTCTTTAAGACATTTTAAGCTTTGTTGTAACTAATGGATATCATTATCGATAGCTATGGAAAGTTGATTATACTGTTTAGTGGAAGAAATCAAGGAGGCTATACCTGTTCCAGCTCCTGTGGCAGTTAAGCCCAAAAGGACAGCCAGTGTAACGGCTGTAATAGGCTCTCTTTTGGTACAGGTTGCACCCCTTTCCCAAAATGTACGTAGGTCTTCTACATGGTGAAAGGTAATTTTTGGAATAAGAAGGACCAAAACACAGTAATCTCTGTGTGTCAATAAAGAAGTTGAAACTACATAAGGAGTGAGTCTGGTGGAACAGATAAGATAAGAACTATTGGGTGCCAGAATGTACTGAAAGGGGCAGTTGACAGTAATTGATTGATTACAAATGTCTCTCAACTGACGAGGTGGGAGCATATTAGGGGCTAATAAACAGAGGCCCAATCCGGAGACATGGGAAAGGGTCAATACAAGATGCTCAGTATTGCCCCGCCTTAACTGACTGGGATCAATAGGAAAGAGAGGTACACCAATAATAGCCACTCCCTCATAGAAGGAAGGTCAAGGGGAGCAGCAGACCCAAGATTCTAAATAGTCTGTCTGATTGTTGTCTCTCAAGGCCTTAAAGGAAGTGTTAACTAGATCAAGTATAATGTTGGATTACAATGGAGATCCAACAGGGAGGGTAGGTTGGAAAAGGGTACTAGCAAAGGGTTTTATGGTTGGCCTTATAATAACCGAGGGAGCCCCTATCTTAATTTTTGTGCTCATCTGTCCAGGATGTAGGGCTGTGTTAGGTCCAATACCTATTGTAGGGCCCTGTGGAAGTGTCTTAATGAGTTTAATTTTAAATGTGAGGCCCAAGTCACGTCGTGGCATATAGTCTCAATCCCCATTCTTAGCCTCTGGAATTATCCCAGGAGGCCTTTTCCCCAGTGTTAGTGAAAGAGATGGAAAGGAGATTGCACCAGTTAAATATGCATTCATTAGCCAGGGGTGCAGGTCCACCGGTAAGGCTGTATGGGGAAGGATTATTCTCTTTACTGTAATATAATCCCATGAAGAGGAGGGTTTCCAATAAGTATCACCAGAGGTCTCGCAGCCCCAGGAGGCACAGTAAAAATCAAGAAAGAAACTGCACTTTGTGCCAAGAGAGCTGTCTAGATGTGCTCCTGGGCTGATATAGAGGTGGGCCATTTGTAGGAGGGGCCTTTTCATCGGGGATCCACATCCCGGTTGCCATACTCGTCATAAGACAGGATTAGGGGGCTTTCGTTGTAGTTCAAAGAAGTCCTGGTAGTCCCAGTAGTCATGAGCCCAAAGGGCCAGCACACATAGATCAACCTGTAAGGGGTCCCAAAGGATAGTGGCAGAGAGCCGAGAGGTTAAATTAGCTACATCTCCTGCCTCATTAAGAATTACCCATGTAAAGTTGAAAAGTTGATATGGCGAGGGATTGTTCTTGGGCTGGAGCACAGTAGGGCCTCGAAGAAGATCCAAGGGAGCAGCATCATTGGAGACAGGGACATTTCTGGTCCTTCTTAGTCTCTGAAATTAAGCACAATGAGAAGCCTTCTCAGGGGGGGTCCCTGGGTGGGTTATAGAGTTTTATGAGGCGATCTGGAAGCCATCTGGCATTTTATGTCTCTGACTCATAAATGCAGGTGTGCCCCTTACCCCAGGTGAGGACTGGGTCTGGACCCTGCTATTTGTTGGATAAAGGGTCTCTCCACATAGCCTGTGCATAGTTATTAGCCGTGAATGGATGACAGAAGCGGTCTGCAGCAGATCTACCGGCAGAGTCATATATAAGAAAGTTTAGAACAAATAAAGCATGATTGAGGAGAGTCTTAAAATTGCCTGTTCTGGGGAAGAGTGCTTCTCCCCCAGACTGTAATTTGAAAAGCATGTTTTTGAGTGTCTGGTGTGCTCATTAACCAACCCCTGTCCTTGAGGGTTATAAGGGTTGCCCTTGATATGTTTAATGTCCATTTGAGCACAGAATTGTTTAAAGCTGGAGCTGGTATATCCTAGGCCATTATCTGTCTTAAGAATTTTAGGTATTGGGGTGCTTGCCAGGCTGGGAAGGACGTGGTGGATAACATGTTTAGTAGCTTCTCTGGTCTGTAAGGACGCATAAAGGAAGCCATTGTAGGTGTCTATAGAGACATGAATATATTTAAGTTTTCCAAAGGCAGGATAATTTGTAACATCCATTTGCCACAATTCTCCAGGAATCAGCCCACGCGGGTTGACTCCAAGATGTGGCTTAGGCAGAAGCGTCGAACAACCTTTGCATTGGCAGACAATCTGTCTAGCCTGTTCACTGGTAATGGAGAATCTTAGCCTGAGAGTATGAGCACTGAGGTGATGCAAACTATGAGCCAGCCGTACAGCGTCAAGAGGCTCAACAGGCCTATAATCTATACTCCCCAGGGCAATCAGCTGGGTGGCTCAGTCCACAATATCATTTCTGTCTGTTACGAAAGTGACCCACAAAGAAAGGAGCACCACGGGCGAGAATCGATCTTTGTAGTTCAGAGAATAAGGGACAGGCATTTGTTGAGGGGCGAATATATGGGACTGTTTCAAGAAGTGGCACAGAGGTGGCTGCATAAGCACTATTAGTATACAAGTTGAAAGGCAGATCTCGTAAAACCTCAAATACCTTTATAACAGCTGATAATTCAACAAGCTGTGCTGAGGAGAAGTCTGTCATAAAGCGAGAAACTGTTCCATTGATATTAAAAGCTGCCATGCCTGAAGAAGACCCATCAGAAAAATCCAGTGCAGCCCCAGTGACGGGGGAGGCTTTTCTCCTCTTAGGAAATACAATTGGCTTCTTTTGTAAAAACTGGACTAGCTTATCAGCAGAGTAATGATTATCTATGGTGCCATGAAAAGAGGTGCAATTAGTGGCCCAATCTTCATCGGTCTGAATGAGCCACTGGATATGGCAGGTATTATAGGGAAGGATTATAATATCAGGGTCTCTGCCAAAGATTTTAAGGGCAACCTACCTGCCAAGACGTAGCAGGTGAGTGACCAAGAGAGGGTAGGTGGGCAGCATGTGTAATGGGGATGCTGGTAAATGTACCCAAAATAAAGGCTTTACTTGCCAAAGTAGGCAAGTAGGAGAAAAAGGGGTGGGAAAGGTGAGGAGGCGAAGGGGCAATTCTGGAGAATACTAACCAACAGATTGATTGACTGTGGCTTATTCTACCCTGGATAATGCTCTCTGGGCCTCTTGGGTCAATATCCTCGGGGATGATGGATCAGAATCTCCTCGCAATATATCAAATAAAGGTTTTAATTCACCTGTAGTTACCTTTAAATAAGGGCACAGCAAATTAATATCACTCAGTAGCCACTAAAAATCATTAAGTGTTAGCAAGGAATCATGCCTCAGTTGAATTTTTTGTGAAAGAATCTTATTGGGGAACAGTTCGAACCCCAAGAACAAATAGGGAGGGTGTACTTGTATTTTTTCATGGGAAACTTGTAGCCCTCGATCTTGAAGGACAGCAATAAGTTGTAATCCTGCCTGATGAAGCTGCTGCTCATTGGACCCTGCCAGAAGAACATCATCCATGTAATGAACCACGTAAAGGTCAGGGAAGAATGGGGTCAATGGTTTGAGCTACATATTTTTGGCAAAGAGTAGGACTGTTGACCATGCCTTGGGGGAGAACCTGCCACTGGAAGCGAGGGACCTGGAGCTCGTCCCTCAATCCATTTTTTTGAAGGGGAGGTAGTGGGAGTCCGGAAATGTCACTGGCGGAGCGACAGGTGTTTGCCCAGTGTTTCTGGCAGCACAGGCAAAGGATGAAAGGCTGTGAGGACCTGCCTGAGGTGCCCGAGAACCCCTGTGGGGGCTCAACTGACCTTGGCACCCTGGGACAATGACGGGCAAAGTGGCCCATCTGGCCACTCCTAAAGCAACACTTTTGAGTATTCTGAGCCTGGAGCATGGAGCCCACCGAAAGGTGGACAGCCTGAGACGTTTTAGAGGAGAAGTAATCTACATCATGGCACAGGCGAATCATCTCATCGACAGTCTTGTCTCTGATTTTTCCGCGTAAGGCGGCCCTGCAGGCTGAGTTTGCATTTTCATAAGCCAACTGTCTGATAATCTTATCATTGGAAGCCTCGTGGCCCAAGGTTCTCACTGCAGCCTCTCAGAGGTGGCTCACAAACTCACTATAATCTTCTTGAGTTCCCTGAGTTATTTTAGTTAGAGGAGTAAGTGCTGAGCTAGCAACCAGAAGAGCCCACCAGGCACTGAGAGCAGCATTAGCTGTCTGGGCCAAGAGACCAAGGGGCAGACGCCTTTGTTGTGTCTCCATTGAATACTTTCCCTGGCCACTGAGTTTGTCTATGGTCCATGTCCCAGAAGTTGACTGTGGGATCTTAAATTCGTGGCTGAAACTGCCTGGCATCGGTCAACAAAATCCGCCTTCCAAGTTAGAAATTGACCGAGTGTGAGAACCGCTTAAACTACACGAATCCACTCTCCTGGGAGCAAATAGCTGCCTGAGACAAGGAGTCTAAGACTGAGAGAGTAAAAGGGGCGTTTGGCCCATGCGTTCTGATGGAAGTATTTAATTCCTTTAAATTTCTAAAATGTAGCTTTTGGAACTCACCGTGCACATTAGATGGTGCTGGCAGTTCGTTGTGTCCATTGGATGGTGCCAGCGGTTCGTCCACTCTTTCGCTTTTGCTTTCTCAGGCTCCCTCCCCCTCACTATCAGGGTTGCTCAGAGCATCCTCAGAGGGATCAAAGGAGGTGGAAGGGTGTTTAGGCATCCCAGAAGAATGAGTTACCACAGGGAAGGCCAAAGAAACACTTTGAGACCCTGAGTTCTTTTAGGGGGTTTGGAACTGAGGAGGGGCTTATTTGCTGATCCAGAAATTGGGGCTAGAACAATCTCATGAAGAGTGGATTGTAAAGAACAGAGTTCAGCAGAGAGCTGGGCGAACTGCTTCTGTAACTTTAGGACTTCTTTTAGTTCGCTTATCGGGCCAAGAGTTGCTTTTTGGACTCAAGGAGAGACGAGCTAGGGACAGACAATGCAGGCAAATGCAGTTGCCAGAAAACACAAGGAGGATGTCCATGGGGCGGAGCTGAAGGCTGCAGCAGCCTGTCAGGTTTACAACATGTCACAGTTTCGTCATCTAAAATCATGGTCTCCTCAGGACCCAAGGGATTATCATTTAGCTCCCGCTCCACAATCGGGAATGTCAAGGCAGCTCTGGGGTGGGAAGGAGGGGGCTGACCCTGGTAAAGAGGGTGGTTTACTGTATTTCTTTATTGGTTTTGGCAGGGAAGATCTGTTTTTAAATAAGAAAGTCTTGGAGAAAGTCCGCTGAACAGAGGACGTTTTTTTCTGGGGTAGGGCGGATAAGGAGGTCTCGGTGGGGGTGACTCTGCCTCCAAAGGCTTAGGCTCTGAGGTGGGGATGTCTGAATTTGTGGACCTGGACATATCTATAACTACAGGGGGAGACTTAGCGGGGACTCGGATGTCCGATTGCTTATCTGGGAGGGAGGTGGAGGATTCTGTATTAGAAAGAGGGCGGAGACAGTACTCCACAACAAACAGTAACTGCTGTTTGTCTGGATCGGAAGATGCAGCTTCGACTTTATCTCTTATTAAACCCCAATATGTAAAGACTGCATCAGGGACTGCATCTGGCTCTTCGTGACTCAGTTTCTCATTAAGACCATGTCCCACCTTTCGCCATTTTCCCCTGATGAATTTCTGTCCCATTGTTATGAAACAGGGACAGGCTTTATCTACAAAATAAAAAAACATAATTAAATCTTTCTTTTTAACTTCAACTCCTCTCTCTCTCAGTGGTCCCTTTAAGTATTTGATAAAGACTGCTTCTTTAGACTACTTTTGTCCCATTTTTATGAGATGGATGAAAATCACTTACAGAGGACAAAAAACTCTTTCACAGGGGTCCTCAACTTTTCTGGAGCTGCAGCGACGCCTCTTATGGGCAGAATCCATCTGGCAGAAATCCGTGCCTTGAGCCCCACGTTGGGCACCACTCTGTTCCGACCTGCAGTACTTAGTTATTCGTGAAGATTGAGGAGGACTAAGCCTGAAAAGAAAAACAGGTGAGAGAGAGAGAAGGGAGGCTAGGCAAAGTCCCATCTAGGTCTCACTTTATTTTTTATACACGTTTGCTTTTAAAGAAAAAGGAATGTAAAGGGGAGGGGAAAGGAGGCACATGGCCCCCTCCCAATTGCCAGACCATCTGATGTCAATTTTTTATGGTCGTTCTATTTTCAGGAGGTGGGAAGGACAGTTTAGTCTTGAGGAAACACAACTAGTTCTCTGAAGGTCACTAGGGTCAGATTCCCAGGAATGCTGCCTGGCTCCAGGCATCTCCAGCTTATCTTGTGCAAACACAACTGGTTCTCAGAAAGCCTCAGATTCTCAAGGACAGTGTGGAGGCTCAGGAAAATTCCAAGGGAAGGTGTTAGGGCCTAACTCCTAACAAATGGCTATTTAGTAAAATAGATATTCAAATATGCAGCTTTAATTAGCAATTATGTTGTTTTAAGACCTGATAATTTCTGTATACTTATTCATAATTCTATAAGAAAAATTACAACTCTTAATTGATATAATATCTCTTACCACTGACCAAATGTGGATGACATGTAATTTTCTCTCTTGTATTACGATACAGGGAAAATCTCATGATTTGCTATTTGAAAATAATGAACAAGATAATGTAATAATATTAGAGAGTCAGGGAGAATTAATAATGAATCAGTTATGAACGACCAATCTGCACATACATTATAAATCTGGGCAGAATATCCAGCCAATACTCACAGTTTTGTTCATGATTTAGTCTCTGGCAGCCCCCAAAGGTTTGCTTAGTTTTTATTTTGGTATGTGTACTGGCTATTTTTGTGTGTCAAGTTGACACAAGCTGGAGTCATCACAAAGGAGCTTCAGTTTAGAAAAGGCTTGTAAAAGACCCAGGTGTAAGGCATTTTCTCAATTAGGGATCAAGGGTGGAGTGCCCCTTGTGGATGTTACCATCTGTAGGGAGGTAGTCTTGGGGTCTATAACAAAGCAAGCAAGCAAGACAGTAAGGAACATTCCTCCATGGCCCCTGCATCAGCTACTGCTTCCTGACCTGCTTGAGTTCCAGTCCTGACTTCCTTTCATGATGAACAGCAGCTTTGAAGTTTAAGCTCAGTAAACCATTTCCTCCACCAACTTTCACCTTGGTCATGATGATTGTGCAGGAATAGAAACCCTGACTAAGGCAGTAAGTTTCTACATTTTGTTTTGTTTTTTGTTGTGTTTTGTATAGTTTTACTGTTTTTATCTTGTTATTTTTTTTAATTGAACATAGATTTTTTTATGTAATATTTCTGAATACAGTTTGGTTTTCAACTATTTTGTTAGTTCCTACTCATGTCTGCATGTATCTGGATAATTCACATGCATTCTGCTTTATCCATATGAACAAATAAAGGAATTATAACAAAGTAAAATAGGGTAAAATTTAAATATAATAATAATAATAATAGTAATAATAATAATAACAATAATAAACTGTTGCAGTATTAGTCTCATCTGCTCTAATCTCCCTGACAGTGGTGACAGCATGAATTCTTCATGACCTAACACAAAGCTCTGCATTCTTGAATAAAACATACAGACAGACAGAGAGAGACAGAGAGACAGAGAAAGACACAGAAAGAGAGAGAGAGAGAGAGAGAGAGAGAGAGAGAGAGAGGGAGAGACTTATATTTAATATATTTAATCAGATCAATGGCTGGGCCACTCTCACCCTTGCAATTTGTTAACTTGCTCCTATGATACTGTTTGATTTTGCTTCATTATCTTCATTCCATCTTTGCTACCCCAAACACCCTTGGTAGCCCCCTTTCATGTCTCTTACAAGAATGGTATAAATCTCTTTCTGCAGACCTCTAGCCTTCATCTTTTCCTTTTCTCAGCATGACAATTCTTCTTCCCTGTCCATTTGCCCAAGGATCCTAAAGTTCTGCCATTGTCTTCCTGTCCATCCATAGGACACCAGCCACTTTACCTACTAATAAGAACTAGCTGGAGGCAGGTACCTTCAGTGTCTCCCATCTAAGATTCTCATGCAGTTTGGGGAACCTGTAATGCAAGCATTGAACCAAATCTACAAGAAATGGAAAAAGAGAGTTTAAAGAAAAAGGAGAAAAACTCATACAGGTAATGAAATACACATTTCCATACACAAACATAATAAAACACAAAACTGGCGGAGATGTTAAAATGTCAACGGATATTTAAGGTGATGAAAATTGCTTGACTAAACAATGTGAGACCAAGAATATCCAAAGATGCAATTAAGATAGATTTGTGTTGGGCATCTCCTACAGTGCATATGGCCTATCATTAAATGTAGTTTGTTTTCACTGTGAGAATCCCTTAAAGAAAACAAATATTTCATTTGCAAATAGTTATCTAGTGGGAGAGTTCCTAATTATGAAAGAAATCATTTGTCCACTTTCCACTTCATTCATAATACCCAATCTGGTGCAGACTCATGGATATCTTGTGTGTGCAGCTACAGCCACTGTTTGTTCATATGTCCTTCTCTTCATCTGTGTTTAGATCTTCTTTCCAGGATATTATCTATTTCCTCTTTTCATCATTTTTTTAAAATTTCCAGATGCTTCGGGTCAGGAAGTTGATGGAGACCTCCCACCATTTGTATTAGTTAGCGTTTAACTGCTCTGAACAGACATGACCAATGCAAGTCTTGTAACGTTTAATTGAGGCTGGCTTCCAGTTTCAGTTGTTCAGTCCAGTATCATCAAGGCAGGAGAATGACAACATCCAAGCAAGCATGGTGCAAGAGGAACTGAGAGATCTATGTCATCATCTGGAGGCTGGTGGTTTCCAGGTAGCTATGATTAGGTCCTTAAATCCCATACCCACTGTGACACACCTACTCTGACAAGGCCACACCTAGTCCAACATGTCCCCTCCAAATAGTGCCACTCCGTGGACCAAGCATACACAAACCATTACAGTGTTCAAAGGTCTCTCATTCTTCCTTTTTAAATTTTATTGATTCTTTGTGAGTGTCACATTATGCATCCTTGTTCCACTCATCTCCCCATCCCCTATATCTTCCTTTCCCACTTTCAACTCCCTCCCCCCCCAAGACACATAAAATTAAACAAAATAAAACAAACTGGAAAAAACAAACAAAAATGAAGAACAGAAACATTTCATCTTGGAAGCAGTAGTTTGTTAAAGTATGACCCACAGTATAACTCTGTCTCCATATCTTTATTTGCAAATGTTTATTGCAATGATTCATTGGTCTGTATAAAGTACTTTGGCTTCTGTGACACAAGGTATATTGGATCCTCAAATGTCCTCCTTGCAATTATCCTGTTGTCCAGGGTCATAATGATCTTGCAGCTTTGGATGCACCTCAATATTTTGCAGATGATACAGATTTTGAAGTGGGCAAACTGAGAAACTTGTATCTTTGGTCTGTATTACAGCTAAAACGGCCAGTGCATGAAATCTTCCTTATGCACTCCACTAACACAAAGCTCCCAATGCAGCAAAGGGTAGCCATCCAATGCTGCAAATCCACAGGAAGCAAGGTCAGTTCAGTGGTTCTCATGCAATGGGGCATGGCTCAGCACATCTTTGACTCAAGGGCTATCTTCATGCTGCTGCTCAGTCAAGGCACAGGACACACAGTTCCATGTTCTGTAGTCTTTGAAGAACAGAGCCAGATCTCCTGGTTTCCTAGCCTTGGGACTGCTTCCAAGATGAAATGTTACTTTGCCTTCACCATGAGGTCAACTGCCCTTTGTTTCCCATATGAAGGTTAGGGCCAAGTCTTTTGATTGCTGTAGAAGGTAAGGAGTAATGTCTAGCTCACCAATTCTCATTCCCATGGATACAGTCCTTCCAACTATTGCAGATGATAAGGCAGGGTGAAGGATATCACTCCAGAACAGACACCACCTCACTGCAGACTAGTGGTGGGTCCAGCTGCTCATGCATTTAGGGAGACTAAAATGAACCTTCTACACCAGGGCCACTTCTCTTGTGTTGCCCAGGCATGGTGCTAGACCTGTTCTCCCAATTGCTACAGTCAGTGACAAACAAGTGATAAAGCTCTTCCACTCTCATGACCCTAGGACCAGCTCTCGTTTCTCATGCAGGCAATGGTAAAAACGCACTTTGTTTTTAGTTGTGATTTTATATCAGTCAGGGTAAGTGCAGATATCAGTCTTTCCTTCCTCCTAGTTTAGTTTGATTGCTGAATTAGTAGCCATAGCAGTTTTAAGCCTAGAACACATAAATATCTAAACTAATTTAGTGTATCTGGTTTATGTTCAGGTATTTAATCCCCTTTGACTTGAGATTTCTCAAAGGTGATAAATATGGAACTATTTGCATTCTTCTACAAGCAGACATCCAGTTAAACCAGCACCATTTGTTCAGGATCATTTATTGTCCATCCACCAAATGGCTTGTGTGGGATGGACCTATTATTCTACATATATGCAAAAGTTATAGTTTGTTCTTCATGTGGGAAGCCTAACTTAAGGAGAACTTGCTATTTCTGAATTTTTCACCTGCCTTTGGATTATTTCTCCTTAACTGGGCCAATTTGAATACACTCAATAGGAGAAGATTCAACTGGTACAACTGCAGCTTATCATGCTAAGGAGTGTTGATATATATAGGAGACATCACCTTCTTTGGGAAAGAGAGGGCATATGGGTAAAAACCATATAAGAGGCAAGGACTGGGAAGAGAACAATGTGATCTTGCACTCAACGTGCAAAGTAAATAAACATACTAATTAATTCTTAAAATAAAACACTGTAAAGTGAAAGAGAAGGAAGAAAAAGACTTGACTTCTATGAGACCAAACAATCCAGATAGGAATGATGCTTGCCACTAGGCACGGGAAGGGCACAGATTCACATAACACTGCCTATAAGCAAGCAGAACTGTACAAAACAAGGAACAGTAGAAACCTGCAGATTGCCATGCTCCAAACAGACATGCTCTCTTGTGCATAGCACATCTGGGCCACAGAAATTCATTTGCTACCACTCTAGGCCATATGGACACACAATTTCAACCAGGTGTCTGTCATTCACAGGACCACCTTCCAGCAGGCACCACCACAAAATATGAGTTTGAGGTGTATTTGTAACACTCACAAGTGTACATAGTGAATATGTGGAGGGAATGTGGCAGCTTAAGTGTACTCACTCTCCTCAAAATCATTTCAAGATAAGTCTTGACACTATGCTATGTTTTGCATGTCCGGCTGGGAGATTTCTGAAAGTCCTCAGCGTGCAGATGCAATTATGTCATGATTCATTCACCACAAGCTGGATTGAGAAGAGATCAATGAAGACACAAACACCAGCTGCATTATAGCAGAGGATGGCCTTGTCAGGCATCAGTGGGAGGAGAGGTTTTTGGTCCTTTGAAGGCTCAATAGATGCCCCAGTGTAGGGGAATTGAGGGCAGGGAGCTGAGAATGTTTGGCTAGCTGGTGGAATATTCTCATAGAAGCAGGGGAAGATGATATGCAATAATGTGTTTTCTGGAGGGGAGGACACCAGGACAGGGGATAACATTTGAAATGCAAATAAAATAATATCTAAAAATAAAGAAAAGGAATAATTATTATGAGAGCCTGCGCCTGTAATGATCTCATCTCTTCCTCCTGTTGAGATTCCAATTAGGAGACATGTTTGCATCAACTAAACTTTCCTTAACTGAAATCTATGGACTAAAACTGAGAATTATTTTTCACTTATCTATAAATCTTCCTTCCAAAAGATTTAGCTATACATTTAATTGTAATGAATTTCTACTCTGTGATTACCAATTTCTAAATTTCAAAAACATGTCAAGTGTTGCATGAAAGCAAAGAAGTACTCAACATATAACAAATAGATAAAGGGACAAAATAAAAGTATAACATTTTTGTTTCATGGTCACAGGACATTCAATCTAATAAGATATAAGGATTCATCATAAACCAGAATTGCTTTGATAACTCTCTGTGACACAAAAATATCAAAGATACAAGCTGGTTCCTCCACAGACTGAAATCCCTGAGCAAACATAAAGCAGGTTTTTACTTTATTGTAATCATCTCATTTAGATTAGATTCAGTCTAAAAATCTTACTATTTTATTTATATGTGTCTTAATTTTAAATTGGCCAACTGTTAGTACTAGCTAAAATTTAATTCCACTGTTATTTAAATTATTTTAGTACTTTTTCCTTACATTACCCTACCTATCAAAGCATTTTTCTATTTATGTTTTTATTTAATTATTTCAATAATTTATTAAAAGGCAAAACTGTATTAAAAAGTGTCTTTTACATATGTGTAAAAACAATGTATCAATGGTCTAGAAAATTTTACAGTTTGCATGGAATTCAGTATATTAAAAAATCTCTGGATTTAGATATTGATTCACATTTTGTTGAGCTTTTTAAAATGTTTTTGATAATCTGAATTTTGTAGAGCCTCATGATTGCATAGAATTATTCCATAGCTATTTGCAAAATTTTAAAAGATTTCCAAAGGTTTCAGGTGAGGTATCTATTGGAAGATTTGTGTAAAAGTACCAGGGTTTGAAAATTATACATACATCTGACAATGTATCCAAATTCAAATATATGGGTAAATGCCGTTGGTAAATTACCTTGTACATTTTGCAAGATCAAGTGTCCAGTGTTGGAGACCTTTTCATCCTTAACTTTGCAATTTTTGCCTGGAGGAAATAGCTGTTACAATTTTTAAAAGACAATAACAAATCCCTAATACTATATATTATTATTTCCATCAAATGTTGTGATTAGTTACTTAAGCATGAAATAATCTATTCAAGAAACTATATGAAATGTGATATTTGTTTCAAAATTAAGTCCTACAAGTGCATTACTCAAGTAAAATATTTTTGTAAGATTTATAATTAGATTTATATGCATAGCATATGTGTTATTTGCATTTGGCCTCATTTTTAAACACAAGTAAAAATAATACAATATTAATCAGTTACTAGTCAATATATAATTTTGTCTTTTTCATAAGAAGTATATTGAATCTTACATGGTGAAATTAAACTAATTCACAGTTGTGCACCCTGTCTGCATTTTAAGCTAAGAAACATTTGTTCCAGAATTTGCAAATATGACAGGTTCCATGTTTTTTAGAGCATGGTTCAATTTTTGTGTATGAACAGAATAATGAACAGTAGGACAGCAAATTAAGTGACTGACTCTCACAATAGCACCTAAGATGTATTATACAAGATCGCTAAAAGCCCCATCTTTCATCAAACTAGCTGCTTGGTGTGGAATGCGCTACATTTTTCACAGTGAAGATTAGAAGATGATTTTATGGATAGGTCAACTACATATTACTTCTGTCATAATATTTTTATGTCCCTTCATAAATATGAATACTTATACAAATTACCTGTCACTTCTTCTTATAACTCATTGTTCCAAATTTTGTTCCATTTCCAAAACTGTAATTAGATATCAGTAATGAACAACATAATGTGGGAACAAGATACAGATATATAACCATGGAAATGATTTTAAGCAGCCTTTAATCTATAACACATAAAATTTGAATTGGTAATGTTTAAAAATTTTAATTCACATTCACCAGATGTAATGTTTTAATTTATGCCTCCACTTTTAAAAAACCTTTTTATACATATGGAAATGCTATCACTTTTAAATAAAATGTAAAATGCATATGTGGAGATCAAATAAATATCCTCAGGAAATGCAGCAGAAAAGTCCATCATATACTCATTTCAATATTCAGGCATGCTCTCTATTGATAGAAATTACCAAATGCAGTGTCCTCATGAAAAACGAAGGTCATCCTGAGCATATCTATGTGAAAATCATGTGATAGTCAAAAAAACAAATGTAATCATCAGGAGAATCTTTATATTTGGTTTCAAATTCTGTAATCAATAACTATTTAATATTCGACATGAGAATGGTAAAAGCAAAAGTACATTATACAGAATATTTTATATAATTTGAAATTTTATAATAATATATTCCAATAGGAGCTATTTTGGATGATTTTCTTTTTTGAATAATATTCCATAGCTACTATTTACCTTGTAATGACTATCAATGCAGGGATTCTCCTGAGTTTTGGTCTTTCGATGTACTTTAATCATAGTTTTGGATCACTGATATGCTCTTCATGAAAACTTGGCTTTTATTCTCAGATTATTTTTCCTATAATATTTAAATTATTATGCTAAATGCAGAATCACTGTATTTCATCATTCACTTACATAACAGTATGCCACACAATCAGTTCTCATTAGAGTATATATCATATGTCAGAGACTCTCAGAAACAATTTGATTCATCAAAATAAATCCAAAATATTTTTTAATGCTTCGTTGTTTATGTTTTCATAATTTAGAACAATACACGATTTAGCACAGGGAACCATGAAGTTGGAGTTAGCTTGGCTTCATGGCCTTGAGAGTCATGGGTCCTAAATTTCTCAGTTTAGAGTCTGTGGCTCCTGGTGTACAATGCATCTCATGTTCATCAGAGATTGAAGTAGTTCTTCAACACTTACATGTGCAGGTTTCCTTGTGACCCTCTCGAAACAAAAGTAACATGGAAGTGTGACAGGACAATTGGTTTAAATTAAGGACAATTAATCCTGTGTACCATCTCTAAGGAGAAAAACCATTTTATCCTGGCAAGTCCAACTGAATTGATCCTAAAAACCACCATTATATTCTTTTTCATATCAAGGTAGGGAATGTCTCATTGCTCTCAAGAAACTTGTCACAGTCTGAGTCTTGTTGTGGATTCTCAAACCTGGCATTATTCAATTCCTTGTACCCTTATTAGGATTGCTTGATTCAGTATGTAAGTATGGGTGCTCACATCACTACAAATAGTACAAATATTTCCTGATTTTGTTGAAAACAAATTGCAAAAATTGCAAAAAAAAAAAAAAGATGTTACTCAATTGTGTGGAACAGAATGTTTTGTTATAAAATCTTAAGAAGGAAGTGGATTTTCATTTTGGAGTAGAGGACTTTAGTTTTCCATATTTCAATTTTTAACTAGAATAAAATTATATTAATTCCCTGTATATTATTCTCAGGCTTCTTCAAGTTGTCCACACTGAAGCCTATCTAACAACCCCTCTGAATTTGATGGTCTTCTGTTTATGCTGCTTGTGTGTATATGGTTTAAAGGCTGACGATGTGGCATGAA
The DNA here is from genome assembly GCA_019843965.1 of Rhynchomys soricoides. Classification (NCBI taxonomy): domain Eukaryota; kingdom Metazoa; phylum Chordata; class Mammalia; order Rodentia; family Muridae; genus Rhynchomys; species Rhynchomys soricoides. The sequence goes on from JADRCH010007113.1 coordinate 161,168, forward strand.
ACAACAAATAATTGTAATAATTTGCAACAGTTCTATATGAAATTATGCCTGCTGTAAAAATGGAACAGACCTTCAGGTCTTGAATTTTAATTGAGAACACACACAGCCTTTATATTTTAAGAAGCACAACAGTTGGGAAACTACATATCTTCCATGCTGCTAATGTTTACATCCTGCAAATAACTCCATGTTTCTACTCAATATTATCTGTTACACTTAGGTACTCTTGATCCAATTGAGCACAATTCTGGGCCACACTTTCCCTGCTGATTTTTATGACAGTTTTGCCTGTCTGTCCTGCATTTTTCTCAATCATGTTGTTTCATTTGTCTTCCTTCTTCCTTGCTGTCACACGTCCAGGAATCCTAAATCCTGCCTCTGTCTCTCTTGTCCAACTATTGGCTGCTGGCATCTTGATTTACCCATTAAATTACCATCAGACAGGAAAGCTGATTTAGGGACCCAATTAACATTAGTATATGAATGTTTATGTATGTAATATTCTGAGTATGCTGCTTGTATGTGTATATGGAATAACACAGACAATAAATGTAATATCATCTGTGAGACAGTTATATATTATATTCTCTAAAACTGGAACAGACCTTCTGGTGTTGAATCTTGAATGAGAAGAATATTAAGCTATGACATCATCCCTATACTTCCTTCTGTACAACATAAAACTATACATGTGTATTACATTTCAATATAATGGGTGGAACGTTGTGAGATGCATGAACACATTGTAGATATCTCTAGTTACGCCCGGCTTTTGTACATAGTTTTATGGTCAAGAGTCTTATTTCCAACAGTGAACTCAAAATTCAGGTTAATATAATTGGTAATATTTACATCAATAGTTTGTCTGTTCATTTTTTAGAGCAGGGATAAATTTGATCACAGTCTTCCATTATACCACTCAACATAGTTTCTAGTACTAGGAAAAATAATGGACTCATCACATACAGAATGCAATGGACATACCATGCCTTGAGAACACAAATCATTATTGTGGAATGTCCCATAATCCATAATTATAATGTTTTTATTTTCTATGTCTTAATTGGGGCAACTGTACTAACACTAGCCACTTATCTACTAAAGGTGATTAATTCATCCTTAGATTTACAGGTCCAATACTTTCATATTACATACCAGATACACTGTACTTCTATATATGAGATACTGAACACTAGCATCAGTTAAGAAATGACTATTGTAAAATACTATTATCCCAAATTTAGTTTTTCTTAAAATGTTTCAAGTGTACAAATTTAAATGTGTTAGTGTTCCAGAAGGTTTATGTTTCTTACATGATTCTTTCTGATGATTGGATACCTATTCTGCTCATTGTAGAATGACTAATGGTCTAGTCTCTGATCAAAATTCCCACTGAAATAAATGTGGCTCACCTGATAGAGAAGTTGTTACCATTTCCTTGTAATTAGTTGAAAATTTGTCATACATGAGTATCATAGCACTCCCATTCTCTCCAAATTATTTTATAACATTCATATCCAAGTAGATGGTGAGGAACCTCCTTGAAAGCATAAAGAGAAAGTCCAATAGTTCTGATGATATATCTAATCAATCACATGTTTTTAAAAGTGCATCTGCTCACCTCACTGGTTACATTCCCAGCATTTTCTTGTGAATGGAGAATTTCTTAATTGTATAAAATTATTATTTCAGAATAATTGAACTGATTGCTCAAAGGAGTAAATAAAATGGAATATTTTTTTTAAAGCAACAGTTTTTATCAGCTAGCTGTGTACTAATTTAGGAATATCATTAGTTAATATAACATGATAATGTAATAATTCAGTATTCACATTTCATTTGCCTTCATCCTCATATTCATTTCAAATTCTTTAGGAATTATTTTCTTGAACAATGAGACTGCAAGCTAAACTAATGTAAAAAGAACCATGCAACTTCTTATCTCATCCAATGTTGGGGGACATGATGATTCCCTAATTGGTTCTTCATTGTGTCAATAAAGAAATAAAATAATAAATAAAAAAATAAAACAATAAAGAGCCAATAGTTGAATGAACAGTAACGGTGTGACTTCTGGGTCTGAAGAGTAGGAGAGGAGATGCGGGTTAAAAGGAGGATTTTTCAGCCAGTCTTTGGAATGAGAAGCATTCAACAATCATGTAATGTCTTGGGGTAGGTAGAACCCACTGCCTTCTCTACCAGCTCTTTTCGGCTGGCTGATAAGGATAGGACATGAGATTCTGCACCCAGCTATTGTGTTATGTGGCAAGTTCTAAGATAATAAAATTGTCAATGTTTTTTTTCCATGGAGCAAAGTTGGGAGGAGGAAGTGGTAAACCAGGAAACTAAGCAAGCATTGGTGAAAAAAGCTAACAAGAACAAAAGAAATGCCAAAAGGAAATCAATGGAATGGGAACAGCAGCTTCCTGCTTTCCCAGGTTAGGGGTTGGTTCCTATCATTCTGAAGCTAAGCCTGGATGGGCTTGTTGAGTGATCACACCTCCCAGGAAAGGCACCAGCCTGGACATTACCAGAGGTAAACCTGGATAAACACACAAGTCATGAGTGGGAGCTGTGGCAGCCATAGCTTTCAGATGAACAAAACCTGAAGTGAGGACCCAGTCCCAGGAAAAGTTGCAAGCATGCTTTTAAAACTACATACAGTATCCTTGAATAGAGTCATCAGAACAGAAAAGTCAATATATGAAAACTACACTCTAAAGCAGTAAACCAAACAAATTGAGAATGATATCAAGAGACAGAAAGATCTTCCTTACTCATGGATTGGCAAAAATTAACATAGTAAAAATGGCCATCATACAAGTAGAAATCTACAAATTCAGTACAATTCCCATCAAAATTCCAACACAATTCTTCACAGATATTGAAAGAAAAATTCTCAACTTCCTATCGAAATGCAAAACCCAGGTTAGACAAAATGATAGTGAACAATAGCAGAAATTCTGGAGGTATCACCATCCCTTGTCTACAGCTGTACTACAGAATGATAACAATAACAACTGTATGAAACAGACCGATAGATCAATTAAATCAAATCAAAGACCCATAAATAAACTCATACACCTACAGGAACTTGTTTTTGACAAAGAAACCAAAACTACAAAATGAAACAGGAGAGTATCTTCAGAAGAGGTCATGTACTGACTGGATGTCTACATGTAGAAAAATATGAATAAATTCATATTTCTTTCACCAGACACAATTAAATCCAAATAAATCAAAGATATCAACTAAAACCAAATATGCTCAATCTAATAGAAGACAAACTAGGAAACAGACTTGAACACATCATCATGGGAAAAAATTTCCTGAGCAGAACACCACTGATGTATTTAAACTCAAACAATCCAGCTATACCCATCTGGACATATTCCCAAAAGATGCTCCAACCAAATACAAGGAAACATACTCCTCTATGGCCATAGAAGCCTTATTTGTAATAGTTCCCTTCGCTATCTCTTTTGGTTAATTTTTATAGAAACCTTATTTTAGATATTAGAGTGGCTACTCTGTTTTCTTGGAAAACTGTTTTCTGCCCCTTTATTCTGAGCTAATGTGTATCTTCATTGCTGAGGTATGTTTATTGTATGAAGCAGAGGATGGATCCTGATTTTGCTTCAATTCTGTAAGCCTTTGTCTTTTTAGTTGCTAATTGAGTCCATTGATGTTGGGAGATATTAATAACCAGGGATTGTTAATTTATGTTATTTTTATTTTGGTGTTGTTAGTGAGTGTGTGTGTGTGTGTGTGTGTGTGTGTGTGTGTGTGTTTGGTGTGTTGTATTTGGCTTGATTTTGTTGGTATGAAATTACTTCTGTGTTTTCTTTCATGTATCTATTTCTATCTATTTCTTGGATATAGTTTGTCTTTTAGGATTTTTTGAAGGGGTGGATGTCGCTTGATATTGTTTAAATTATAATTGGACTAGGAATGTCATGTATTATTCAACAATATTGATTGAGAATTTTGGTGGATATAGTGGTCTCCATTGGTAACTGATGGTTTTTTTTTTTTAATGGTTTCAATATATCTATCTTTGCATTTCTACCCACCTATCCCTTATCACTTTTAATATTCTTCCTTTGTTTTATAGAGTTTACGTTTGGTCATTTTTTGATAAGAGGATTTTCTTTCTGGCCTAGAAAAATGGGTATTCAATAAGCTTCTACCGTGTTTATAGGCATCTTATTCTTTAGGATAGGAAAAGTTTTCTTCTTTGGTTTTTTGAGAATATTTTGGGCCTTAGAGCATAGGAAATTCTCTGCACACTTTTTAAAATCTGTTTAATTGCATTTTCCTATATTGTGTTAAGGGAATTTTTTGATTTCTCTTTAAAGACTTCTACCAATATGATGGTATTTTCTTATAATTCTTTGGGGGTGACTTATTGGTTTTCCCTTTAAATGTCTCTATATTATAAGATTGAGTTTAAGGTCATTTCCTTGTGCTCAGGTTGTTTTAGGATATCTAGAAGTTACTGTATTGGAAAGTATGTGCTTTGAAGGCATCATTTTGTCTGGGGTTTTATTGCTTGTGTACTTACAAGGGCATTTAGTGTTCTGGATGGCATTGTTCCCTGGATATTCCTGTTGTAGATATTAGTATAGATAAAGATTCTGGTGTGACTGCCCTCTGATGGTTACCTTCGGCTCTATGGTTCTGAATCAGAAGGTATTCTTAGCTCATGATTTACTGGTCATATGAAGGTGGCAAAGAGTTGACAGGTGAATGGAGGTCTAGCATGGAAATCAGGCTCAAGGATTCTGGGTGTGCCCCAGAGGACTCAATGAGCGGTGGAGATTGGTGGGGAAAGAGATATTAACCCACATTATTCAGGGTCCACAGGTCTGTTGGAGATGGGTGGACAGTTGGCAGGAGAATGGAGTGTACAGGGAAAGTCAAAAAGCTCTGGTCAGGTTGGGTGCCAGATTAATCAAGGTGGGAATGACATTCCATTTCTTCCTTCCTTTCTTCTTTCCTTCATTTCTTCCTTTCTTTCTTTCTTTCTTCTTTTAAACCTTTCTTGATTTGACCCCACTCACTCTGGCCAATGATATACTTATTTATTTTATGTAAGTCCACTGTAGTTGTCTTCAGACACATCAGTAAAAGGGCATCAGATATCATTACAGATGGTTATGAGAAACTGATGATTTGCTAGGATTTGAACTCAGGACCTCCGAAAGAGTAGTCAGGGCTCTAAACCAATGAGTAATCTCTCCAGGCCAACATGACATTTCTTACAGATTATGAATTTCCTATGGCCCAAATAATAACATAACATACCAACATAAATAGTAAAATTTGAACCTCACTCTCAATGTAATGACATAGCAGAAGACAGAAGTTTACAGTCTCATATTGTCCTTTAAAGTTAAATAATTATTTTTCTTGTATATTCTTACAATCAACATTAGCTGAACCTTCCCTGACTGAAATGTCATAGAGGAAGCATAGTCATGTCAGTGAAAGTCCTGGATTTTGGTCAACCAATCATGTTGAACAAAAGCAATAAAGCTTCCAGAATGAAGAAAATTTATGTTGCATTTTGTCCAGAAAGGGAAATACATGAAATGCAGTATAATTAATGTTCTCTTCAACAAATTAGTTAGTGCTAATTTCTGAAGCAGTTGCAAATCAAGAAGTGGCAAAATGAAGAGTCTGTTGTTATCTGATGTAATTAACACTGTTGGTACTAAAGTGTTACCTCCTTCAGAGGTAGAACAGGCAGATTTATTTGTGTGTGTGTGTGTGTGTGTGTGTGTGAGGGTGTGTGTGTGAGAGAGAGAGAAAGAGACAGAGAGAGAGACAGTGAGAGAGACAGTGAGAGAGACAATGACAGAGAGAGACAGACACAGAGAGAGAGAGAGAGAGAGAGAGAGAGAGAGAGAGAGTTGTCAAAGAGAGTTTCCAGTCACCTAGGGCAATTTAGTAGGCATGTTGCTTCACTCATATATGTATTAAGTTTCTACCACTCCTTTCCTGGTCTGAAATTGTACATATCTACAATAATACCTGGTTGTTCAATTTAATTCAGCGTTATGAACGCAACGATTTATGCACTCATAAATTACCTATTTAGATAAAACTATTTCCCATATTAATATATATTTTACATAGACTAAATTTTATATTCCCCATTTAATGTTGTTTACAATATTTGAATTGGTATTACAATACAGTCTATATTTATAATTGTTATATTCACAGTAATTTTACCCATCAGAAGAAACAGTTTTAAAATCTTCTGGTTTTAAATTTGCTTTATGTTGTAATTAAAAATTACAGTTATATGTTTGTGCATTAATAATTTTATATATAAATCTCATTGATAACATTTTTACAGTTTTAAAAATGGACATAGTATATACATAATAATAATATACACAATATACACTATATATAATATAAACAAGTTAATATGAATTCATTTTTTTCCCAAATCAAAATGAATCATAAGTCAGAATATCTGTTTCACTTAGTGTAATCCAGCAGAATGCTGTCTGTATCAATCTTTTACATTGGATTGACTTAAAACACAACTGTAGATTTTAAAATACATAGCTTCAAAGGTATTATAAAATTCACTTAAATGAGGGCAGTTTTCAATGTCCAATATGAAAAATCATATGTTATATTAAAGATGCAGTGAATAAAATTTAATATCTAGCAAATATTCAAGTAGTGTGAAATATGACTGTGCATGTCTCTGCCATTTGCAATCACCATCGTATGTCAAACATTTTGATGAAAGTTTCCAATTATAAAGGTCAGTCACTAGAGTGTCCTTGTTTATATCTCATGCTTGAGTGTAGGGATATTGGAGACATTTGTACAATTTATTGACTCTATATTAGTGTTTCTTTGTCTCTAAAAGGAAGCAATCTAGCCATTCCTGTTCCCTTATATTTGGCAGTAGTCTAATTTTGCCCAATAGACATTGTAGCCAGAACTTGGATGTTAGGACAAACAGTAGTAAAGAGCATTTCTAGAGGAATTGTAATGGACTGAATCTTACATTTAAAGTGATATTCAATTATTAAAAATGTTGAAAACTTTCTGGAGTGATTGTGATATTTCATTTTTCAACTGATATTATGCCTCAAAAAATGACTATGTTTATGATGAAATGTCCATATTTATAATGATTGAGATTTGTCATCTATACCTATATGAGTACTGATGTCACACTAAAGTCCATCATCATGAATCAGATATTTTTGGAAAAATTTTGAATGAAAAGAAGATAATATAGAAAAAATGAAAAATTTGAAGACATTTATTGAAAAATGACTGATAAAATGAAGATAAATATACAAAAAATATGAAAAGATTTTTAAAAGGCCAAATTTATTGATTTAAATGAAGACAAATATAGTAAACATTTATGAAAAATAAGATACTTTTGGCCAGCCTGTGCTCTTCTACTTCTCTTCCCTTCCCTTCTCTTCTCTTCTCTTCTCTTCTTTTCTCTCTCTCTCTCTCTCTCTCTCTCTCTCTCTCTCTCTCCCACCTTCCTCTGTCTCTACTACCCTATCAGCTCCCCTCACCATGCCCTGAATAAAATGTATTCTGTACTATACCATAAAATGTATTCTGTACTATACCAACCTGTGTCTGGTCCCTCAGGGGGAAGAAATACCTCATCATGGGCCCACAAAGGCATCTCCATCTCCCACACCTGAGAACACTTCCACCAAACATGTTCCTACACTCCTTCCCTTTTTATAAAACACAACTGGAGCAGACATGGAACAAACTCAGAGACATCTCCTATGACAGAATCTTCGCAGTCAAAATAGCAATGGCCCTGATAAGAGTATTTAATCTTCCCTCTGAAATTTCACAGGCCAGGCCTCCAATTTCTTAACTGTCTCAACATTATCTTCCCAACTCCTACATAACACTGCACAAAGCCCTTAAAACTGAATGGATCTTCTAACTCAGAGTCTCAAAATCCTACCACAGTCCTCCCCAAAACATAATCAGGTTGTCACAGGAATACCCCACTATGCTGGTACCAATTGGTCTTACTCAGTGTTTCTATTCCTGCACAAACATCATCACCAAGATGCAAGTTAGGGAGGAAAGGGTTTATTGAGCTTACACCTCCATGCTGCTGTTCATCATGAAAGGAAATCAGGACTGGATCTCAAGCAGGTCAAGGAGCAGGAGCTGATGCAGAGGCCAAGAAGGAATGCTGCTTACTGGCTTGCTTCTCCTGACTTGCTCAGCCTTCTTTCTTATAGAACCCAAGACTAACAGTCCACAGATTGTACCACTCACGAGGGGCCCTTCCCCCTTAATCACAAATTGAGAAAATGCCTTATCCCTTTATCTCATGAAGGCATCTTCTCAACTGAAACTCCTTTCTTTGTGATAAATCCAGCTTGTGCCAAGTTGACACACAAAACTAGCCAGTACACAGATCATATATAATAAGCACAATCATGGGAATCATGGGACATATGTTTTAGACACCATCATGGGCTCATGGAATATCAGTTAAAGGGGACAATATTGTGTCCTGGGCCATATAGAATAGACATGATCATGATCTTCTGGAAGGAATGTATAATAGGCTCCATTAAACTATTCTGGATCATAGAAAATAGTTGCCATCATGGAGTCATGCCTTGAAGGATGGAAATCCTGTGCATAGTGGACAATCAGAGTGACACACAGAGATGAATAAAATAAGTAATTTAATTTAACATTAGTTTAAATGAAATTAATTTAATAGTAATTTAACATGTATTGAAATGAAATTAGTTTAACAGTAATCTAATTTAACATTCATTTAAAATTCATTTAAATAAAATTAACTTAATATTAATTTAGTTTCAATGATACACATTTTAAGACTTATATCCACTGGTGCTTGTGTGCCTGCATGATTGCAACAGATTCACTGGCACTGGAAGTACAGACAAGTGTCAGCTCCAATGTGTGCTGGAAATTGGAGCCAGGTACTCAGGAAGAGCAGACAGAGCTCTAATCGCTGGTAAATCTCTCTGGTACCAAGATTTTTATTACTTTTTAAACATGCTGTACATAATATTAAGCTCTATGCATTTTATTTTATCTATGGAGTCTTCCTGTTTGTTCTTAGGCCCTACCTGAGAAGTAATGGCCACTGTGTTCTTCTTCCCCATGCAGATGCCATCAGTCCTCTATGAGTAAGCTGGTGAGTAAAGTTGAGCACATCCAGATAGAACCTGGCAGGGTCATTTGAAAATATTGAATTTGATCCTGCAGTCTTCTTCACACTACAAAGAAGGGTGACTTCTCCCTAGCAGAGATGGGGCACTGCATAGTAGGACTCGAATGTATTCCAATAGACGGTGGTAAAATAGGTCAGTGCACTTCAAGGTTCCCATAATGCAGCGTGCCATCCCTCACCAATTGTTAATTAAGATAGTGTGCTGCAGGGTTTTTTATCATGCACTTTTTCTCCTTCACCATCTGTCAATCGAGATCATGAACTGCAGGGATCCCACAATGCCCTGAACTTCCTAAACAAACTGTCAAACATGATAGTGCACTGGAGGGTTTCCCAGAGTGTGTATGTTATATATATATATATATATATATATATATATATATATATATATATACTTATTTTAGATACACATGACATATTTCAAAATATAGACATATGTTATATAGTATATACAGTTGCAGTGTGTCTATGTTCTTAGCTGCTGTGCTGTCTCTCTAGCGATATGTTTAAAAAGGATTCATTTATTTTTATGTACCTTGGTGTCTTGAGAGTATAAGTGTCTCTATGAGGGCATCTGATCCTCTGTAACTCTATTTATAAGTAGGAGTGAGCAGCACTGTGGCTACTGGGAATTGAAGCCAGGTCTTCTGTCTAAGACCACATTGTGGGCTCAGTTCTGTGCCAGGGTCTGGAGATACAAAGTCCAGTCCTCCAGCCTGCAAGACAACTTGTCAGCCACTGAGCCATGCTCCCAGCTCCAAAATCTCAAATATACCTCATCCTACTGTTTTCTATGTATGCATAGGTGTGGAACTGCAGAAGTTACTCAGGTGCTCAGGGATGAATGGAAAAAATATTTTATTTTATTTTAATTTATTTTTCACACCCACTACTCACACACATTGATATACATCGATATACATTATAATAACGGTTGTACAAATGTATTCTATACATTAAATACATGAATTAACCAGTGAGTTGACGTACATTAATCATCACATACATTGACTGCACGTGTGAATATATATACGTGTATATATATATTTTGTTTTTATATGCATTGTTTGCACACATTAATAAACATCAAGACACATCAATATACACTGTTATATACATTAATGCACATCGATTCAAATTAATTATTAAATATGTGAATAACATGTGTCCATGCACACAGATATGCATTTAACTACGATGTATGTAATTATTCTATGTATAGATTGTTTTCCACCACCACCCCCCACACACCCACTTCAATGCTGGCTTGAAAGTGTTAGAAATGGTCTCCATTAGCCCTTTACCATCACTGCTTCCAAGGATAAGTTAAAATAAACAAACACCGAGGTCCCCATTTTCTTAAAGACTTTCTAGCTTCCTATGGGTTCTTACATGAAGGTGCCTTTCTCACAGGGCACAAAAATGATGACTCCTACTATGCTCGCACCTCCTGACATTTACAGTGGGGGATCCATGAAAAAGGAGCACATGCCACGCATCTTCATTCCTTGTAAGGATCTCATGGCCCATCTGGTATGTGAGTTAATTTTGGGTGAAGACCAAGAAAGTTTCAACCCAAAAACTTTGGGTTGAAGAGTCAGTTTTTATGTCTCTCCAGGAATGTTATGCACTCTTCCTACACACCCTAAGTGTGAGCACTAAAAGAGTTGTTGTCAATGCAAGAGAGGAACATGGAAATGATTGAACTCAGATCTTCCTAAAGGCTAGTCAATCGCTCTGCCAACTGAGCCATAACCATACATGCTTTTTCTTTTTACTCATTTATTATTATTATTATTATTATTATTATTATTATTATTATTATTACTATTACTACTACTACTACTACTACTACTACTACTACTACTACTATGAGAAGACTCTCACTGAGTAACTCATAATGACGCATAATCTATCTTTACTTTATCTCTTTACTGCAGAACTGAAGGGCAACAACATCAGTCTAAAGGCTTTGTCTCTGGCTGGCTCCACTATTCCTGTCACCACTGCCAAACAACTTATCACATCTTGATATCTCTATTTTCTATCAGCAGTACATCACATGTGTATTTCGATGATTTGAAGAGTTATTCAAAGATTAATTGTCTGTTCTATCAACTCAGACATCGTTGGGAATATTTCAGCTAGGCAGCTGGATTCTCAGAGTGCATCCCCAATCTCTGGTTCCACATTGTGATCAGGCTGCAGACTCTTCCTGGCTGAGCCTCCATGCACTTGTCCTTGACATGGGTGCTTTCTGCATCCTGACAAAATTTCTCAGCAGTATTTTATTTCTACACTTGATGAATACAGGCATGTTTAGGAAGAAATAAAACCTCTGAGATGTGTTTGGAGAGTAAGGACTCAGGACCCTTGTGGGAAGTACTTACACATTTAGTACTCCAACCAATCATATAGTGAAATAGTTATTTGGCTTAAGAAGGATGAGGTGCTGAAAGAATTCATTTGTGTCCCAGGAATAAATCTGGGAAAGGGCAACATGACTTTCATTAAGCTCTGAGGAGAGCTAGTTACTATGGAGGCAATGGCACTTCTCTGTGACATCATAAGTCCCTTCCCTGGATATTCTGGTGTATCCTGGAGAGGCCTGGTATTCTTTGTGATGTCACCTGTGTTAAGCGACAACATCAATTCCTCCTGGGCCATTTGAGCAGTGTATTTACTGATGAAACCCAAACAAGTTGGCAACACTAAGCAGGTTACTAAGGAGAGGGAGAGAATGGCAAGCAGGGAAAGAACAGAGAGAGAAAGAAGGAAGCTTCTTCCAGTCTCAGTGGAAATCAGCAGGAAATATATGTTCCTGGGGAAGGCACGGAGATGGCTGGTCTGAAAATAGGGACCTTCCTCAAGGAGGTTTGTAAGATCTTGGTTTTTCAATCATATGGCAGATGAGCTAGATTCCTCAGAAAGGTTCTGGACTTCCCTATGTGTTCTGGTTCCTGATTATTAAAAATTCCAGGACATTGATTTATTCTATAGAGCAGCAGTTGCAAGACCAAACATATTGAGCTGAGACATTCTGGCTTTCACTCTCGCAGGGTGGGAGATTTTGAATGAGGAGAAAATGAAATCGTCAGAAAGCAGAAGAAGATGTGTTTGAAGCCCTCAGCAGGACATCATATCCCTTTTCCTCAGTGAATCCCTTTAAATGGAATGACAGTCTGACACTGGCAACAGGAAGAGAAATGTGTTCCTTGAGAAGTCCTCATGTCCTCAAGCTTTACAGCAAAACAATTCTGACCACCTCTCCCTGGCTGTGGGCTTCATTGATATCTGAGTCAAAAGGTGTGGGTCAAAGGTTTTTCTCTAGTTCAGTACAAAGCCTTTCAAGAACAGTGGACCATGATGGAGACTTGCTCCTTTTTGCCTACTCTGGGTGTCCTGCACTGTCCCTGAGTTGACTTGGTTAATCAAATGAGCATGTTCTGCTCCTTGCATTGTTTCCCGAATTACAGTCAGGAGCCTGGAGTTACCTAGCCAGAGATCTGGGCTCCTCCATAACCTCTGAGAGCTTGTGGACTATTCTCATTTTCTCCATGTTTCTGAAACCCACTGGCTTTTTATGCTACTCAGTCAAGTTGAATCCTGTTCAGATTTGAATAATACAGAGGATGCTCTCTACCTGGTTTTCTGAGACATGTTCTGGAGGAGGCAGAGGTTTCCAGCATTCTGGGATAGCAGAAACTCTTAAAAGAGAGGAGACAACTAAGATGCACTGAATTGTCCTCTCAAACTGGGGCCAAAAATTCTTTATGGTGTCTTTAGGTTGCAGGCATACACACTTTTTCACATAATTGTATAGGACTCATGCTGGCAGCTTTTTCAACCTATATGACTTGTCTCTATGCATGTGTTCTTGTGCTCATCTCAATACAGAGGTTGCTTAGCAGCTGCCATCACCCATAACTCTCTTTTTTAAGAAAGAGATGAAGAAAAGAGTGGAGAGGCTGACCACTCTGTTGCACCTGATGACTAGTGAGTTAAATGTTCTATGAGATTTCAGAATCCTCATCAATGAAGGCGTCTAGGACAATAGATATTCGTTCTTTCAAATGACTTGGTGATACTATTTGGTCCCCAATGTTACCCTCATCTTAATCTTGACTGCTAGGAGGCTGTAACTCCATGGTGTCCTCATGTTCAACTTCCTTTTCCTAAATTCTTCCTAGATGTTAACCTTGAAAACTGAGCAGAAGTGAGTTGGAGAAACAGTCTAGTTTGCTTCATTCAGATGATAATTGGAGCAAACAACTCAACGATTGACACAGCTGTGTGTGGGAGGTTGCAGCCTGCTCTAGGGAAGGTCCTGGCAGGCTGTAGTTTGAGTGAGATACTAGCTACTTTGTGTTTCTGGTGAGAATCTGTACTTGACTAGCAGATTATTATGTGCTGGAAGTCTCAAGAATGAACTTGATCTCACTTGGTCTACCTCAATGGGTGAGTCTAGGACTCATTACTCCTCCTATCTGGTCTTGTATTTATAAAAATACTGGCCTTTATATTTCTATTGTATTCTCTGTCTCTGATGTTCTCTCTCTCTCTCGCTCTCTCTTCTCTCTCTTGTCTATCTATCTATCCATCTGTCTATCTACATCTTTCCTTCTGTTCATGCTTCTGGGTGTCTTTGTCTCTGCATGCATGTTGAATATCTGTGCATGCATGTTTTCCTGAACATGCTCATATGCATATGTACCATAAGCACATGCATGCATACCAAAGTAACTGAGTATTCTTTGAGGTCTTGTTGCAAAATAACCCATTAGATTCTATAGTAGTGTCTGCATTTGGTCTCTTTATATGGGATGGAACCCCAGAAGGGGCAGTCTCTGGATAGCCTTTCCTTCAGTCTCTGTTCCACTCTTTTCCCCATTTTTCCTTTAGACAGGAGCCATAATGGGTCAAAAATTTGGAGATGGATGGGTGGTCCCATCCCTCAAACAGAGGTCATGCTTAACCTCTGGATATGGTCTCTATGGGCTCTCTCTCCACTTTATAGTTAATTCCAGCTAATGATATCCCTGTTGGCTTGTGGAAAGATAATGCTCTCCTGGTTATCTAGGACTTTCTAATGGCTACCCCCATTCTTCCATTCCCCAATACTACACATTTCTGTTCAATTTACTGACATCTGTAATCACCTCTGTCCTTCCATACCTGATCCTGTCCCTCTTTCCCACCCCCACCTTCTCTTACTTCCAACTCCTTCCAACCCTCTCCCTCTCCTGGTTATTTCTCCACTTCTAAGTAAGACTGAACCATCCTCACTTTGGTCTTTCTTCTTCTTGTGTTTCATATGGTCTGTGAGTTGTGTTGTGGGTATTCCAAACTATTTGCCTAGTATCCACTTATCAGCAAGTACATACGCAGTCTGTTCTTTTGTGAGTAGGATAACTCACTTGCTGAGGACAGCACACAATGACAAGGACAGTTTGTATTAGGCCAGGATGGGGACATCTCAGAAGCCCACCACAGTTCTTTGTTAAAAACAATTGTTCCCATTTTTCCTAACCTTAGCAATGGACTACAGCTGTATAGATTTCATGTCTGCCTGTCTACTTTCCAATTGGCCTTGGTGTGCATAATTATTCTATTATATCTGACTTCCCTAATTCTTTCTCTTTATGGTCTGGTGAATGCTGTGGACCTAGATATTCCTTGATGTAATGATTCTTAATAAAGTAAAAATTGAGGCCTAGGATTATGGCACACCACAGTCCTAATAGCACAGGTACATGCTATGTGTTCTCATCTTGGAAACAATGCAATAAACACACAAAGGACATTCAAGATTAATGTTTGACTTACAAAGAAATTTGAAGAAATTATTAGAAAATAAATTAGAGCCAACATTGGAACTCCAAAGAAAGGAAAGAAAGGCTATTCAAGTTAAGAAATAAGTCGTGCACAACATTTGAGCTTGGTTCCAGGATAAGAAAGTATGAAATACATAAAATTATCTACTAGTAAAACTGTGTCATAAAACTGGAGAGTCATTGAGTCTTAGGAGATTCATTGTGTGCAATGTTCAGAAGCAGAAACCTAGTGAAACTACTAAGATCAGAGCTAATTTGATTCCTTTGGCCACTGCCTGGCAGCTTTGCCCATGTCATTTGTTATTAGAGCTTCAGAAGAAAATGCAAGTAGCTGACCTCAGAGTTCTGAGCTCTGAAGTAAAATAAGTTAAATTTAATGTTCAAATAATAATAAGTTTGCAATTATTATTATGCAATTATTATTATTATTTTGGCTTCTTGCCTGGGAATAAAGAAACTTGAAAATTTCTTAGGTTTATTTGTTGAGCAAGAGAGAGTTATAGAGAGTGTGGAAAGAACCTGTAAAGAGTGAGTGATGAGAGAATGTGAAGAGTGAGTGAGGAGAGAATGTGAAGAGTGAATGATGAGAGAATGTTAAGAGTGAGTAAAGTGGGAATGTAAAGAGGATTGAAGGGAGAGTGAGGAGAGAATGAAAAGAGTGAGTGAAGAGAGAAAGTGAAGAGAGAGTGAGGAGTGGTGAAGATTAAGTGAGGAGAGAATGTGAGGTGGGCATGGAGAAGGTGTATGTGAGTGAAAGGAGAGTGTATGTGGTATGTGTGAGATATTTGTAAACAGTGTGTGTAAGAGTGAAAGGGGAACACAAAGAGGTGTGTAGGAGTGAGAGTTGGAGAAAAGCAAAGTTCACAGGATAAAGTCAGAGTGCCCAGAAGAATGCAGAGTGTGTGCATCCCCTCAAGCTGTGAGTGAATGTGTGTGTGACAGAAAGTGAGAGAGACAGAGAAAAATAGAAAGAGAGAGACAGACACAGACAGAGAGAGAGAGAGAAAGAGAGAGAGAGAGAGAGAGAGAGAGGAGAGAAACATTAAACCTTGAAAAATTGCTTGTCAGCTTGAACCAAAAATGTATTGTGTATATATTTCTTATGTATTTTTCAGATATACCTGCTTCAATTTGAGATCTCAGATCCTGTGCTGAGGGTGGACTCAGGCTCTCACTCAGGATGATACTTTTAATTCTACCCATTTACCTTGGAATTTCATATATTCATTGTTTTTAATAGCTGAGTAGTGTTTCATTGTGTAAATGTATCACATTTTCTTTATCCATCCTCTGTTGAGGGACATTTGGGTTGTTTCCAGCTTCTGGCTATTATAAATATTGGTGCTTGTAGAGCTTGTGTCCTTATTACATGTTGTAGCATTTTTTTGGGTACATGCTCAGGTGTGGAATAGGTGGGTCCTCATGTCATACTATGTACAACAATCTGAGGAACAAACAGACTGATTTCCAGATTGGTTGTACCAGCTTGCAATCCCACCAGCAATAGAGGAGTATTCCTTTTTCTCCACATCCTTGCCAACATCTGCTGTCACTTGACATTTTGACCTTAGCCATTCTGACTGGTGTGAGATGGAATCACAGGGTCATTTTGATTTGCATTTCCCTGATGACTGAGGATGTTGAACATTTCTTTAGGTGCTTCATGGCAATTCTATATTCTTCAGTTGAGTATTCGTTTAACTCTGTTCCCCATTTTTAATTTTGATTACTTGGTTTTCTGGAGTCTAACTTTCTGAGTTATTTGTTTATATTGAATATCATCTCTGTACTGGATGTAGGATAGCTAAAGATCTTTTCCCAATCTGTTGGTTGCTGTTTTGTTCTATTGTCAAGTTTTGGCCTTACAGAAGCTTTTCAGTTTCATGTGGTCACATTTGTCAGTTGTTAATCTTAGAGAATAAGCCATTGGTGTTCTGTTCAAGAAATTTACTCCTTTGCCATTTAGTTCAATTCTCTACCCCACATTCTCCTCCATTAGATTCCGTGTATTTGGTTTTATGTTGATGTGTTGATCCACTTGCACTTGAGCTTTGTACAAGGAGATTACAACACATCAATTGGCATCCTTCCTCATGCTAACCAGTAGATGAACCAGCACCATTTGTTGAAAATGCTATTTTTCCCCCCACTGTATGGTTTTAGTTCCTTTCTCAAAGATCATGTGACTATAGGTGTGTGAGGTCATTTATGAATCTTCAATATTATTCCATTGATCTTCTTGCCTTTCTCTGTACCAATATCATGCAGTTTTTATCACTATTGCTCTGTAGTACAGTTTTAGGTCAGGAGTGGTGGTTCCCCAGAATTTCTTTTATTGTTAAGAATGTGTTTTTCACTATCCTATTTTTTCTGTTATTCCAAATGTAGGAGTTATGCTAATATTTAAACCACACAAAGACCAAATAAAAAAAAGAACTTCAGAGTGATGTCTCTTATGAATGTCAATGCAAAAATACAAATAAAATTCTTATAATTTAAGACACTTCAAAATGATAAGTAACCATGATCAAGTAGACTTCATCCCAGAAATGTAGGGATGGTTTTATATATGGAAATCCACCATAGTATTCTACCATATAAAAAACTCAAAGAAAAAATTAAAAAACCACATGAACATCTCACTAGATGCTGAAAAAGCATTTGACAAAATTCAACTCCCTGACATGTTCAAAGTTTTGTAAAGATCTGAAATTCAAGACACATATCTAAATATAATAAAAGCAATATACAACCAACAATAGCTAACATCAAAATACTGGAGAGAAATATGTTGCAATACAACTAAAATGAGGGACTAAACATGATTGTCCACTATCTCCCTTTCTATTCTATACAATAGGTGAAATTCGAACAACATTATTCAGATGACAAAAAGGAGGTCAAGGGGATCCAAACTGAAAAGGAAGAAGTCAAAATATCACCATTTGCAGATGATATTGTAGTATACATAAGTGACTCACAAAATTTCACCAGAGAACTCCTACAACTGACAAATAATTTCAGCAAGGTGGCTGAATATAAACTGAAATAAAATAATTCTGTAGCTTTCCTATCCTGGAAGGATAAATGGGCTGGGCCAAATTTTTGGGAAATCATAACCTTCACAATAGTAAAAAATAATAAAAAAAAGATTTAGGTGTGACTCTAACCATGCAAGTGAAATAGCTTTATGGCAAGAATTACAAGTCCCTGAAGAACAAAATTGAAGAAGACCTCAGAGGACAAAAAGAACTCCCATGCTCATGTATTGGGGGGAATATTATACTGAATATGTCCATCTTGCTGAAAGTAATCTACAGATTCAAAGAATACCCATCAATATTTAAATTCAATTCTTCATATAGTTAGAACAGCAGTTCTCAAATACATTTGGAATAACAATAATCCCAGGATAGCACATTTGACTATTTGCTGTTCTAGTAGAACATCTTGTCCTGTAATGCACAATTAATATAATCTTATTTTAAAAATAGTCTTCTGTATCATGATTACTAGTTGATATTTGCAGTTTGTGCTGCTATAGCCCTACAAATACCATTTTGATGGTTATTCGAGGAACTATTAGATAGAAACAGAGTTGGTAGAGTGTTTAATTTATATCCTAGAAATTGTTAACTATACATTAGGAACAATTATCCTTCCATGAGGATTAAAGGAATTCATACCATATGTTGGGGGTATTACACAGTAAACTGAACTTGTTTCTTTTGAGAAATGTCACATTGAAAAATAAGAAATTTTGACATTCTTACTCTCCGTGTTCCCTTGATCAGAAAGTCCCTGCATAAATACAGGCCAGTCCTACCAGAGCATAAGGAAGACTGTAGGTTCCTGGACTTTCCCCAATTACTAGCATTGAGCTCGGACAATATTTGGCTTCCAATTTTTATGTTTTGTAAAACTCAAGCAGGGACCTTCATGCCAAACTTTATTATGTCTGCCAGAAGTCATGGTAGGCTGCCTGCTCAAGAACCTCTACTCTCTATTCTTCTGTAATCTGCTGCTATTATTCCCAATTAATACCCCTTTTCTTCTTCAACATGATCCCATTTCAAACTTAGGGAGTAATAAGTTTTTGTAACCAGAGGCCATACTAATCATAAGACATCCAGGTCCATCTGGCTGCTTGACAGAAGATCTCCTCCATGCCCTAAGTTACCTGCCAGACTCTGCAAAACATGGAAAAGGTACATCTCTTGTCACCAAATGAAGATTCTGATACCTGGATTGGGTTATATAAATTGAGTTGTGGCCCAAAGGGTCCCAAGGGAATTCCTGATCAGCCCAGGTTGTTACCAACACTATATATAGTTCTCCACAACAGCAAGGCCCTATTGTAGAAGACCACATACACAACACACTGAAGATGGACAAATCAAGCTGGAGCCTACATAGAGACTTCAAACCTACATGCTACCATCTTTGGTACCTGAAGGTGCTCTGCAGGTTACCAAAGGAAAAGTTTAAATGCCAACCCAGCCATAATCTTTTTGATCTAAATGATATCCTACCTGCAAGAAATGCAGTTGAAATGGAGGCTTAAAATTTGTGGGAGTAACCAACCAATATCTGATTTGATTTGAGACCACGTTCTTGAAGTGAAACTCATATTCAACACTGCTTAGTTGACCAAGAACTTGTCACTAGATAACACATGGCCTAAGGTAAAACCAAATTCTACTGTTATATGAATGGATGGTTGGATGAATGGATGAATACATAAATGTAGCAATATGAAAACTCCTAATAGCATTCTGCTGTACTCATAGGTCAGTGCCTTTCTCAGCCATTATCACAAAAGCAGTACATGGGAACAAATACAGAGATTCACAGTAAGACATTATGCAGAGAATGAGAGAGTGCTTGGAACACTCAGCCCTAAATGGAATATCTCCACCAAATCTCTCTCCCCTGGTCTCAGAGAACACTGTTGAAGTGGAGCTGTGTCTTTTTCATATTTAGTGTCCTTTATATATAAAGAGTGGTGTGTGTGTGTGTGTGTGTGTGTGTGTGTGTGTGTGTGTTGTGTGCAAAATGGCTTTTGGTTTAGTCTTTTTATGAGGTTCTTGAGTGTGCAAACAAGTAGGTCTCTGTTTCATCTGCCTTTTCTTGTGTTCTTTTCTTTCTGTTTGTTTGTTGTGATCTATTTAGATATACTACCTTTTATTCTATATTATTATAATATGTTTTATTTTATTATTACTCCTTATAAGTTTGTTTATTTTCTAATCAGAGTCAGAAAGAGGGTAGATCCCGAAAGGAGGAGAGATGGGGAGGAACTGAAAGTAGAGAAAAATGAAAACGATAATCAGGCTATATTATAGGAGGGGGGAAGCTATTTTCAATCAAATGGGATAAGAGATACTTCCAGGCAAATACAAAACCAGGTCAATTATCACCTTGGAGCATCATCAGTAGGTTAGGTTTGTCACTCTCCCATGGCCTTGATATAAAAGCTTTATTCATTTCCAGAATATTCAGTAGAGAATGCCATCAATTCTATGGGCAGTGCCTGTCACTTCTTTCCTTATTTCACAGTCACTTTATACATAAGTGTTAGCACAAAGCCTAGCACAGAGCACTTGCTCAGAAACAATTGTTGAGATGAAACTCCTTAAAATTATATTATATGTTATAGTTTTCTGTTTTTTTCCACTTCCTGGGTTGTAGATGGATATTTATACATTATGAGAACTTTTTAAAATATATATTCACTCAACATGCCTGTGTTAGTATATGTATGTGCAGGATGGCTGTTTGCAGATAGGTACCCATGTCGCAGTACAAGTGTGGATATCAGAGGACGACTCTATGGAATCAGATCTTTCTTTTCACCTTTACTTGGATTGTGGAGATTGAACCCAGGTCCCCAAGCTTATGTAGCAAGAGCCTTCACTCACTGGGCCATCCTTTCTGCCTTGATGATATTTTTAACCAGCATTGGTAACTGAATCTGCCTATAGTTGAGCATGTGTTCCCTGGAATTTATCCTGGGATTTGACATAAGCCCATGGCAACATGTATCCCTCACATATTTTTTTAAATGTTTAGCAAGGCTACATAAGCACCCATGCACCCATTGTTGCTGTAGATCGAGAATGTTGGTTTGATTTTGTCCAAGTGATATGTATAGGTAATTCTGCTCACTGCCTTTACAGTGGACAAACTTTCTCCCAGACAGCAGGTATTAACATTTTGAATTTCTTGCACAATGGTAAGAAGACTCACTAGGTAAAGGGGACATATACAAAGTCTAATGATCTTTGTTCAATTCTAGAGCTCTGTATGGTAGAAGAAATTAATCTCCCCCAAATTGTCCTCTGACCTACATGTTCAAACAGTGGAATCCACACACATAATACATACAAGTAAAATGTAGTAGTTAAAAGATATTGCTAATTAAATATCTCAAAAACGTGGGACTAAACCAGAAGCTAATGTAGCATATTAATCAGTCATTTAGTAAATGTGGCTTTCTAATAACTGAGAGAGAGAAGAAATGGAAACAGAGAGAGATTTCTGGAATTGCATCCTAAAATCCTATATTTTTTACCTATAAATATGGTTTTTCCTGAGTAAATCATAGGGCACTGGAAAAAGTATATTCACGTCAACTGTCTAGCACCAAAAAGTTAGTTATTCTCATCTAGATTCAGTTTACTCAGCTGATAATATAGATAATATGGCAAGCCTAGAATGAATTAAATAAAACAATCCATATAAAGTTCAGCCATCATAGTCAATCCAATTAAATAATAGTTATGACACATACAGGAATATTTAAAAGTTATGCTACTCAAAAGTCCTTGAAGTTATTTGTATACGTCACCTCTTATAAGTACCTTATTATTTCAAACAAATAAAGCAACATCTTATAATTCTCATATATTCTTAGGCTCAGGAATTTGGACATGGCATTGTGAGAGTGGTTTGTATCTGCTCTACAACTTCAGGGCCACTGAGATATGCTGAACTCTTCTCTAGTCTAGTTTACTCAAATATCTAGTTATAGTTTTGAGGCCTCAGTTGTTGAGTCCTTAAAGAGTCTCTGCTTAAACTGGTTTCATTTGTCTCAGTGTGATAGATAGCTGATGTTGGAGAGAAAAGCTATTTCTCTATTGCTTATATATTTGAGGTCTGAAAAGAAAGTGATGAACAAGGGAAAAAACTGAGAGAAGTCAGGTTCATGCATGTGGACCTTCATAAAGACTGCAGAAAGGGGTTAGGATTTAGGGTTTGTGTAATAGCTATCTTAATGGAGAATAAGAGAAGCAGCTGAATAGCTCTGGAACAAATGAATTTTAGAAGGACAGAAGAAACAGAAATCAGAGAGAAATGTATTAACTCGTTGGATACATGAATTTATAAGAGAATTTGTGAGAAATATGATATTTTTTACATCCTCTTGAATGTGGTATCCTTCTTCACACCTCTGGGAATGCCAAACCTCTGGGAACATAACAATCTACATTTACATAGGTAAGTGATTTCAGGTACTCAAATGCCTTCATTGCAAGAAGGTATGTTTGTTTTTAAATAATTGAAATCTAAAATATCATGGTGTCTCTCCTGCTTTACTGGATTGAAACAGGCAGATCCCAGCTGAGATTCAAAGTGATGACCCATGGATTACTCCACTCAGGAGGAGGAACACCAGAATAGATGTATAGCAATAGATGAATGAGTAAAGAAAACATAATAAATATACATAATAGATTACTAATGGTCCATACTTAAAAAAAGAAATACGTATTATTTGCACAAAACACCTGGGCGTATACCCAAAAGATGCTCCAACATATAACAAGGACACATGTTCCACTATGTTAATAGCAGCCTTATTTATAATAGGCAGAAGCTGGAAAGAAGCCAGATGTCCTTCAACAGAGGAATGGATACAGGAAATGTGGTATATTTACACAGTGGAGTACTACTCAGCTATTGAAAACAATGACTGCAGGAAATTCTTAGGCAATAGGATGAAACTAGAAAATATTATCCTGAGTGAGGTAACACAGTCACAAAAGAACACACATGGTATGCACTCATTGATAAGTAGATATTAGCTTAAAAGCTTTGAATAACCAAGATACAATTCACAGACAATGTGAAGCTCAAGAAGAAGGAAGACAAGTGTGGATGCTTCTGCCCTTTTTAGAAGGGGGAGCAAAATATTCATGGGAGGAAACATTGAGGCAAACTGTAGAGCAGAGACTGAAGGAAAAGCCATTCAGGCTGCCCCACCTGGGGATATATCCCATATACAGGCACCACACCCAGACACTATTGCAGATGCAAAGAAGTGCATGCTGACAGGAGCCTGATATAGCTGTCTCCTGAGAGGCTTTTTGAGACTAGAAAATGCAGGGGTGGATACTCACAGCCAAACATTGGACTGAGCACAGGGTCCCCAATGGAGGAGTTAGAGATAGGACTGAAGGAGCTGAAGGGGTTTGCAACCCATAGGAAGAACAACAATATCAACCAAGTAGAGTCCCCAGAGCTACCAAGGACTAAACCACCAACCAAGGAGTACACATGGAGGGTCTCATAGCTTCTTGATGTCCCAGTTTATGGGACTCCCAGGGCAGGGAGGCATGTGTGTGTGGGCAGGAGTTTGAGCACCCTCATAGAAACAGGGGCAGGGGAAGAATGAGATATGGGGTTTCCAGAGAGGAAAGTGGGAAAGAGAATAACATTTGATATGTAAATAAATAAAATATCCAATTTAAAAATGGGTAGAAATGGAAACAATCACGCCAAGCAAAAAAATCAATTTGAAAGACAAATACCATGTTTCTTTAACAAGGAGAATTTAGATTTTTACATAGATTATAGATGGATAGATAGATGTCACAGAAGTTGAAAGAGACAATTTGTGGGGAGAAGGGGGACCTGTGGGAATGGGCGGTTGATTGGAGAAGGTAATGAGGCACAATAAGAGAAATGTACATGATATGAATGTGTGAAGATATTACAACAAAACCTATTAATGTGTACGCCCAATAAGTTGTTAAGTACAACCACTCACATAACCCAGATACAAAGATTAAAAGGGACACATGTCAGAGTTCCCCTTACCTAAAGAATGGGGCATGTAGTACTCCTATTACCTATTACCTATGCTCTTCAAACTCATTGGTCCTCACCAAAAAAATAAAAGCGAAACAAAACAAAAACCTGAGGGAATCCAGTACTTTTCATAGATCCTACGTTCTCTTAACTTTAAATTTTCTCAATGCCTACTTATAAGTATGATTCTTAAATGCTTTAACTTCCTTTTTAACACACTACCCACCAAAGGTAGTAGAAAGGAAAGGATACTTGGAAAGGAGATCTGTTTAGAAATATTTTTTGGAGCTACTCCCATCTGTGTTGTCTGGAAATTGGCAGTTTAATTCACAGATCAACAGTTCCAGCTCGATCCACTGGCAAACACTCCATGGATATATCAGCAGTCCAGTTCAGTTGAGTTGGGATAGCAACATGAATCAGAAATGGTGACACAACCTACCAGGAACAGCCAGGCATCAGCCTCTGCACAAGTCGGCAGAAAGGACCAGCAGGAATCCAGAAGTTGTTCTTGGCTGTGCATCTCTTAGTAAAGCAAAGATAAGCAAAGATACTAGACTAACAAGCATTGTACAGTAAGCTCTATAAGCTAGCCCTTGCCCAGGCTCTGTCACTGTCCTTTGTGTCCTATTTATACTCCCTCTAAACATCACATGTGTTCCATGGGTCTTGCCTCAGCACTGTCTTGCATCTGTCTCCACTGACATCACTCTGCCAATCAGCCTGAGTCCAAGGAAGTGGTAAGAAGCCTCAACACACAACAAGAAATTTCTTGGTGCATTTCTCTCTATGGAGTCCAGACAAATGGATTTCAATTGCACAGTATAAAGTAGACCAATATATGCATGTCGGTAGTGGAGAATCCTTTATCACATGTCCTTTTAGATGCTTGTTTTAGCAGAACACCCTTTCACCTGTGTCTGCTTTAGTGAAATGTTCCTTCACAAATCTGCCTTAGCCTTTTTCCTGTGTCTACATCAGTGAAACAATCCTTCAGGTGTTTGGCCCCGCAAAACACCATACAACGCAACTAACTCTCCAAACAACCCTTAAGTTTCCATTTGACTTCTCTTTGGTTGATCAGCAGCATCTGTTTAATTGAACGATGGCATTATTCACACTGTCTGTATCAAATCCAGAATCAATGGTTTTAAGCAAAACTGACCCAATACTCTAGGAGGAATGGAACCACTGATTGGCTAAAATTAATTGTGATTCACTTCCCCAGGAAACACTTTGCCCTTACCTGAAAATAATTGTTGACCGCAGGAAGATGAAAACTTAGGAATTCCCAAGAAAGTCAAACTGAAGATACCACCACTTCAATTGCAAAACATAGAGAAATCAATCCCAATTGACCAATAAACTCTCTCTACTGGTTAATGTTCATAGTACTGGAATGTGGTATGCAAGTTTCTGGGGGAGAATGTCAACAAATACTGAACCATGCATTCTACAATGTTAACGTGTAAGTTGTGCCCACTGGGGTATCACTGGCATGATGGTTATGGGATTTGAGGCTTTACCTGAGATATTTCATGTCTGGTACTATAATCCATGACTGGGGAGCTCATGGGTCCTAGTGAAAAGCTTTTGGTAATATTTCATTAAATGTTTACGCTATCAAACTGCCTTCCAGCATTTATGTTTACATTTTATAGATCGGTGTTGCTCTTGACCTTGGTCAGAGGAGTTTCTTTTTGCAATGCGTAGTGGTTAATGCAGAGATCCATAATTTGTCAAAATGCTGAGAATATGTGATTGGGGGTGTGTGAAACTTTAAATGGAACATCTGTATGAATCTCTTCCCAGTCAAGTATCAGGGAACATAATTGAGAAGGGGATAAAAGTAACATTAAGAGCTAAGGATGGGGAGAAGAGCTGTCTTCTGTCCCGCGCTACGGTCTCGCCAGCAAGAACGACGCGGCACACATAGGATCCTTCTGCAGTAAAGCTTTAATGCCTCTTGAGAGGGAGAGCATAAGCTTGCCACGAATGGAGACAAAGAACAATAGAACACTCGCCCTTTATATGGGTCACAGCGCTTACCTGGGACATGGAGCTTCCCCATTGGCTCCCGCACACCAGGCCAGATGCTGCCACAAGAGAGGCTGAGATTCTGAAGTGGAAAATTACCAGGTGCATGCGCACTAGCCTGTTTACAACTTGTCCTCGGCCGAATGTAGGCGCCATCTTGTAATGGCGGATGTGGGTGCTCAGGCGGCTCCCAACATCTCCCCCTTTTTATTTCTGTAAGCAAAGTAGGACACTCTTAAGAGGGTGGAGACAGAGGTCAAATCCACTGACCAAAAGGTTGGGCCTTGTACAGGAGAAGACCCCTAAGCTCATGCGAGCCCGAGGTTTTCCTGACCCGCCCAGTGCCGTTTTTTAGAGGGAGGGAAACTAGGGCACTTAACCCTCATGCAGATGACATATCTCCCAAGGTGGCCCACAATGATGACCGCCTTGTGCGATGCTTTGCTTGACATCCCTCAAGAGCTGCTCAAAACAAACATTCTACCCAGTGCAATGAGACTAGACTCGCGGGTGTGCAAGAACTCTCTGGCTGGCGACCTACTGCTATTGTTTAAGCATGGACAGCCAAACACCGGCCGGGGCTCTTTGTTCTAAGGCAACAAACCACCTTGTCTCTTTTAGTCTGGGCCCTGAGTTTGTAGATGAGCCATAGGAGGGACACCAACCCACAGCAAAGTGCTGCTCCAAACAATCCCACCCCCACCCATTCCTTGAAATAAGAAATTGCCGAGGAAGTCCATGAAGAGAGGCCCTCGGGTCAAGGACAGGTCAAGACGGGTGGAGTTGATCTGAATAACTGCTGTCGACAGTTCCCGCAGGGTTTCATCAAATTTAAGGATCCAATTCTGTAACATATACTGTGAAAGACTTTTAGACAGGTTAGCTGCTTTTGTAAATCTATCATATTGTATGGAAGTAACACAGAGTCCTGGCAACTGTTGTTCACAGCCCAATTGCGCTAGCTGTCAAAGGACATCCAGTTGTTCTTGAATAAGATCAATGCGCTGGTTAACCAGCGCATTGATCTTATTCA